>CM045577.1:9807109-10407109 GCA_024721215.1 Cheumatopsyche charites
AATTATTTTTCCTATTCGAAAACTTTCCATTCGTTCGACGCAATCGAGTATTCGAATTCGTCCGATTCGAAAAATCGTTGCACAATGATAAGTATCGCTAATCGCTTTACAAATAATACCGGCGATTACGATTTTTTTTGTTCCAATTATTATTATAATGCGAGTATTGTGGCTGTTAATCGATTTATAACTGAAACGCACCTGCAGTGCTTCCTACACATTTTTTTGGTTGTACGAAATTTTTACGATTGAGCTTTCAAAAAAATAAAATACCATTGTAGACGCGTATTATAAATTCATATATCATTTGTCGATTTCGGCAATAACTTATAAACGATAACGTTCACTTCCTAGAGCCTGGTGCTTAGAAGGCGATTTTCAAAGTGCGATACGAAATTATAAAACATGTAACACGTCGATATCATAATAATTTGACTAATGGGTCTTGTCGAAATGTTCAACACCATCACCGATTGTACAACGTCCATTAATAAGTCGATTTCTATGCGACATATGAGCCATTCAAGACTGATCGTGACTAACTCCACTTTTTAGCAAACATCAGATTTTGCACTTAGTATAGTCATAATTTTCTATGTATGGAATATCTTTCTTGCATAATGAAGATGAATACCATTAAATGACAAAATTTGTATACTTATAATTTTGGAAAAATGGAATGATGAAGGGAATGTTCAATAATTTTTCTCGACTTTTTGTTTAGAAGAACTAGTCTTGTTCAGCTCTAAACGACTCTTATAAACAAACTTTTACTCATATTTAAAATTCAAAGCAACAGATCTTCGTTTTAGATTATTCCGTTTATTAATGCATGAAATTTTCAGTTGATTAATCGTCGATCTTCATGGTAATTCACGCAATGGGTGCGTCTAATGTTATTTCCTCAATATAATATTTCTCGGACAATTAGATTCGAAAGTTACCGATTGTGATACGCAATTATGGTAGAAACGATTTCGTTGATTGTTCTGTATCAATCATGCTTCTGCAAGATCGGGGTTGATCGATTCGATATGAAAATCGTTTCTTGGCCGACATTTTAAGCGATGAGAACAGATAAGCTCAATCGAATTTCGTTCGTAAATATAATTTATCTTAAGTGCACGTTTTACTTTCCAATTAATTTTCGCATAATTTTAAATTAAATTATAATATTTTCGGTTTGTATCGTTTGATTTTTTTGCAGTGCGTTTGAGATAAATGTGTTTGTTTTGCAAGATTTTTCGGAATTGCGAATTTGTAAATCGTTTTTATTTTATCAAAATGCATCACGACGGTATGACAGATGAATTTATTGTGTTTGTAAAGAATTTTCCCGAAAAGCATCAAATCTGCATATCGTTGAATCAGATCTAAACTAAACCGTCCCAAATAAAATGCAACGCTTAGTGTGTGAGCTTTTTCAACAAATATAATTCTTTCAACTCAAACGACTCAATGCATAAATTAGTTCGTGAACAACAATTCTAAAGAAAATTCAGATGTTTTCTCAAAAATTTAAATTGAATTGAATTAAAATATATATTTTTATGTATGAATCACCACGATTTCAGAGACAAATCTTGTTAATAAATTTGCTTAACTTACGATTAAACCACAGATTCGATCCTTCCCTTTGAAAACCCAATCATACAACCTTCCAATTCTAAGAAGCGAACAGTTAGAATGCTAATGCACAAATATCACTTTCCTTAAACTTAAACTATCGCATTAAAGGTCGCACATTCTCACGGACGTACGAACGCATCGGAATTTCCTTTGCATCACATCGCAATAATAATAAAATCCCCGATTGAGATATTCTCGATACAATTCGGCCTCGGATCCGAATCGAGACCTTCTTTTCAGCGAACAGTCAGTAAAAAAAGAATACTGATACTGACCCACCGATCGAAATCCCCATAATTTAGAGGCTACGGTAATCGGACACCGCTAAAACGATTAAATCACTTTTCGCGAATTGGGTTCTGCATTCTATTGTACAGGGTGGTCATTGCAATATTATTAATATTTAAGATGTCATGTTTCTAATGTTTTTCAATTTGTTCTTATGGGAAGGTTTTAGAAGATGATATGGTGGGTAAAATGGCTTTATATTGTATTATTGAGTGGTCACTCTGTTTGAACAATACGAAACAAAAATAACTTTTATATTTTCAATTTTGTTAATATGTAACTTCAGATGATTTAAACTTTTAATAGAAGAAACTGATATTTTTAAATTATTTATTGAATTTCTATAAATGTTTTATATTTTCTCTTCGTTTAAATGAATTCTGAGTACATCGAAATTATTTCGATTAAGAATTTTCATTTATATCTTAAAATTTTCCTTGTGGACTTGCTTACTATTAATTATTCAAAGAAACTCTTATTAGCAAGCAGGAAAATTTTATTAATTATTAAAGTTGCTGATATTATTTAAGCTTTCAATGACCACGCTGTACATAATTTATAGTATTTTAAACTACAATCCGAATACTATGACTCACCAAAAAGGTTAAATAATTTTAAGTCAACGCGTTCTTTTAAGATCTTCAGAACTTAAATAACCACATGTAATTAATTCACCATATGTGTATGATATTATAACTAAAGTCATATATAATTAATGTAAATTGAAAATTACTCTATTACGATATTTTTTAAATAAAACTTCACTAAATGTCTTCATAAACATAGAAAACAACAACAAAAGAAGTACAATGAGAACGTACAACATGCAGCCTTGCAAATTCGCCAAAACCCGACTCAACCACAAGATGCTCTAACAATTCATTAGCCGTTAAATGTCAAAAATAATTCCAAGTCTTTCTCGATTTAAAAACACTTTTCGAAAGGAAGTCGTGCTCGGGCCGTGCATGTTACACGAGAAATTGCATCGATCTAATGGCCCGTTGCGAGATACGCGATTATTGTCTACGAAAACTTACTTATCCGTGTTGTGTGTTAAACTTCGTTAGATATCGGATATTTGTGTGTATGTGGGTCTTGTGCATTTTAAACAAAAGCCTCTAAATGCTTCCTGGTGCATTTCTTATATGGCGGGTACATTGTTGCATAATTGATGCGTCGCACGTTTCTGAATATTTATATTTAGATTCGACGTGAAATTATTCAATGTTGTCTTCATTGAAATTGATATTTTTTTAATAAGATTATAAATTATTAATTAATTTAAATAAGAAAGAAAAATTGTTATTTAATTATGTTGTAGGTGCAATACTGTATGGAAATCGATGTAATAGGTGTATTTGCATGATTTATTATTAAAATTTAATTATAAACAAAACAGGCAGTTAATTCTTATTTAAAATAACGCAATACAAATTGTAATGTTACATTGTATAAATTCAAGATACTTTACGCCCGCGAGAACAAAATCTTCAACGGAAATACTACTGCGAAACACGAACAGCCTTTCAATATTCATGAGAAGAAAATAAAAGTTGATACAAAAAAAATGTCGTTAATATTTATCGACTTTCTGAACTCACTATACACAATATTCGTACTCTTTAAACACAAAAAAAATCGATGAAAGTGACAAGGTATCCATACGTAAAAGATTATCGACTTCGAGCTCGCATTATTGAATTTTCGTGAATAATTCAAATCATTCTTTATTATCGCTAGTGTATTTTGCATACCGAAATCTGGTTTCATCTTGACCCACATATCGACTATGTGAGAAACACCTACTTCTGCGTATTATGACAACTTTATTTGGCAATCAAGACACCGATCGCAGCTACTTTTGCATGACAAGTCCATTGCAAAACCTTGCATCTTCTCTTAGCTCAGTTCTAGGATATATTTGTAATATTACTGCTCGAATTTTTAAGATAAGATTAAATTTTGAGATGTGTTGGGTGTGTGAAGGTGGATTTTTTTTTCGTAAACGGAAATCGCATATTGATGAACCGAGAGAAAGTTGTGTGACTAGATTCGTTCATTTATCGATTGCTATTTTGAAGTGCCTTCCTATAATGGCAGTTCATAAAAAATATAATAGGAAAATAACATTGCACAATTTTTGCCGAATGATAAATATTGTTTCTGTCGATTGTTTATGGTGGGAAATAACAATCGTCACTGTTTGCTCAAGAGTGCCTATGATAAATTATAGTAACTGTTTATTTGCTATGTCATAAATAGTTTAGTTTTAATTTTAAGTCAATTTTATATTTATGAAATATAATAATGATTTCAAGTTAATCTTTTCTGAATTATATAACAACTTTTATATCTACAAGTATAATATATTTTTTTTTAATTATTTACTCTAATACCACATCTTTGAAAATAATTCAAATAATTCTCGTATAATAGTTTATGATATTCAATAATATTTTTTGGTATCAAAAATAACTTTATACCTTTTTCCTTTTACTAATGATAAATTGAAAATATTCAGTGCAAAAATTCATAGAAAATTACACACTTTCATATTACAAAGCAAACAAAATCAGATTTATCTCATTATAAAACCAACTTACGTTCTAACGAAATCAATCACATCATATTACACATTAAACTTTATCATATAACAATCGTGAATGTTTAAACGAGCATTAACTAATGGATGAGTTATCTTCGAAGGCGTTTCCAATAAGAGGAACCGAAGGAGGCGTTCTTCTTAGACAAGCAGATGAATTATTAGACAGACCAACAATAATGAAACATCAACAATTCACCGCATAATTAGAATCGAATTGAAAAAAAAAGCAGATACAAACGTCTCTTACAATAGAAAGTGGTCTATGCGAGTCGTCTATGCGTTGCACAATTGTCATAATCGGATAAAAATTCCGATCACACGATCTATCCGGATAAAGGATCGATATTTCAGATTATAGCCCAAGCTGTACAATGCTAAGGACAATTAGCATAATACGACCCACGCTAATAACTATTGTTTAATTTGAATTTACTACATCGCTTCTGGGAGGGCGTTTCGTTCAGATGTTTGTAAACTTTTTCTTTATGAATGAAAATATTGAAATGCTCATTTTTTCATCATTAATATATAAAATGTGAATTCGTTTCGTTATTATTAACGCCTATTCAAAAATGAATTCGATTTCTGACTATACACTAATGGAACTAGTTGCGGAACCTATTCATTGACGAATTTTCACTAAGTATGGATTATATTATTTTTCAAAATTTAGAGATTCAACAAATACAGATCTTAATATTGCACTTTATAACAACTTTTGGAAAAACATCGAATTGAAAATTCATCAAATTCAGTTGTAATAATAATTCATTAAAAGCTTATTCGTTGGTTCGTTAGCTATTTGACCGACCATTTTTCGATAGAACCTCAACTTTTCAACGAAATTTCTCACTTTTCTTCACAAAATCATCAAACAATCTCTGACTAAAACGAACCACAAACACGAAAAAGACGCCTCTTTCGGAATTAACAATGATTCGACAGCAATAATAATGCACCAAGCGGCTAGGACAAACGATCCTGCCCTCACGTTGAAATACCGAATCCCGGAACCAGGAAGAAAGCCATTTCATGCCCTCGAGCCTTCATTGACTCCGTTGCAATCTCGGCTATTCGGTGTATGATGTGTGTGTGTTTTGATAAATTAACGTTTGCACTGCGAATTAGGAAGCCACCTTGGATGCTGCCCACTGATGAACACGTGGAAGTGACTCATGTGTGTCATCACGTCTCGGTTCGAATATGGAGATTGATGGTTTTGCAATTGTGCTGTTGGTGGTTGTGTCGGATTTGGTTTGTTTGTAATGTTGGGTTTGTGCTTTTTCATAAAAAAAGTAGGAAATCTTTTTTTGAACGTATGGAAAACAGAGTCCTGGTAGATTCAATTTGACGAATGAATATATTTTATAATATAAGTTTATATATCAGTTAAGCTTTCTTCGAATTGAATCAATAGCTGTATCTAAATGATAGACTGATATTTGACATTATCAATACCACCCCTAAATTAAATTTAAATGATTTGTTGGATTCATATTTGTACATATGTGCTTCGAATGCTGAGAGTGTTTCATACTATTCATATGCATAATGGCAAAACCAAACATTACTCATTTACGCTTCATTCATAAGTTAATGATATTTCATACGAGTGCGGCAATTATTACAAAACTCAATAATACACTATTATCGTAAGAAGTGCATTAAAATTTATAGGAACATCAACGAATGATTCACAAAACAGTTTCCCAATCGAACAGATGCACTTTGGACGTCTTACATAAACATCTCTAGAGAGATGGCCGATTACGACATTTAATTTTTATTCTTCGAACAATACGATTTCGCATATAATCTCGTAAAAAAATCACAAAACTCAACTCAACTTTCTCCGACGTACAAGAAGCTCGTAAAATCAACATTGTTCGAGAAAAGGACGAAAGTCATCATGTTTATATTGTGCAACATGAATTTTTCGCAACGACCATAATCTTAGTTTCATTTCGAGAAGCACACGTCATTTTGCTCTAAGTTTTCATTTATATATACGACATTGAGATCGCGGAGATGTAATCAATTTCACTATTATGAAAATGTGACTAATCCGAAACAGCGATGATTTAACATTTCATCGAACATTCCTAAATCAGAACGCAACAGATTCATACGCAACGCGGACAAATTACGCTCATTTCACGACATCAATACGAAAATTGCATTCACTGATGTTTTCTCAACGTCGAAATGAATCGTACGATTTCGAAAAGTCATTTATGTGTATCGATTTTAAATGGGTTTCGTTTTCGTCTCGGCGCAGAGAGAACGGTGTCAACTATTCGAAGCCTTGACACCGACGTCAGACACGACAATGGAGTACGAAACCTTCGGCACTCTTGGCATCTGGTTCAGATCCTGTTGGGGTTCGTCAAAAATCGCTCATATGAACCTTGGATTCAACAGGTTTGTGTTTCGAGTTTGTTTATTGTGCTTACGTTTGAAAGAAAATGTAAGTCTAGTTCAAAAGTTCATTCGGATTTTTATCTTTGTTATCAGATTTGATACATAGATTTTTTTATGGTCAATTCGGTTTATGACTAAACTGATATTTACTGGAAGGATTCCGTCATGGGTTGAATTATTTCAGTGATCGATTTTGTTCGATGTCTCATCTCTCGATCGAAGGCCATAGAATATCAAGGAAGAAAGCGACAAGGTCAAACAATACAAAAAAATAAAGTTCAAAATGCCAAAGCGGATCTTCTTCAGCATCACCTTGTACGTACTTGGTCGCGAAAAAATCTTTAGTGTTAAAAAAAGGTACATTTATGCTCTTAAAAAATGATAAAAGAAGAAAACAAAAAGTATATATTTATAATTTTATTTGACATTGAGAAAAATTTACATATTTTTAAGAATTTCAAAAACATCATTTTTAAATGTAAAGAAATTGCTACATACAAAATTATAATCATTTTTGATAATAATTACTACACAAATTTTAGGACTATGGTAATAAATATAATTTAAATTTAAGGATTACGGGTAAATTCATAATATTAAAAATCGAATATAGATACAATAACATAACAACTTCGTTATATTTCCATCTTTTAAAATAATATATTCGTATATTTAAAAAATATGGCGTGGAATGTGAATTAAATTTACACTTTAAAACTATACATTGACTCGCTAATCACAAAATATATTATACAAAGTGACTAATGAAGGCTTTGAGCAAACAAAACATAAAAACAATACACATATTTAGCATTTATGACTTTCTCTTAATCAATTCACATTATGGTAATGCTTTTATTTAAAAAATGAAACTGAATTTGAGCCGCAATCACAACCCATTCACGATTTTCACAACTCCGTTTTATTGGTTAGTGTTCAGAACGAAATAAACACGGAATGTTTTGTTTCTGAAAAATATTTTTTGGATAAAACAATATTCATCAGAAATATAAAATTCAAATGTTGCTACTTATAATTTTTGATGAAATATTGTCAAATATTTTTCAGAAAAAAGCTTTTTTATCACCCAGTCATTAAAACACAACTAAGCCAACTAACTACATTGCAAATTGTTTCTACGATATTTTAGAAAATCTCCTAAAAATTGAAAATGTTCTTATTAAAATGAAATTATTCAAAATACAAAAACTAATAGTTTGAAAAAAAAAGCCTTAACTAGAAGACAAATTATAAAATAGATGCATAATTGTTGAAATAGTAAATATTCGATTGTAAATTGATATTTTACATTTAATTTTGTGAAATGCATACACAAAAGTCTATTGTATGTATGTATTCATACAGAAGCTAGAAAGCAGCCATGATTAACAGTTAAAATCATAGCAATCACGAAATATTTCCAGTCAAATCAAAAATGATGAAATATAAGGTTTACGCGTTCGATTATTATCAGTTTAGTTGTTTTATGTATTCAAGCAGCTCACAGAAAAGCCCAATACGGGAAAAATATATATGTAGAGTAAACCAGTATGTATTATAGGTATCACATATAAAAGGAATGGACGTCTTTTTTGGCATTAATATAAGAATATGACAGCTTATTCTAATGAATATATTTGTTTAATAGTGAGAATATTTTTAACTATTTGCGACAAAGACAGAAAAATTACTTTTATAAAATAATTTCACTATTAAAAATACAATTTATTTATTACTTGTCTTATGTTTTAGAAAATGGCATATTTTGGGTTGGAAAGTGATGTTTTTGTGGTTTTCTTTGTTTTGTGTTTTATAATGTTTTATTTTTTGTGTGCACACAATCATTAATGAAAGTGTTTCTTAACATTTAATTAATGATGTAACTTAAACTAATCAGACAAATTTCCTCGCAAATAGAACGAACATGCTTTTTTTTATACAAAATAAGGGCAGGAATGTTGATAGATAAAATTAAATTTGGACGACATTCGTTTCATTATTGCGTTAAATTATAAAAAGTAATGAGTGCGTTTATAGCACTCTACCCCGACACCTATGAACAATGAAAATGGTGAACACACCCATATTAAAATTTAGTATACAGTTCATTAATTATGGAAAACTATTATTATTTCGTATATAATCGGTGAAAGTATTGCTATTAATTCATAAATTGAATTCACTAAAGTATCTAAACATTCAAAATATTACATCTTGGAATGAAAGTATTTAAGTTTTCTGCAATACCCGAATTAAGAGAAAAATAATATCAAAAAATCGTTAATTATAATATAGTTTTTAAAATTGGTAGGTTGAATGGAAATTATTATATCAGATAAAACAAAATGATAATATTCTCACTTCTAAATGTAACAGAAACTACAAGTTTTTGTACTAAATATTTTCCTACAGTTCAAAATTATTGTTTACATGGATGGAAAAACAATTTCAGGGAACTTTAAGTATTACAACACTTTAAGTACAAATCAAGCAATTGATCACAGTAAAAAATCACGAATTTATCGACATTTCATTTTAATCTCACTAACATTCATAAAAAAGCTTTATGGTACTTAAAGTGTTATTCCCGATACAGTTTTAATGGACAAAAGGACGAAGGACATTTTGGACATTTTACAATTAACCTATATGAAAAATGAAACAATGTAACAGAGGTTGAATAATCAGAATATTTACACAAATACAAAGCAATTTTGAAATTTCAGATATATATAAAAAAATAAAAGTATTATCATTTTTTACGTCAAAAATAATATAGAAAATAATCAGTGATGTTGACATGAAATTTTTAAATTAAGTTAGATAGACTTCAATTCTGGTAAGCAACTAATTAATACCGATAGAATAATGTGCGTATTAAATCGTACATGTATAAGCACATGTCATTAGACAATGTTTAATTTCAATATAATCAATCAATTCAATTTACTGCTATATTTTTGCAGAAAACACAAAAAAGTTCATAGTACTTTATCCTTAAGTGAAAATTCATCGTAAAAGTATTCTTTCACTTAACATAACAATTCTAAAAATTGAAGAAGTTTCACTTCAGCAAATTAAATTAACTTGGTATAACACATGTAAAGAAATAAAATCACAGTTTAAAAATAAATAACAATGCACATTTTGATCAACATGCGATACTTTCAATATAATGAACATAGTAATGTTTCAAGACCAGATGAATAATATTTACAATTTTCCTTGATACACGATCAAACAATCATAATACAAAACAAAATAATTGATATAACAATGAAACAATATACATACAATTTTTACAAAATTAATTAAATTTTAAAATCATCATACTAACGAAATTAAACTATTTACACATGACAATAAAAACATAAACTTAATTGCACTGATTAATACTGTAAATATATTTAATAAATAGTAACACATGAATCGTTTTAATAATGTATGTATGACAGATAAGTATAAATTTAAGAACTGATGTATGTTAATGAAACAGTAGTACTAAATTAAAAATTTATATAAAAAGCTGCAAAATTTTACACATTAAGTACACTGTACTTTCGAAAGGCAAGCATTTACTTCATAGCCCTGCTATAATTTTTTTCTCAAATAAATACACAATTTCATTATATATGTACAAATACATTCAGATTTAAAATTTATTGTAATACCTAAATTGCTGCAGAAGAGGAAAAGTGAACGCCAATTAACAGCTGCCGATAAGTACTAAATATTACACATAAAATTATGAAATCAATATAACTAAAACAAATTGATATGTTTCATAAAATAACATCTCGTCAGATATCACACAAATGAAAGACTGAAAGAATGCAATTATTTTTAAATCCATCGAAGATATTTGTGATCCCGATAACTATAAACAATAAATAATTGAACTAACATCAGTCACCATCAATTTAAAAGCAACACATTTAATTTATTTCCATATATTGCTTTTGTCTTTTTCTCATATGTATATATGAATGTATATAGAAATTATTGGTGCCGGGAAAAGTTCGTAAGTAGTGTTGAGACAGCACTACAATTGTCTAATAAAAAAGCCAAAATACAAAACAATGGCATAGAATCGTTACTTGACAGGTAATCATGATTAGATACATTTATTTATTTTTTCGAACTGGAGCGCACCCCTGTCGCATTTATGCTGTCTCCTCGACTGCGAGATCTATGTAGTGTAGATAAACCTTCACCTAAAACCAAAATTTATTTCAAATATTTCTTCAAGAACGTATGGATAACAATAAGATTATATTTGATATACCTCGACTTGTAGCTCTCTTCATTCCCGAATCACCACCTGTACTTGAGGTAGTTGTCCTATGCTGTCTTAATGCTCTGCCGCGTCTATCTTGTGCTAATTTGTCAGGACGTACAAAGAGACCATGTCTGGGTTTGCAGGTGAAATAACGCTCCCCTTGTACAGTACCATCATTTTTTCCTTTACACAAAATTAATAAACAATAAAAAAAATGTAAGATTATTATTTTGAAAATGATTGAAAAACATTTACCAGTTGGAGTATCAAGTTCTACTCCGATCCAGGTTCCGGAAGCAAAATGAACTGGACCAATATAAGCAACGACACCAGTGCTGCTAGTTAACCTTATGTGGACGCTTTCACCCATCGTCACCCAATCTGGTAGAGGTTGTTCAGAGCGTGATAAATCCGTGCGAGATACACTTAAATCAGAGTCATCTGCGAAAAAAGTAAATTTTCATAAAACTCTGAATTTTATTAAACAATTCTACAATCAAAATTTACCTTCTATCAGTTTTTCTGAAGAAGAAAAATCAACATCACTATTGACGTTCAATTGATTCATCTGTTGATCGAGCTTCAACGACTTACCATCCCCAGATCTGGGACGAGACGATGGAAATGATGCTCGATTATTGCCACTTAAGCATTTGTTAGAACTAGAATTTGTTTTACGTCTACGAACCACCTAGAAAAAGCAATGTATCAGACATATTCGATAAAATGAAAATATATTTATATTAAAATATTGAAAAAAATACTTTTCCCGGAGGCAACTGTGTTTTTACTACAGATGTTCCTTCATATGGTGAATCATAATCTCCAGCTGAACCTACCGATGACACATCATTACTTTTCAACTCAGTAGGTGCATCAGGATTTGATTGATCAGATGCAGCTGCATCATCTTCATCGTTCATGGTCTGACCGTTTGACATATAATTAGAGCAATCAGCAGCAATCTTGTTATTACTTAAAGCATTTGATTGAACTGGTAAACATCCTAAAGGATCGACCCACGTCTTAGATTTTTGCTCACTCCCTGGAGCACTTTTATGCATTTTTCCTGATTTATTATTCAAATCAATGCTAACGGTATCTATTTTTTTCTTTGTATCAGGTTCATTTACATTGATGGCAGAAAATGATTTAGATTCAAATAAACATTCATCTTCGAAATCTTTTAAAAATGGATTGATTCTGTCTCTCATTCCAGGCGTAACAGGTGTCTTCTTTGGAACACTTGAAGTAAAAGAATCACTTAAATCATTTTTTGTATTCTTTTCATTTTTCATATCATTTATTTCATTTTTTAATCCTCTTGATTTTGAATAGTGTTGATCATTGTTGGCGTGGGAATGTGAATATCGTGATTCAAAATCAGGTGTATCATCAACACTCATACTCCTTATAGATAATGTATCATCACTAGTTAAATTTGTAGATGAAACAGCTTGAGAGCCTGAAAATTGGTTTGAAAAAAAAAATGAATAAAAATAAAACAAAAATAACATTGAACATATAAAATCGTCTTTACCATAGCCACTAGATGAAATGGACGGTGAATTTTTTGGTAAACATCTTTCATTTGTGAAATCATGTAGAGAATCTAGAGTTCTGGATGCAGTTAATGATCCTCTTGTGATTCCACGGGTTCTCATTTTAGGCTGAAATTAAATAGTTAATAAAAATAAATAGAAAATTTAATAGTGATTCTTTCAATATCACATTGTGTGAAGCATATTTATGAACCTGAGTATTTTCATTTTCGGGATCAGAATGTGAGTCTTCTTTATCTGCAAGATTGCTATTACTTCGACGATCACGTCCATTGCCGCTAATACTTGAAGGTTCTTCATGAAGTGTCGTCATGCGTAAGCCTAGTTTTCCACTAGCAGGGGATGCTGAAATTAAAAAAAATATATAAGAAAACCATTGTGACATGTTCGATTTTTTTAATAAGGTCTACATATTTTTTATTATTATTAACAACATGTATTAAGTTAAATGCATAAATCACATACATTTGTTGGGCTGCTGCATTCTCAATGAATTTAAATTCAAGTTGAGATTTAAAAATGTTGGCCTGGCTGCATGTTAAATAAAAATCACACACTTAGTTTCAAGTTTTGGATAATTAAAAAAAATTCACAGGCTACCTTCTAAGAAATAAATTGCAGTTAAGCTTTACTCGTTAAATTTATAATATAGCACCATTAAGCAATAAGGCTAGGAAAGCCGCTTCTTAGAAAATAGCCAAAACAACTAAATGCGCTATATTTTTAAATGGTTTTTACATGAAATATCAATTCAATTCAACCTTTTATAGGTTGATTTGATGATATTTGATTGAAATCGATAAAAAAATATACAGTAATATAGCACATTTCCCATATGTGAGCATCATTGAGTGAGCACCTGTAAATTCTGAAATTCATCTGAAGTTTTAGGTTTAAAGTCATAGAGGATGCCTCGGGACATCTTTCAATTTAACAAATACAGGCCATGCATAATTACTAGAGAATGTGAACATTCCTGATCATTTTATTGCCAATTGTGTAGATTACATTCAATAGTCTCTACAGATTAACGGCAATTATGTTAATACCATAATTGCAAATTCAATCAAAGCTACCAGCATGCATGACCTTATCAGTAACTTTTACCTAATCTTATCATACAAAGATCGAAGCACCACATTCACATGATAAACAACATTTGAATAAACTCTGTGACTTTAAACAAATTGCGACGGCATCTTAACGTGAAACTCCTGAATTAAGTTGCCGCAGACAAAAATTTACACTTCATAAAGTTCACATAACTTTAATCATTAAAAATGCATTGAACATATAATATTACCACAAAACATATACTATTCCTGTATTTAATTATAAAACATGTTTTTACAGTCAACAAATACCTTAATCTGACAAAAAATGGCAAGAACAATATAACATCCTAAATATATAAACGACAGGTGTGAGATGCTGCAGCAAATGGCGTGAAACTACAAATAAGAATATGCACAAGCTAGGTTGCTCTAAATCAGTAATAAATGAAAGGAAACTTTTGACATTCATGCATGGTATTGATTTTTGCAAAAGAAAGTTTTTTTTTCACTAAAGAGCCATAATCACAGATGTAATTATTATAAAAGTATGTTAATCGAGAAGAAATTCTAATATGGATCATGAATATGCATTCATAAGTAGTGTTACACATCTTTGATAAATAACTGCCACCTGTGATAGAGCTGGGCAGGAAAAAGTAGATTTTATTTTAACAAACTGCCCATTTATGATACAATTTATTTGTATACGGTTCAAAACCACAGATAATATTCATATATCGCAATCAACATATATAGATGGCAATAAAGTTTTCTATTATCGATATCTCTCATATTGACATAATAATGCAGAACTAGTTCTTTTAGATCTCCATTGTTTTACCTGAGAGAATGGAGCCTGAAGGTTGCACAAATAAAATATATAAAACACAAATTAGTAAGCAGGGATAAGAAATACAAATGAATATTGGTGAGCTATCATATATTAGTTATACGAGTCCACAGTAAAAAATGTTGAATAACAAATGACTTTTAAGTCCGGTGTACAAGTGATGATGTGCATCATTGAAAGTAAATTAGGCTGCTGCGAACGAACGTGGAACATGATAAACGAGAAGGAAAATAGAATGGGATACGGGGTATTCAAATCATATAAAAAATGTATTACTTTTGGGTTAATATTGAAACTACAACGAAGCATAAAGCAGCTGACAATACAACAAAATATCTCAAAATGTCAGTCAACGATTATGAATTAAGACTGCACAAGCATGAAAGCTTGATGAAATTATATTCTGTTCACCGGGAGGTAAGAAACTGCTTCTGAAGATTAAAATATAATATGTACTTGATTCTGATACACATTTACCATTATAAAAATAAATCTAAATCCATATTTTAAGTGACTATGAACATATAATTTAACAGTAATCAAAAAAGGCACTGGGACTTCTAAAAGTCTATATCTTTTAATTGTATATAAAAACTAATCTAATATTTATGGTAATTTTAAACTAATAAATCTAAGTTGTCCAATTTGGCCTTCTTTAATTCCACAATAATTGTGAAATGGAATGAAAATTTATTTCAAGCAAATAAATAAAGCAATTTATATATCTTACCTAATCCAAATGGTTTCGAGATAGAAATATCACCATCACCACCAAACGAATGTCTTCCTCTCATTCCAGAAGCACTCCTACTAGTCGATGATAAAAGTTCCTTATTTAAATCACTGACACTCTCAGACCGTCCAACACCAATGAGAGATTCAAGTGAATTGTCCAAACGCATCAACTGGAAAGATAACAAGAAAATATACAATTTTTCGTAATTTATAATTTTAAGGATGCAAATAAAAGGAATTCAAGCAGAATCATGCTAACATAAAAAAAAGGTTAATTTATTTTATATGGACAACACAACACTAAAACTCATAATTTATTAACTAAATGCATTCAATAATGACATAATTTTGTAATTTTTCATAAATAAAATATAGACCTCCGTAAAATAATAGAACATTCCTATCACGAAAAAAAAATGTTGCTAACATACATGGTACAATCAAATGTTTGTTTGAATTTAACGAAAAAATAACATTACTCCTATCAATAAAAATAAATTTGGATTCGATATAAATACAAACATTATGTTAAACATAAATAAATTAATATATATTCACATATTTTATATGCATGTCCATACATTGTCATTTCACAACATATTATACAAAGTACTAATATCCAATATACAACGGTAAAAAAAATGAATTTACGTTAAAATATAAACTTTCACGAGAAATAATACTCACACCACCGTTCTTATTGGCCGTTTCCAAGGCCTGCAAGTTGACAAATAAGTTATAAACAACACAGATTTTAAATTTCGTTCAGCATTTTTTTTTTAATTTACAAAATTTTTCGAATAATAAAAATGAAAAAAGAAAATGGCAAAATTGATTTAGACATTTTACATACATGTGAGAAGTTAGGAACGGATGCAGTCTTTCGCATTGTTATTTGATGTCCTTGTGCCTGTTGTAATTCTTTAACTGCTACACTTTGACGTAATCTATCGAGCGTAAGAATGCTTTCAACAGCACTGACTCCCCGGGTATATTTTTCTGAAAACAAATTTATATAATAATTATGATTTCATATTTTATCATTAGCGTACAAATATTTTCAGCAATACCAATATAAGTTTCTCCATCGGCTGTACTCGATTCTTCACCGCTAGCAGCAATTTGGGCCAAGCTTTCTCTGTCTTCCAATTCCTCTGAAGCTTTTGGTATATTAGAAACTACTTCATATGTTACTCCCGATTGTGTAAGTGTATCAGATCTATCAAATAATACAAATAATTGTTAGATATAAGAAGAAAAATCTGAAGAAAAAAATGATTTTTCAATCTAACAAACGATGTTACCTTACAATACGTTTTCTTATACGTTCAGTGATACTTTGCTTTTTATAAATATTTAAACCTAAACGCTTTCTCAAAACTAAGTCCATTGGAGCAGGATGAGATAATCTCACAGTTACTTTTAGTATTAAATATACACGCTCATTAGCTGAAATATCAAAACAATATTATTATCAATAAAACAAAATATTTACTAAGTTATTATTAAAATAATAACCTTCAGTTATTTTATTCAAATGCTGACTATCGTGAATGGATGAGTCCCAACTGGCAATGGCACATATATCTTTTTCTTGATAATGCATTATTTGTAATTCGTAAAAACGATTTCCATGTTCTTTAGGTAATATTGAATTTTGACCAGCAACAGTTACTTCTTCACCACTGGGATGTGTTGACATATCATCAGCTATTTCATGACGAAAAAAAGATTGTGTGTAAAAAGATCACCATAAATATGATCAGATAATACATATATTTTGTGCAGTACCATTGAGATCAAGAAATAGTACAGGTATATGCTGTTCCATTCCAGGCGGTGGATTCCATGCAGCAGGTGCACCAGGAATAGGACTTCCAGGATTAGGTACCATTACCTATAATTTGAACAAAAATGAATGAAAATATAAATATGAATTGCAAACATTTTTTTTTATTTGCGTTAAAAAGTAGTAAATATTCACCGCATTCCGTTCCTCTGTTAGTGAAACCCATTGATCAACTAAAGATTGTTCTCTTTCCATATCTCTTTCGGTTTTATCGGCTTTATTTATAATTCGTTGAATTTGAGAGTCTAGATATTGCCGTCTTCTCGTTAAAGCATCACTCCATTTTTCCCGTAGTATAGCTAAATCTTCTTCTTGATAAGAATCCAATGGTTTTTGCAAAGGAGATCTGTAAATATATTTAACGTTTTACAATCATTCTCAAACTAACCAAAGTGATGAGCAACATAAACATACCGGACGCTCACACTTCCCACTTCTATACTGACAATTTGTTGACATATGATAGGTAGAGTTCCAGAATTATGAACAGGACGTACTCTAACTTGTAACCTTCTTTGCTGGCCTTGACGCAATTGATAAACGCCCCCAGTTGCAGTATTAGGTTTATGTACAACCTTAAAGAAATAAATACTATAAAAACTAAATTTACACGAGAATAAAGATGTCAATGTAATTAACATTACTTCAACTGGTGCGTATTCTCCTTGTTCATTCAACTCATGAATTTCTACCCAAAGCTGAATTTTACGAGTCAATTCGGCCCATCTATCAGCAAGACCTCGTGCTTTAGCAAGTTGTCTTTGCTCGACTTCCCAACCAGGTCGTGATCGACTAAATCCTGCTGACCTGTGTCCCCAAACTTCTATGGAAAGTGCACCTTCTAAATTTTGTATCATACATTAGAAATCTTGAATTGACAAATAAAAAATGAAAAACAAAAATCACTGAATGAACCTGAACAATGTTCTAAAAACTCTTCTGTCAATGGAACTATAAATTCTTTTTCATGTTCGAACTTGAATGTTAAATGTGGAGCGTGTCGTGGTGAAATTGGTACTGGAGGAGCATCAGCATTTACTACAGGAGGTACAACTATGGGGTCAGGAAAACCCCAAAAAGAATATTGACAAAAAACAAAATTAGATAAAGACGGCGGTAAACCAGATGCTTGTTTAATAGAAACTTGACAAACAATCTGAAAATTAAGATTAAAAATAAATTTTGACAAATTAAGACAAATTGAATTTTGTGTAATAATTACCTGTTGCGAGCTAGGATCTGGTGGATCATCATCATATCGAGAGTCCCGAGAGCTATCAGAGGCTGCTTCACATATTCTATCTTGGGGGAAAGTTCCTGATATGCGACTCAATTCAACCTTTATAATAAAAAATATAAGTAATATATGTAAAATATTCTGTATGCATTTCAAAATGAAAAATTTGAAAAACAATAATAATTACTTGGAGCCTTCCAGCAACTTCTCCTTGTTGACTAATAATTGGTGTATGATAATCAAGTTTAACATCGTGAAATAATGCTTCAAGAAAAATATTAGCCACTCCGATTAAATTATGATTTTCTTGAGATTCATAAAATGGATCTAAAACCTTATTTGCTGGTAACTCATCCTGATAATTTAAAATACTTCATTAATGATAGTCAGATCCATTATGCAATATTTTAAGTAAATAGTATATCTAACAATGTTTTGTTGAGATTTATCTGTTGGCGATTGCGATTCTTGACGATGCCTGAATTCCTCGTACATATCACGCATATCTACGATCTTATTTTCCAATTTTTCCATGGACCATACTTGCCCGCCTTGACTCTGACGACGCACGAGAATAGCTGGTTCTGATACAAATGCTCCTCGCTGGAAAAAATATATATTTAAATGAAAATAATATATTATAACTTGAAAAAGTAAGGTTATGCTTACTTTTCTATTAGGACTTAAATTTGCAGGAGGAATCTGAAGAGTAACACTGAATTTAGTATTTCTGTTCATTTCTTCAGCTAAGACATTAGCCTCATGTACAAGGGCATTTGCTTTTAAGATATCGGCTTTTAGTTGACCTAAAGACCTTTTAAATGTTTCATCTCTTTCAGCAGCCCACTTTTCCATTCTCATTTGGGTTGTGGGAGTGCAAGGTGTAATTTTTCCTAAATAAAAAGAGTTAATTCCTGCAATTCTGTTTCATAATCATAGTAAATGTAAAACAAATAAATACCTAATTTCAAAGGATCATATGGTGCATAAGGAGCATATGGTGTAGATGGAGATAAAATATTTCGTAATTGTTGAAACTGTCTTTCATATTCTTGTCGTTGCTTTTCTAATGCATCTGAAAATGAAAATATTTTAGAATTATATGAATCTCTTTTAAAGTAAAATAATTATTAACTAAAACCAACCTAGTTTATCTTCTTCGTGTTGTTTTTCTAAGCGAGATATAGCTGTTTGAATCGGATCATTACTTAGCTCGTTTAACATTATTTCATCCCTCGCAAAATTGTAATCTATTTGTTGGGCTGGTGTTTGAGGTTCTGAAGTGGCAGCTATATCAATAATTTTAATATAATGGTTGTCTCGTTTTGAAAAAAAAAAAGAAATATCTAAAAAAAGATTTGAATACTTACATACAGGTTTCGGACAATTAACTCTAAAGAAATGGTGATTTCCCCATAATATCCTATCTCCGTGTTCGAGCGGTGTTCTTTCAGTCACTTGAGATCCATTAACGTAACACCTAGATCCAGCAAATGGTTCCATAACTAAACCACCATCTTCAATCAGCACAATGCAATGTTCTGGTTGAATTCCAAGTCCAGAAAGTTGAATATCAGCTTGTGATTTAAGATCACTTCGAGCCCCGACTAAAGTATGATCCTATCATAAAAAATAAACATTAAAATTGCAGCAAAATAAAAATTATTAAGAACTCATCATAAACAATAACATTACCTTAAGATAATATACAAGCAATTCATTCAATGACGGATCAGCATTCAAATTAACCAAATAATATTTACTTTTTTCAACTTTAATTCCGCTAGCTTGAATACTTATACCCATCTTTTCTAATGCTTGCTGTCTTTCACTTTGTATTCGTTCTAAAAAAGTAGAATAATGAAAAAAAATATAAATCAAAAATAAATTGAAATACAAGCAAACGCTAGAAAAAGTTTATAATATACCTGATTTGACGAGTTTCTCTTCCCATGTTTGAGACATTTCTTTCATTAAATTTTCACTTTGGGCAAGCTTTTCGTGAATATCTACTCTTTTGTCTAAATCATCACCAACAGGAGACGCCTATAATAAATATTTATTTAAGAAAAACTTAATTATGCAACCATAGCACATTACTGAACAAATCAAATAGCAATTATTACAATAGCATGCTTCAACATTTCTTTTAAAGCTTCCACTTCCTGGCGCAATTCTCTTATTATTCTAGCATTCGGATCTTCATTAACAACTGCGTGATTGACTATTCTCTTAGCTCTATCAGCATACCTAAGTGTTGATAATGTTTCTTCATAGTTATCTGCTGCAGGCGATACGGTAGCAACCTAAATTTATTCCAAATCATTTAAATAGCAATCATTTGAATTTCAGCATGCACATATTTCATTACTACTAGTATATAAAAATTGAATATTTGAAAAAATTGATTCGAGATAAAGATATCAAACAATAAAACATACCATCACAGTTTTACTATTTCCACCTAAATTATCTTTGAGAAGCCATGTAAGTACAGAATCTCGATAAGGAACAAATCTATCTCTGTTTTTTGCTAGTCCTGATGATTGATCAGCTAATTTTGATATAACTAAGCCAAGAGTTGTCAAAGACCTAAAATACAGTGCATTCATATTAAATTATATAAAAAAAAAACTAAAATAAGCTAACCAAATTTTACAACTACAAATAAAAGTGAAATCAAAAAGAAAAATTAAGAGAAATCAAACATACTTATTAATATTAGAGCCTTCTTTTAGGCGATCACCAACAGCACCAGTTTTGACTGCTCTTTCTGAACCAGCCAAATCCACTAAAGACATCCTAGAAACTTTTTCACCAGTGACTCCAGATTTAGTATCTGTTAAAGTTTGAGTCAAAACAACTGAAAATACTGCATGTGATCTTGAAGATTCGCTATTCATATTAGTAGCAGCGACAGTTCGAGATTTATTGCCTTCAGCCATCAAATTATCGATATCCTGAAAAGAAACAAAGAAATACTATAATGTACTCATACGATTCACTTAAAATTGAAGCAATGTAGAATGTTCGATATGTTATACTAGTGGGCCTACCACCCACAGATTCACCCACATCACACACTAGAGACAAAACGAAAAGTTTTCAGTTTGAAGTGCTGTAACAGTTAAGTTTTGTGCCGAGGCAAAAGTGGAAAAGTTTATCCGCAAAAGGCAGCTCTGCCAAAGACCTTCTTTCACTAATTGAAACTTTAATAGAGGCGCTGAAAACAGCAGAAATTAGATTCGCAAGACGAGAGGACTCGACAACTGTTCTTGTTTGTAACGGGATCGAATCATTAAGAGAACACGTGACGATCGAAACGCAACGTTAATTAACGCCCTCAAAAGATTATTGGGCATCATTGACATTATGAGTAATTTTTTTACATGCAGTTTCATAAGCAAAAAGGATAAATAAACCTGAAAAACTCGGATATTATTAAAAGACCGTAATCGAGTAACACTTTAATCCGAGAACGATTAAAGGCTTCAGAGTGACAAGCGATGACGAAGGGTATCTCCCACGTGCGCGACAAATCGCTTACTCCTTTCAAGAACGTCATGTGAAAAAAATGTAATTTTTCAAAAGAGTAATTTTAAAATTTGAAAGAATAAAATGTAAAACATAAATATTAAATTTTCTGCAGAACTTTTCCTATACACAAGATCATTCTACATAGACCTAAAGTTTTTTCTCGGTTCATCGTGAACTACAACACTCTTGAAAAGAAGCTAACTAAAATATCTCACATTACACAAACTTTTCAAACTAAATATTGAGTTAAAAATTCTCAATTTTTACTGATTGTAAGACACACCACTATATCAAGACATTCTGAAAACATCTTCACTCGCGTATAAGGATGACTTGACTTAAAAACTAAGCAGACTAGGCCCTCCCGGGGGGCGGAATTCGCCAAACCCTCACTCCCAAATCCCAAATCAACGCAGAGATACGACTTTCTCGAAACAAAAAAAACTCAACAACCGATAAAAAAAACGATCTGAAGATGAGGCAACTCACTTGAAACGACATGACAGCAAGCTTGGACAGTCCGTCGACGTAGGGTCCGAGCACGACGTGCTCTCGGACCTTCAGCGACTGTTTGTTCGTCCTCGGGTCGAGCAGGTCGTGCACCTTCTCGTTGTATATCTCCATGTAGGACACCTCCACTTTGTAAGACAGCTCTGGTGTTTGACGATCTGCGATCTGACCGAAGAGGGCATCGCACAATCTCGGTATTACGCCTTTGCAGTCCTGCGCGCCCATCATCGTGTACGACTTTCCAGATCCTGTAACAAAAATACAAAAATGTTTATTTAATTCTTGTATTTTTTTTATTGAGATTCGATATCTTAAAATATATATCGATATCCAACATCAGTAGATTGGCGACTCAAAAAAAAATCACATTACATTCAATGTTGCTTAATGGCATCGATATGAACATATCAAATATCTCAAACTGTTATTTATTATATGAAATTTCGTTTTTTTTCTCAGTATAGAAACTTGATTATCCGTGCGCTTTATTTTTATTATAACAATCGATGGATATTACTTCTAATAATGAAAATGGTTAGTAGATCGAAAGCCACAATCTTTTATACGCTTCCCTCGAGGATTACTGCTACTGCTGCTATAGAGAGAATGACGCACGTGCGGATAATCATTTTTCAATGAGACACGACACAAGCACAACGAAAGTTCAAGCGGTGAACGAAAAAGGCGGAAATTTCGCACTCAGCGTTACAAAACAAATTTGCGTCGACGTCGATTTACTGCTGTAAATACCGACGTTAAAAATACAAAAAACCATTAAGTTCGAAGCTTTAACGAAACGAGTGTTTTCAAAAATGTAAACATTTGCGTCGGTTTTCCGCGAAGCAATACACACATGCACGGTCGAACCGCGGGCAATTTTAAGCAATTTTCAACAACTTTTTTCCCATCTGAAAATAAAATTCTGAAAAAACACATACATACAAGGTATAGAGGAATACACACGCGCAAATAATTCATTTGTGTAATCTCGTTACAAGTAACGAGGCTGTATAATAACGGCCGCGACCCGCTGAAAGCCCGCGCACTTAGAAAATCCAATTTCATCCCGCGAGCCGTGTACGAAATATTCATGTCGGATAATGTTTCACTTGAAACGCTTTTAATAGCGTAGAAAATTTCTTAAAAAACACATTTCATACTCGCCCGAGCGAGTTTCCTTCCGACCGCCGCATATTTCACGTCCTCCTCATGTGTGCATGTGAACGAACGTACGAAAACGACCTGCTGAAACATCGCTACGTTTCCGTTCCAACATATAGAAAAACACGATAATATAACAGACTTGTAAAACGAATTCAAATCTCAGTAAAAATTTACTGAATGCTAGAAAAGTAACTGCTAGAAACACATGTGATGACCCTAGAAGTCAATAGAAGTAAATGCGAACGACATAATTTTATAAAAGCTATATTATATTCAAAATAGAATACATATTTCAACTAAAGAAACATTGAAAAAATGTTAAATTATCTAATAATACAAATCCAGAAATCATTCACATCATTATATAAACCAAACGAATGGACAAATTCAGAGTCAATATCTGTACTCAACTCAAATGATTTAAATTAGCCATTTATACACATTAACTTCTAAGATCTTTGCTTATAATACATCAAGACGATGAAGCAAAAAAGCCGTGAAAAATTAAACTGTCAATATTATTCTTTCAGTACGGACTCGGAATAAATTCACGAATATCACACGAGTGTATGAATTTGCCAAATGCGATGTACACGCGCATATAAATAAATCGGACGATAAACCCAAACGAACTCTCACCGGCGAAGAAAACTCGTAAGCAAGCAGGTGAATATGAATTTTTCAGGCAGTTTTCCCTTCTGAGAACCTCAGAGAGGCGGTCATGAGCTTTATGGGCGATCCTGAACGAAAGCGGAATACGTGCTGAAAACGTACGAGACTGCGATCCAGCAAAATAAATAAGGAAAGGTCGTTTCGATAAATACGTTATTATTTTATGACGGGGAATGGTTTAAAAATCGGCAAGAAATCGTTCCTCGTTCGCTCGATATCATTGTCGTGTTATTGACTGAATAAATAGAGTTGGGGTTCGTTCGAAGATTGATCCGTGTCCCACTTTCTGAAGATTTCAATTCTGTTAACCCACTGAAATTTTAGTTAAATATATCTAGAAGGTCTTCGACAAATATAAAAAAAATGGTAATAGATCGAATATAATTCGGGATCGAAGCTTTTTTCAATACATTTCATGATTGACATTTCGATTTTCTACGCGTGAAAAGAGCCCGTTTAATAATGAAGCCCGAGATGATTAAACGCAACCTTTACTCGGAATTCGCAAACGGAAAGCATTAAACATAAATTCTGAATAAGGGTGATTATTGTCGCTATAAATTCGTGGAAGTCTTCCTAAATTGTGCGCGAGGAGGGTTAAGAACGCAGTAAAAGAGTAACGCTAGATTACGCGATCTCGAAAACGTAATCAATTACATTCGAGAGAAGAAAAAATTGAAAACTCCCAAAACTGCACCGAAGATAATCGAATAAAAATTGCCAATTCGACACAGGTACGCATTTCGAGCGGCTAAATAAACGATTTTCGATGAATTATGCGAATAAGCGACTTCGATTTCGCACCAACGCGCAAAGCAAATATAATAAATAATAACACTTTCGGGAACGATCGAGTTAAAACGCAAGATTTACGTTATGGTTACCGAAACAATATGTCTCACGAGACCGAAGCGATATTGCCACCGACAATAAAATATCGCCGAGTTATTTTTACGGATTAGAGAAGAAACGGTGTGGGATCAAATAGCACGTGGAATATCATACCATTAGGTACGAACGAATTGCGGAACCGCAATAAACTCTCGATTGGCAGTAAACGAACCACGCTAGAAACTCATCTAATGATATATTATGTGCTCCGTAAATATTTTAGAAATCGAGAGTGATGCATTTTCCGATCGTTAGCCGTCGTTGCGTGAATGTGTGTATCTTTTCGAGGAGCGTTCGATAACTCAAATTGAAATAAATGAAGCGGGAAAAACGGAGCGTGTTCAATTACGGACGAAAACGCGAAAAACTCTTGAAAATTATTCCCAAAACAATTTCGAACGGTGCTCGCGGTACATATTTTCGAATTTCGCCAGCAGGAAAAACTCATCGCTCTGAAAGGAAATTGAAATTTCAACTTCGAATTTCGCCCGCGCGCACACCTCACTTTGTAACGTGTGATATATAAATTTTATATGTTAAGAATGAGAAAATACGACACTTTTATTGCCCGAGTTACGTACTTTTTTCGCGCTCTTGCGCGGAAAGCGAAAGCTTTTCCGTTGTATAGAAATTTACATAATTTTTGCATGCGCACATTCTATTTTCTCTCGTTCTCTCGGGGGGAGAAACGAGAACAAAACAAAATGAAGACTTTTCAGTATCAACAGTTTGCGAGGAAAAATTAACTGGGCGACGAACAAGGACGAAAGGATAAAACGAAAACACTATACGAAATTCAATATATAAAAAAAAATACTAAGCAAAATGCATTTTACTAAGGGTAATGCGCAGTTAAGGCTTTTGAATTTGAGTTGTAAAAAAACGGGAAAAAAGCTAGGAGAGCCTCTTTGTGGGAAAACTCGTATACTGCAAATAGATTGGAGAACGATTTTCCCAACACTATTTTTCAACACAACCACTAACGCGCTACGTACAAGGACGATCAATATCAATTCGGGCACGAAATAGACATAAGTTCGACATTCGCAAAAACGAAACGATTCAAAATGACCGTGACCTTTGACAGAGTCATTTGGCTTTCCAGCCCCGAAAAAAAAACACCAAGTTTGTTTATATTGGATACGGAAAGCGTTTAATTTCAAAGGTTTAAACACCCCGGAGGAGTATCAATCATGTTTAGAAGTCGAAATGCTTCATTACTGAACTGGTCCAAGATAAGCTAACGGCTGGCGTAACACAACGTTACGATTACGGAGCGTATAATCGAGCGGAATTTCTGGGTACAAATAACCGAATGCAAATTAAATTATGTTCAATCATAGTGATAATCAAGTCGAGTGTGTTGTGAAATAAAAAAATATCGGTTGATTATTACATGCGATTTTCTCGGTCTTGTTTTCTGCCATAATTTGCTGCGAAAAACACATTCGCACGTGAATAAAATAAAAAGCCTCATATGTACTGTGTGAGAAATCACTATAGAATTCATTGAGCGTACACAGCAAGTCCCTCCAGGGTTGTTTCACGCACGAGATTCAGTTTCTGTATACGCTTTTCGCGAATATAAAAATGGCAATCATAAGATTTGGCTAGAACTGTAAAATTCAATATTGAAAATTGGACTCTCTCGTGAGAAATGAAAACAAATTTGCGCGCAACGTCACACGAAACGTATGATAGATGAAAACTGTCATGTTTACTTAAAATTCTTGTCGCTACAAAACGTATCGAGCAACAAAAACAACCTATGAGCTCGGGAAATGTATAAAACGTCTGCCTTTGACATTTCATATATCCACTTACATAAAAAAATATCACAAAATCGACTGTCACAACCATATCAATTCTGTAACTTAACCGACATTCTAGAACCCTTTCACAATCAGCTAATACTTTTAAGGATAAATTCAAATCATTCTTGAAAATATGTGAGCGATAATAAATTTTATAAAATAGAAATTCTAAAAATTTCGAATACGAAACAGAAATAAAATGCATTCTATCAAAGAAATATGGAAAATTCAATAGGAAATATGAAAATCCCGTAATAAATCTGTGCAACAAACAGATGCGCATCTGTCATCAAGATCGATGGCGGCAAATCGTGTTTCGTTTGTCGAATGTTGAATACGGAAAATATCACATCAGATTTCCATCGAACGAAACAAAATTCGAAAATCCAACGCGATTTTCCCAGAAACAGACTACGGCCATAAACGGAAATATTTGAAATACGCGCACGGAAAAGGTTTAATACAGAAACTGTCCGAAACAAAAATTTACAGTGAAACTTAGCGAGGATAAGGAGGGCGATAACATCTATATTTATAATATGCCACTTCAACTTCCGAGGCCCGGGGAAACTGACGATCTCGAGAATCGTTATTACCATCCAAGCACTTCGGCACGATTTAACATTTTCTAGGAAAAAAATATCGGCAGTATGTATAATTTTCTCGATTTGCACACCGCACGAAAACTCACTATCGGCGAAAGAGAGAGGTCAATCAATCACTGGGCTGTCGAGACTCCGTGAAAATTCACCAAAACATCCCTCAATGTAAGTGTTAGCATTATACAATACTAGCACACACCTTTGTCGGGGGCAAACTCCTCATAATGTAATCGCCGTAAGCGTAAATATTTATGAAACAATCACAAAACCTCGACGGAGGCGTGCGTCGTTTAAGTACGGCGAAGAAAACAATCGATCACTTAAGAGAAATTCGAGGAATGACCGAAAATAAATCGAGTCACTTTTGAATGGATGATATTTTATTCAATAATGAATTGGAGCGATTCGGTAATTTTACGCACCTATTTATGTAGATCTTAAGATATTCGATACGTTTTTCGATGGAATTGTTATATTTAACCTATTCACTTTGACGAGTCGAAGAAGGCAGACGTAATAATAGAGTAATCAATTTTGAAATGAAAATCCCTAGGGGTGTATTGTGTGATAAAATTTAATTAGTTTTTCAAATTAAATTTTCGACCCCTATTTATAGAGTGAGGAAGAATGAAATGCCCACGTCAAAATTAATGTTCAAAAAACAACTACACCAATTTAGCAAGCCTTCCGATATAAATATATCTACGATTCAATTTTATGTAAATACGAGTGAGTATGAACTGTAAAACGCAAACGATAAAAAAGTTTGTCGAACTTTCTACGCAAAATCTAAACAAACTCGAACATTACTTTATAAACCAACAACGTCTATATTTAACGATCGTTATTTTATGCATCAACTTTCTCACAATCATAACCCACTTCCTACTCGCACCGCAGCGATTAAGCCAACATATTTATTATAAAAAATAGCACAATAAAGCTACAACTTCTTTAACATGCGAAAAATCACATAAAGCACGAAATTCACCCTGTCGCTAAACAAAAGTACGAAACGAGATTACGCTAACTTGAGTACGGTCGGCGATCGCTGAATTTTCACGTCCATTAGCGATCGTCCGAATGGAGAATTATCACAAAAGGTCAGCATGAGCTCCACCTTCGTTCTGAGGTCGGAAAATTCTCGATCGAAGTCATGAAAATGCGGAAAAACCGAGGAAAACTCGGGTCACGGAGTTGACGACCGCTCGTACTAATATTACAGTTTACAATATTGATGAAATGTTAATTGAATTTAAATTAAGATCGCATGTGTTCGATGTGCGAAGTTAAATTGCTGTCGAGACTTTCACTGATCGAGCGCGTTTCCGAATTGCGTGACGTTACGTTACGTTTTGTTAAGTATTCAAACGTAAGAAATTGCATAGTTTTTTCGTTTAATGCAATTATCGCGATATGTTTAGATATTGTATTTATTTATAAGTTAACTCGTTTTTTTTTACAGTGCATAACAAGCTCTTCGCGCGTGTTTCTATAGAGTTCTTATCCATAATCTAATTAACGTTTTTGAAAAAAAAGATCTATTTTTCACTGCACCATAATAAGACAACTTAATGCGTTTTTTATTTTAATGAAAACTCGTGTAATTAAAGTGAAGATCATGTATCGTGAATAATTTACATGCTTTTTTTATTATTTCTAAAATATTGAAGATGTATACTGATTCAAAGTTATTTAATAAAAATATTTAAAACGAATAATATTAAAAAGTGAATATTGAAGAATTTTTAATTTTAGTTTCGTAACCAAAAAATTTAATATTCTGACATCAAGTCAAAGCTACGAACACGAAAATAGAATAACGAACGTAGAATGAAATTTTAATTTAATGCACTCGAACGAAATATACGAGCACGTTACATAATCAGAGCACACTGCAACCGGAACCGGGTCACAGAGAAAAGCTCGGAAATAGATAAAATTGCCTGACGGATATATTCTAGAATCGGAGCTTTGTGAGGGGAAAAAATATATCACCCATCGACCTGTCTGCCTCGATTCAATCTCATTCACAATAGGAAAAAAATGGAAAATTTGGCGGAAAAATTAAAATTCGGCAGAAGGCTTCGTTCGTCATTACGAATTCCGCTTGTGTTTATCGTGACTAAGTGGCGTATAATATTAACGACGATGGTGGTGAGGGTGTCGTTTTCGTAATATCCATACTTAAAATTTTCGCCGGAACTAATATGATGCGGGTTTGACGTCGAGTTCACAAAGAAAATTCTCCAACTCCACTCGTAGTATGTGTAGAACATACGAGATGAGGGGGCGATCGTTAACGGCGTATTCGAGATTTTGTCGAATAAAATCGAAGACTTGCACCGATAGAGAAATGTTCCGCCGGTGGAAAATTGCTTTTCATGAAAGACTGCATCGGACAAAAGTACATCAGAAACGGAAACAAAAGATAACTTCGAGGATTTTCTATTTCACGTTCGACAATAGTTTCGAAACTACATTGAGAAACTTGCGTGTATTGCAATTTGATACAGATTTTATACAAATAGAGCGAACGTGTACTATATTTTCTATGAATGTAACGCGTGTACGACTCCCAAAGGATTTTCCGGCTAAGAGATCTGACTACGGAACCCTTAATTTTAAGTCGAAACTAATTAAGATAAGAGATAATACGAATCTCGGCAATTAACCCGGCCCAAAGTTCGCAACACATACAACTTATTTTTCGCTTCAATTGCGAGTTAAGAAACGCGATAATAACACAGCACAGAGGAACGATTTCTTTCTCATGCGGCGACAAAATGGCGTTTTGTCCTCGTTACTAACACAAATGGCCGACCCCTAAAAACCAAACTCGAATGCAAATTACGGTCCGACTATTGAAAATTATTTTTTGACATCGCGTGCAGCCACAGAGCAAGTTCAATGCTATTTTAAAAATTCTAGCTACACGCGTACAAGCGAGTTGATACCATCAACAGAAATATCGATCAAATCGCTGAAATTTCGTAAAATTGTGAAAATAACATTCTCGGAAAATATTAAAATGAAGCAATTTAGCAAGCCACATACTGTGTTAGTATTGAAAAGATACGTAAGTTCGATTCCAGTGATGGTACCTTTGGCGAGAGTGGATTTTTAGTTTGGGTGTTAACTGCCTCTAACTGAAAATAACTTATAGTCTGAAAACTCATATCAGATACGGACTGTAGGGTCATTAAAAAATAAATTTAGCGACCCAGAAAAGTCATTATCGACTCAAGCGAGTGTGTGATTAGGGGAAAACACAAAGGGAGCACTGCAACGACTCGGGAGAGTCTCCATTGTGGACTTGGCCGCATTGTTAATTGTAACAAACCGACGTCGTCGTCGTCCCAGTTCCAATTCAGGCGTCGAAAACTCGGAAAACACCTTTTCCACCGGTGTATGGATGTTCCGGCCGACGAAAACTGGGTCGTTCCTTGAAGATTATTTCAGTGGCACAATGGACGACTCTTTCATCCGAAGACGTTCGAATTGTTTTCGGATTAAATTTGAATAATGGTGAGCCGGGTGAAAAAGCATGGAGCCGCATCGGCGATGACGTTTCGGTAAGTTTTCATTTTCTTGAAAGGTTCGTGAAAGAGAAAAAAAATGTTGAAAAAAGCTCGATGTGAAGGAGAGCGTTTCTACATCCGAAGCACGTTCGTGTTTTATAGGAGAGCCGAGGACAAACGTGCGAGCCTTATTTTCATCCACAGTTGATAAAATGTCTATAAATAAACAATATGAATGAGCGCAAATAATGAAATACAAATAAAAACGAAGCGATGATTACATTTCCTCGGATTATCTTCTACGATACGAATTCGCGCGAGTGCGCTGATAATAAATGCGATTAAAAATGATACAATTATGAGTAACAAACGATGAGTCATTTTCGACGGAAAACGAGAAAACGTATAGTCCGTCGTTTAGGTTGTTGTATCAAAACGATACGAGGAGAGCTTTACGCTTGTCAGACGAAAAACGATGACGGATGAAAACCCAGACGTTTCATTATTATTGCATACGCGATACACACGAGAATACGAGCGTATGAAACCGCGATCGAAACGAACATGGAAAATATTACAATTTGTTTTAAGAAACGAAAAAACTGAAAAAAACACCCATACGAAAAAGACAACGCATAAAATTTTAATATCGTAACAGTTTGTCAACTTGCCAACGTTAATAAAAAGCAACTTTTCGAAAGAAGCGTTAAATTCATGCGCTTAGACAAGCGAACGTTCGCAATGCAACGAACCGAACTCGAACGAATCCGAATCCTGGCAAAGTTATACAAACACGAAAGGCCGAGACTTTTCCGCAGAGGAAATTCTCACAATCACATTATTATATTATTGCATTATTATATTATGTATTTGGGAACGTTTTCCGACTCGATCGAAATTCAGCTAGCGTGACCGTCGGGTCTGCTTCGGCGTCAATCTTGCGGCAAATGGGGTATCAAAACGTAAGCTGCTTAAATCAGCGAGTGTGATAAGAGTCAAAATAAATATATTTGATGTTTTATATAATAGAAAGAATATGATAGTGGTTGGGTGTAGAAGAAGACGGTGTGAATTTGGTGTTTCGCGCTGAAAATTATGTACGGGTAAAACGATAGTAAGACGAGATGCTTCCGTTGTAGTATGTCTTAATATAAGCCAGAATATAATCCCGCTTTGCGGTAAAATTCTGCTTACGTTTCTTTTATCGCGGTTAAGAAATTTCGGTGAATTACACTATGAACGTTCTTGTCAGTTTTCCATAATAAACGAGCGGAATTATTTATTTTTATTACCACTACGCAATATTTCCGTTTTGCGTTCACTAGTTAAAAAATTTCATTTATTATACAAAATGCATTGAAAACTTAAAAACAGCTAACTATTATTTATGGACGATTTCCGATCGAAGCCCGAAAATGTTAAGTCAGTATTACGGTTATGCATAATGCATTCGTTCCGTTTCAAACGTAAATTGATGCAATTAGAACTTGCAGATATGTAATTTACACAAAATTTTCAACGGCATCGAAAACAAATTTTAAACGTCTTTCATTCAAACGTCGATCGAACGTTTTCCGGCAACAATTCAAACATTACAAACAAACACTAATTGATTATATTTTCAAAAAAAACTTGCATAAGCCATCGTTAAAAATCCCGACTCTGCCGAAAACTTTCCAGTTTCGAGCAATAAACATTATGATAAAACGCCTGACGAAGGCTTGGTACTTCGTCAGTTGGGCAAAGTCGTATTATATTAGCGAAGGGGGTCTGAAGCCCAAGTTTCGAGCGAAACTCGTAAACCAAACGATCGCATCTCACGATTTAGGGGCAGAATTCACCTGTCCAACCCAAGGAATATTTAAGATATTTCGCACACTTTTACGCAAACATTCCGCCGAAGCAATAAATGGCCGGAATCCGGACGAAAGCCTACACACGATGAATTATATCGAACGCTTCGAATCGTAAAATATATTATGTTATCGTGTGAATTTTTTTTAATAATAAATTCGGAGGGTGGAAAAAATTGAACCGCTTCAGCTGTAATAAGTGAGAGCAGGATTTTTCCCGTGGACTCAGCTTTATGGGCGTCCCTTTTAAATCCCCGTAGGAGCTTCGAGCGAAAATCTCGGAAAATTCGTTCGGCGCAAATGAAAGCCTTTAAACAGATTTAGGAGATGTCGTTGTAATATAGATAAAATCTTCGCGCCAGTCATAAAAGCCTATTACTCAGCGAATTATTACGGTTTGTATATTTTTTTAATACGCACGAATACTAAAACTAAAAATAAATCCGAATCGATCAAACGTTTACGACGCACGGTTGATTTCTTGCGTATTTTTACGAAAATTTCACTAACGATAATAATACGAATAAACTTTCGAACTGGATACAATCTCGGTTGTAGCGCAAAAGTTTTCGCGAAGCAATTGAAAAAGTTTCCACAGATACATACGTTCTGCGAGTCTGTTAATGATTTATTAAGCCGAAAAATAATTACCGAACGGACAATTCGCTTCGTTCGTCATTCTTAGAGTATCCGTAGAATTCTTAGGAAGGCACGACCGGAATCGGGCATTGTTTGCTCCGGTCAAACTTCGCTCGGTCAGCGGAGGCTGTTGTGCTTCCATCTTGACAGACTGACAAGGAGAACTTGCTCGAGAAAATAGCTGATTGTCGATTTCGTGCCGGCCGATGCCAACTATCGACCGAACACAATAAATAAAATTCTACATCTATGCCGATATTAAAATGGTGACTGAACACGTACGACCTACTTTTTTTTTTCGTTCGGTCAAAAAGGGATCGTATTATATAAAACGGAATAATTTAAATCGGCGTTCGTTTTAATAGAAACAAAGTGAAGTGTACGAATACGTGCGAAAGCTCGTTAATATTCTTTGGCGAATTTTTATTATTATCGCGAAAAACCAATATAGTGACTTGCCGGTTTTCGCGGGCAATATTTTTAATACGACCTCGTGTGTTGACCGCGTGATTAATGTGCAAAAATCTCCGCAACGTTCGGTGAAAAACAAAAAGTGCCTAATTAAAATGAATCGCGATACTCTCTGTTATGAAACCAGCGAATGCGATACAATTCATAAAAACACTTTCGAAAAGTAATTCGAATTTCCTGAAGGTGAAATTGATGTTATCAATAAATCACGGCGTGCGTCATTTCGAATGAAAATCCGCTAACTGTACGATTTTTCTTGAATAAACTTTCGTTTTCGCCGAGTTTGTGTCAACGTATAATACATACAAACGTCGACATTTAACGGTGAAAATAACATTAAAAATTAACGAATGAATGTATAATGAGCATGAGTGAACACACATTGTGCGGGACATCGAACAACACAAAAATAGTTTCATTGCGTGAATTGAGAAGGTCGTACAGTTTCATTGAAGGATATGCTGGCGATCATAAATATAATATAAAAATTCATAAAAAAAAAATGATTTAAAATAGAAACAAAACCTTCGCACATGCGATCTAATAAATCCATAAAATTATTGAAAAAAAAATCGCGATAAACACAATGCCGAAGGAACAATCACTTTATCGTAACCCAATAGTGTGTGCTGGCAACAGTTTAAGTGGATAAAGTGTAGTCAAATACACACAAGCCCCGACCCTATATAGAACAAATATGATTTTGTTTGTCCTTCTGATGGCCTGCGCAACCTTTTATACACCACACAGCCGAATTTGCATCTGTTTGCCTATCGTCGACGATTTTTCAGCGCGTTATTTACATTGACCCCCAATTAGAGTCAACGATGATAATTTTTCGACGAGGCTCCGTACTTTTTTATATCGCTTGTCACCGCTCGTGGAAAAAAAATGTGCGCGTTCGTAGATTGTGAAGTGTGGAAAAATTAGCGTCAACTTTCGCGAGAACAATGATTAATGATCCGAAGGAAAATCTCGCTCAGTATGCGTACCGAGCGAAAATTGTTCGCATGAATTTTAAATTGTGGCCGTATTAGATGCGAGTTTATACATGAAAATAATGCGTAATGATGACAAATTACTTGAAGAGGTGTATAATATTGATATTACATCTATATAAATGAAATCGGATGAATGTCTGATATTTGTAGACTACTCATTTGGCAGTAAAGGGAAGGTTTCCGGATTATTACATTTTACAAACGGAATTTTTATCATTTGACAGTTCTCAGGTTTTTTTTGCAGTTAGCTGCAGCAATTATGCATTGCTTATACATGCAACAGAATTTATTATGGGCACAAAAATACTATACCACAGTTCACAATCGGCTAAAATTTCGAAAAATCTCGAACAACGCCGAGTCACAGAAGCAAGTAAACACAACAAAACCACACCTTTACAATCTACAGACTAGAGCAACATCCTACGAGTATAAATTGAACTGAACGTTTATCGACGATCCGATCGATGGAAACACACTTCCGACAATACCAACGGCGAACATAACACGGAGCATCCTCGTCCCGAAGCATCCTCGAGGCTAAATAATTAATTTAGCGAAACGGACGGAAGAGGGGAGGAAAAAAAGGAGCGAAACATCGAAAAACAAGAGGAGAGATCACTTCGATCCATGAATTAATCAAACGTCATGAAGCGGAGCAATCTGATCGACCTTCGGAAACGAATGTGCGCGTCGGGGAAAAAAAGCTCGCCGTTTTCGGAAAAGCCTCGCCATTTTCGGAAAAGCCAGCACACAATGGTCCAATTGGAAGTCGGCCCCGGGGGAGCAATAAAAACGGAAAAGTGGACTTCTTAAGAACGCCTCGAAGAAACGAACGCGAGCGTATCTTTCGGCCGAACTTTATTTAAAAGATTTTCATCGGAATACAATAGCCGAACTCTCTCGCACTATTATTGCCGTTGCCCGCGAAACGAGCCTATCGCGATACGGTTTTGAATTTAATTAAATATCATAAAATGCGAAAGATACGGTTCGAATGTATTAAAGTTTTAATATGAAAATGTCAAATTACTAGGAATTTTGATTATAAATGTGTTTCATATACATGCGAAACCTACCCTACTACGCAATCTTACCAAAACATTAAACACTAATGATCATCCCGTTGAAAATATCAACGAATATTTGGTTAGAAAAACATTATTAAATGTGGAAATATTTTTTGTAGTGTAGATCTAGAACTGTCAGTTTTGGAGCGTCACATCGGACATACACAGACAGAATAGCGCTATTATATAGTTAGATTTAAAATTATTTACCTGTTTGTCCATAGGCGAATATACAAGCGTTATATCCTTGAAAAGCATTATCAAGGATATCCCGCCCGAGGCAGTTGAAAACGTCCTGTTGAGACGCATAGTTGGGCAGCTCAGGATCCAGCGAATAGAAACAATGATCGAACGCGAACGTCTTCGGTTGTTTTCTGAAAATCGAAAGAAATAAATCACAGATTAAATAATGGAAACGAACGTCTGTCGACTTCCTGAACGATGACACACGTGTGTATCCGGGAATTCACAATGGATGCGACGTATTAAGGATGCAAGAGCGGTTCCGTGACTCAGTATTCCGCATCCAGCCAATTTCGAGACTGAGAGAAATTCGAGTCGAAGGTGCGAATTCAGGATGTCTACTCATATATTACGACCGAAGAGGCCAAGGAGTACAAGTGACATTTTTGCCGAAATTGAGTTATGTACGGAAATTGCTTCAATATATTTGGTGGCAAAAGGATATAAACGAATTTGGAACGTGTGCCTCAATATATCATCAAATCAGTCGACCTCCTCTTAATATATGCAGGTACATGGTCAACTTTGAACGCTTTTTTTTTCGAAATTACCGCAGTCACTTGTACCCCTTGGACTTTTCAGTCATCATATACATATTACTAGCGATCGATCCGTTGAAAATATCAACGTTACACCGGACACACAGACAAAATTGCGCTGTTATAATGCAAAGATACAATCGCGACTGAATATATTCGTTCGGACTCGAATTTTTTAACATGGCATACGCGTTCGGAAATCGCATTAAGCATCCGAGTGTATGTAATAGATTTGGATGCGATCCACTAAAAAGCTCAATCCTGACAGCGGATATTCAACGTATACGTGTGTAATCGCGCTAATCCCCCAGATACACTAGCCGCTCCGCAATTCCCGACGAAATCAATATCTATTGCGAGAGATCAGTACGCTCTCCCTCGTGGCATTACTGAAAGTGGAAAATAAATTTCCGGCGAAATAGTGCTTTAAGGAGAAACGACGAGGCTGGGGAGAAGTGATGAGAATATCGAATCAAATTTCGAATATTTAGTAGAGAAAAAAATGAATCTTTCGATATAAATAAAGTGTTACACTCTTCTGGGTATTGGCTGGATAAACCGATTCCTGGAACGGTTCGTCGATAGACACTATAAATACGCAACGGCGCTTAGGAGGGTTTACACTGCCAAAATAACACGATAAAGAAACTCGGGGAAATTGTTGTTCGAGTTTAATAAAACTGACAAAACAACAAAGGCCGTTTTTGCATTTTGATGTTTTTCGATTGGGCTGAGGTTAAATAAATCTGCGGCAACGGCTTCGACTGATAAAGAGCTCGGGAAAGCTCTGTGTTGAATTAAATGAACAGTCGCATGCGATAATATTGCGGTAAACGCGATCGAAAATGTTGCGCCCGAAAAGAAAACGACTTCAAAGAAAACGGCGACGTAAAATTCGCAGAATCGCGATTTAATTTACACCGAGCATTATAATGAAGAAAAGATGCTTTTTACGGCAATTTGAACTCATTAAAATTTCACGGATATCTTTCGCGTTTAAAGCCGTCAACTTCAACATGGCGAAATAAATATTTTAACGCCGAGAATACGGCCCCGCCGAAAACAGTCCATTTTCGATGTTAATGAATAAAACATTAAATACATATTTTTCGCAGAAGGGGGGCGTAAAAAAGCGTGAAAAATTACAAGCTTTCGAAAGCGCCCTGCCATCGTTAAACGGACGCTTTCGAAGCAGCAGCGAAAATTGGCACTTTGACGCGAAAACCTTTGCTTCAAACGAAACTAAAATATAAAATAAAAAACGATATATACACTCGTTAATATTAAATCGACACTCTCAAACGAAATTAATGTCAAAGGAAAAACTACACACACAATGAGGCGCCCACGCGAGCTTCGCCGCTTCGGATCGCGAATGTAAAATTAATAAAGCGAAAACGAATTCTGTGAACAACGAGAGGAAAGTACAAGGAACGAAATAAAAAATAGGAACGTATCGCATTTATCAAATGTAGTTGAAATACATAATATATGAGAGAGCCGAGCGCAAGATCCTCGTCACTCACCCGAATAATTCTCGAGGGTAGCGAAGGGGCAACGGAGCAACACGTGAGAGAGCACCCGAAAAAAAGTCCCCTTTTTCTTTCGGGACCCGAGTTAAATGTCTAAAACGTTCGACGTTTTTCCATATCGTTCTTCTGATGTGCGATTTGCACACTCACATAAATCTCGACTTAAAAAAAAAACGAATTTCGCTCATAAAATAAAATTTTCCAAACACTACATTTTAGGCATTCACTTGAGTACCTATTGTCTTGTTTGTATCGTTAACTATGAGGTAAGATTTTCTGCATCGAAACCAGATATTGAGTAGTCAAAATAAGAATTCGCTCACAATTAGATTCTAACGATTTAAGTGCAGTTTTTTTTCAGACTCTCAAATGTCCCTTGAGATCGCAATCAATAATTGTACCAATAATATTTGACGCATAATAAGCAAGTCATTAATTCGGTGGCACCTCTGAGGAAGGAAAGTTAATATAGTGGCTAAACACCCCTAACCGAAGAACTTATAGTTGTAAAAACTGCTGAAAAAGTAGAAACTCGGATCCAATTCGGATTTTAATGCCATTGAAAAAAAATGCAAATATACTGAATACGCAAACTAAACATAAAGTATCCTCATATCATACAACTTACTAAGTCGCAACACTAAAAAAGTCTTATGAAACTACCATTTTATACAAACTATAGTCATATCGACAATCGCAATGAATAAAACAGATATAACGAATCCATTAGCCATTCAAACATCTCAATGACCCGAGGAGCGACAGCGGAACCGCACCGCGAACCCGAGGCTCAACAAGCCAAACATCGAACTTCCAACAAGTCGCTTAAAATTCTAATCTCGACCCGATTTGAATTTCAGACGATCGGCAGGTGAAATCGTCGATCTCTGGATATTTCGGAGCCGTCGAAAGCGAGACCGGCATACGAGAAATTTATACGAGGCCATCAATCTCTCGTTCGGAGGCTGGGACGCGTGCGTAAGCCTGGAAGCGCTAGAAGAGCGTGCTGTTTGGTACGGGTTGATTGGTGAGGGAGTAAACGCTAACGATGATGTAGATTCGCTCTTGTACCGTAATAAATAAATAAGAGTGGCGGTGAATGATTCTGCACAGTTGACTGATGCTGTATTTTGTCTTCGTTGGGGTATTATTAGGATTTTCAATTTGAAACTTATTTGTATTGTATGGTCATGTTTGCTTAAGGTTGTAAATCTGCAAGAATTATTTCACATAAGTGTTGCTAATGAGATATTTAAAATATACAGATCAGTTGTTGAACGATTATGTATTCCAAATACATTTTACAAATGACGACTGAATTTCACAAAGGGCACAAGTGACATTTTTTATCGATATTGAGTTAAATACAGAAAATGGTTTTGTATGATACATTGTGAAATTCAGTCGTTAAATATTAGAAATAAACGATTGAGTTATTAAATCAATTAAAAAATGACATTCTACTCTCACGGGCAAAATATAGGACTCAAACCCATCATCGAAAAACTATTGAAAATAATAGCGATAATAATGTAATTCAATTTAAATCCCTGATAGTAGGATCTATTCAACCGAAAATTAATTTTTCGCAATTGATTCAGTCTATAATGAAAATGTAATAAGCAAAAATTTATTATTCGCACATAACATGTTTTATATAGAACGTAATAAAGCGTCGAGAGAAAAAAATCTGTAAGCAATCTGGACGTATTAATTAAATAGACAGAAAACAAATTTCCGATAGACGCTCGAGAGAGCGAGAAGCGCCTAATTTGATCCGCCGAATCTCGACGAAAATACGAAAACACACCACTCGATATTTATTATACGGCATCGGAAAAACGGATTCGGAGGGCAATATTTACGCGAAAATAGCGAAGAGAGCCGAATAGCATCGGGTAATGTGTCATGTTTATCGCGGCCAACATCCTCGGATGCTTGCCCGTAAAACAAACGAGCGAATGAAAACTTCCGCAAAACTGCGATCTCTAGAAGAGAGAATATTGCCAAATCGGTACGATGCAACCGAAATAAAAGAAACGTCAGCGAAATATGAAGGAAAAAAATATAGAAGATGCGCACTAATCGGAAAAATGGTAGTAGTTTGTAGTAAAATGATGTTTGATCTGAAATGAGTTTTTCTTTGGAAAATGGTCGAGATGAAAGATTCGTGTTTGTCGATTATAATATGACAAGTGGTGTAGATATGTCTGGAGGAAATGCGGAAGTCTGTTGATGTTGAACGATCTTCGTTTAAGATTAAGAGTTTCTATTTTTTCTGTGTCAAAATAATAGCTATTTGATGGAAGGGGAAAATACGGAGGGAAAATTAAATATTATGCGATGATTAAATGGGTGCTTAATAAGCAAAAGCATAAATAACATTTTACATTTATGAGTTGGGTATGTGTAATATTTTAGTGCTTGACTGAACTTCGTGATCGTATTAAATAAACGAACACGCGAAATTTATTTAATATATTTGATTAATTACATAAAAAATGAAAAATATTAATTAGAATTTTCACATCAAAGAAAATTTAATCAATATTCAAATGAAATGTGAACGTATTTCATTCCAGTATTATCGAATATTGACAAAGGCATTTTTTTCATTTACGAAAGAAGAATAATTCACGTTGGCTGAGAAACACCAGAAGGTAGAAACTGTCGCGCTTCGCTCTGGAAAAATTAAACAAACAATATTCTCCGCAAAACATTTCTTTTACAATATCTCTGAAGAAAACTCAGAAATGTAATATCAATTACGGTGACTTGTATAAATTTCTTTCAATTGTTATGAAAATTACTTCAACCTTAAAGGCTTCTTTCAAAAAAGAAGAAATATACGGAAAAATAACAATTATAAAAAAAAGTTTACGCAACTCATCAGCGACATCATTAAATGGCGTGGTGAAAAACAATTGAAGTCATTTCTTTCTCGACGAAGCTCGCCCAAGACAACACAAAGGGGATCATCAAGAGAAAAATTAAAACTTCACGGCGAGCATTATACTATCAAAACAATGGCAGCGACGGGGAACATAAAAGAAAATTATTTATCTGGGTTTTTCAAATAAAAATTCTTATGAATGCTAAAAAACGACAATCGTTTAGAAACGATCAACTCGACAATCAATTTTTCATTTCAAACGAGACAAAAAAGAGGTAAAGGCACACCTTTATTAAAGCGACACACCTATTACAATGCCATTGCCAAGATTGAAGAGCACAGATCGATTCCAGTAATTTCGATCAGATATAATTTTCATTCGACAGATCGATAATGCGTCACGTTTGATTCACCGCTTTATCAACAATACGATAGCGACACTCAACACACAATACGATCAACATCCGATAAGACAAAACACCTAATTTCCACGACATAAATTTCGTTTCAAAGGGCAAATTTCCATACAGAACCCAAAGCGAACAAACAACGGATAATCTTTGCGACGGACAGGCCGCTTATGCGCATTCTCATTTTAAGCCCGCCGACCCTTCGGACCCGCACGACATGTCGTACGAAAGAGTCAAAGGTGACGAAGCAAAGGGCGCAGAAGCCTCCATAGTCGTCGTCGTTGTGAGGCTTCATCGCACCGCGAACATATGCAAGGTGCTTCGACCTAATGCGATAATCAATATTCGAACGGGTTGCTGTCGCAAAAGTGTGCCCCTTCGTTGTCCTTGGTCGTTCTATTATTCACGCTCGAGGTTCGACCTTTCGACGTATGTACACTGTTAGGAAACTTTTTATTACTTGGGAAAGGATCCCTTTTCCGTGATGAAAATTTGAACTGTCCGATTGAATTCATTCCGTTTGGTTCGGATGAGTCACAAGCCGCATTCGTTCATAATTGATGAATGTGAGGGTGAATGTGACTTTTTGACGAATTGTGTAAGATGTAACTTTAGGGAAGGCTATCAATGTATTTGTTGAAACTATAGATTGAAAGACAAAATAGGATTCAATATACTAAAAGAAATAGGTAGACACACATACTTAGACTAAAATAAAACATGAAAATTCGAACAAGTATCACTGAGTATCACTAAGCCTTAAAGATGTCAAATTCTATACTTTTCTTCAACAGATCAGCAGGTTAATTCACCCTTGAAATTCTAATCCTAAATAAGTCAATTTGAAAATTGTTTAGAACGACTATTTCAAGGAGTTGAGACCAATTCACAATCTTTTAACACGTTTCCCAGAAAACATATACGAAGCCCATCGAAATAAATTCAACTAACATACTCCCGAGCTGAAAACTCCTCGGATATTAATCGAAACTTTCCCTGCGCCGAATTTTCCAACACACGCCCATAAACCATCGACCTCGAGCGTTCACAGCACATCGGAGAGCCGAAATCCGGAATACCACTTTTACAGCACTCGAAGGCGATCGCGGCACCTTAATATACGACCGCGGAGGAAGAAGAAGAATCTTCGCATACACCGAGACTCAATTTGCGAATTCCTCCAGCACGCAAAATTGCCAAGTATATAACTCATGGAGGGAAGAGAGCTTGATCTATGTGCGGCCGAAGAAGCGAAGAGGATGCCTCCGTAGTCGTAATTAAAGTCGGCGATTCTGTATGAAAACGTGCGCAAGAGTCTCCTCCAGGAGATAAGCAGATCCTAATGACGCTGTAAATTCGCCTCGGAGGCGTGAAGTGTTCGTTTATTGTTGTTTGCGCAATGCGTTACCGGTCGGAGGTGTTAAGGTATTGTAGAGGGTGGTGGTTGTTGTTATTTGTTGGGTTGAAGATTGAGATGTTATGTGGAAATTGCTGATTGAGATGCTTATGTAAGGTTTGATGATTGAGATGAGTTATTTGATCCAATGTGTGTGATATCAATTTTGAAATTCGAGTATGAATGTGTGAGCAAAAGAATATGAAATAAATAAATTTTATATAAATTTGTGTTAAATTTTCATGAGTATATAAAATTTAAATGAAAAACCAAATATTTGATTTTAAAAATGCGTTCAACAAACAAAATGAAAGCACGAGTTGAATTGAAATAAAAATAAACATTACGCAGTAATTATAATCAGATATGCTATTACCATTAGAGTGTACGGAAGCGTTTATAAAAAGAACATATTGTTAATCGTCGGCTCGTATAAAGTGTGCTCGTTTACGAGCGGCCTGGGAACGCGGGTCGTTTTTATTTTTCAGCATCCTCCGAAACGCTAAAAGTTGAATGGGAAATGCAATTTGAGGTTTAACACGAACGCAGAACATTTCAGCCGAATTAAAGAAAATTGTCTGCCGCGAGACACAAAAGCCGCTTCACGTTCACCACCCCATTTTCGTTGCGCAACCCTTCTCTGAAAAATTATATTTTTCAGACATCAGAAGCGAACTTCTCGAGAACAGTTTCGAGGAAAACTCAAGACAAACAAACTTCGCCGAACGTTCGAATCCGACACTACTATCGCCGACTTCCATTTTAGATAAACATTCGAAACTCGAGCGCTCGGAATTTATATACGCACCGCGGAAAACATTCTGAATTAATCAAGTTTAAGCAGTTTTCTCGGTAAAAATACAATACATACAGACATAGTACATAACGGAGAACAAACGAGCAGAAACAAACAAGCACCGCAACCGAAGATATTCCACGCAAGACAATAACAACAAGACCGACCGACAAACCACCCACAGCGATACGCTTTCGTGTTGAAAATGCGAATTTCATACGCAGCATCCGCGTTATGTAAATCTCCGCATAACTCAAAGCGCGCAAAAGAGAACCACTATTTTCAATGACACATTCTGAACGCGACGCAACTCGTACATTTTCCGACAAAGTGTATCGTCTTATATTCAGTGCGGAGTTCGAAAAGCAATATTCAAGGGATTCTTCGAATATTGCTTCCGAATATTTTCGCTTGAAAGAATTTTCTGGTTTCTGAAATGTAACTGAAATATTGTTTCAATTCCAATTTTTATTTTATTTATTAAAAAGATTTATTTATATAGATGCAAATGTGCGTTGTACTCAAAAAAGTCAGAGGTTGATGACGGTGGTAAATGAACCACACACACACCGAACGATCTTTTTAAATAAGGAAATAACTAGGGCTATTTAAATATAAATGAAATCAATTTTACAAACAACGGGATTACTATCATTTGAGAGTTTTCGGGAAGATTTTATGTAGCCCAGCTATAGCAAATATTATATTATGAACGGCTTACACATGCAACGGGATTTATAACGAAAATGATATCGAGAAGGGAAAATATTATACAACAGTTAACAGTCGGTTTAAAATCCAAAGAGTCTCGAGCAATGCCGAGTCAAAGAAACTAATTCTTAATAAGAATGTTAAAAAAAGCCGTGGAAAACGAAAAACTTTCAAGATGAAAAAAGTACCCAATTGCTGAAACGGTTAAAAAACGAAGTCTTATATAAAAAAAATATATACGTATCATCAAACGAATTTTCGACTCGAAGCAAAAACGACGCCTAGACGTTCTTCGAAATCGAAGAATTCCTCTCATCTAGCCAAATACGTGCCTTCGAACAGAAGCATCTACGGTGCACCCCAGATATATAGACGTGTCATAAGTATTGGAAAAGTGTTGGGGATGGCGTTTGACGTTCTTCGCGGCGCAGGGTTCGCCGACATGCAAATCCTCAGAAATGAGAATGCTCGGATGAATGGAAGTCGACCTACCCTCGTACCCTCAAAGCTCTTCTCCAAATAGGAATTCTATCCAAGATGAGACGGATGGACGTTTGTCGAAACGTCCGAGTTTTGGCGGAAATAAGAAATTCGTGTGAAAATAAAAAAGAGCGGACCGAAACGTTAATTGTTGTAATGATACAGTTCGCAGATAGTGTGAGACATGTGCGTTGCGAAGATGACATGGAAAAAAATGAAATAAGGTTGTGTAGCGGTTTAATCTATTCAAAGCGTAATGTGGGTTAATATGAAATTTTCTGTGATTCTTCGCTCGCACAAAGAAGAGCATTATGTTTTTGTAAATTCGCTGTTATGAGATGTTTTTCGGTAAGAAACATTAATTTCGAATGTGACCCAAATGCGAGTCGACCGAATGTGTTATTATAAATGGTTCAGTGCGTATCAACTAGATCGACTATGTAAAAACTTTTAAAATATAGGTATATAATTTTTTTTTGGTCTAAACTTGAAATGAATTCAATGCTCGTATATGAATTCGGCGCTTCTTATGCGATAGGAATATACACACTCGACATTGTCGTAAAAGAATGTAATATATTATGCAAACTCCGATGCTTGCCAACATAGTAAGCAAAATTTGACTGCTTATTGTATAAATTTATTCTTTTTTCGGAGAAAATGAACTGAAACAGTCTTGAGCCGAGAGATATTAAAATTATTGAAAAACGAAAAGTGCGCAACTTTGTGTCGCATATCGGAAAATTTTCACAAATCCCTTGACATATTCGGTATTCAATATTCAATAAAGCTGAAAACAAAGATAGGATTACAATGATGGCGCAAAAAAAGTTATAATCAAAATGTGAACGTTTATTGAATGTAAAATATAAAAATTTCCATACGCGCGTATATTGAATATACTTCGATACAAAATCAATATTTAATAAATAACTCTCGAATAAAACCGAAATTTAGAACACAATATTTCGTAGAATATGATTTTCTAACATGATGAAAATTGATAATAACTTATATTCCAAATAATATGTAATTGAAACTGAAATAAACGTCTGAATTTGTAATATGAATATATTAAAAAAAAAGATGGTCCATTACATGCAACGTAAACATATTCAAAAAAGTTTTTTTTTTCATGTGGCTTACAAAGATCAAAAGATCAAAGAAAATCCACCGCGAAAATGTGCAACAGAAAACCGCATTTCCCTCGGGGCGGTATTTAACAACCGCGCACATAGAGAGAATTTCCTACGAAATTTATGTTAACTAAAGCTTTCATTTGAATAGAGGTATTCGGAAGTCCGAAAATAAAAACCCTAAAAATGCACGGTCGGTTAGCGTTGAATGCGAACGAAAAAAAATTAAAGAAATTCCCCATCTAAGGGAAAACAAATGATATAGCAGTACCGAAACGCATTTAAACGAAACTCTCTCCGATATATACAGAGATCTAGATACCGGAACGACAACGGAGATTTCCCGATTTGAAAAGCGTCACACATGCGACGACACGAGAACATTGTCGCCGACAATCATTTCCACGTACGTCAAAAGTCACAGATACGTAACGTGTATAAAAGGAGCGAAAAATATGCATACGGAGAAAAAAATCGCCGAAGCTGATAAGCGAAACTTGAAAAGAGTGACGCACACACGTGAAAGGGGAGAAGAAGTTCGAGACCCGGCGAACAAGGGTGCTTTTCCACTATACAGATTAATATTTTTTTAAAAATTCCGATTCAATTTTCTATTTATATATATTTTAAGTTACACAGTTAGAGTTAGAGCTTAATTTTTGCGAATCGATAAGACAATTGGAGCTTACGAAGGCTCATTTACATGCTGCTACTGCAATCAGCACTGTCTTCACATCTCTAGCATTTGCAATATCAATATTTGAAACCAAGAGTGAGTTATTGCGGTTTGCACCGAATACGAACGTGACCAGGCATACGCGATTCTACATAACTAATGAATCAATATCATAATCAAAATCAATAGAGACGTTAAGTCGTTTATATTTGATCACATTCACGTTCGCACGGACCACAATAACTCACTTTTGCTTTCATTATCGATACACATAGTCCATTCTCATATACGTGAAAAAGGGTTAAGAAAATGATAACGGTAGAATGAATCTAAACGATCTGCACTAATTTAAACAGGCGATAAGATCGAAGAAAAAAAAACCATTCAACGAAAAGTTATGAATCCTAAATAAAAATCGAAAACAACAAAAATTTTCACTACCAAGAAAAAAAAAGAGATGAGCACGCAAGCATAACAACCCCGGATCATACTCCGCGTTCAAACTGCGATAATTCGGCCGGTCATGAACCGGAACGTGAAAACCCACCCCTAAACCTCCCCCCGAACGTCAGGGGGGAAAATAAGGCGGACCTACACTCGGCTGCGAGGAGAGAGAGAGAGAACGGCCTAAATAGTAAAGTGCGGGTCGTAGACCACTCTCGTTCGTTCGGCCCCCTCGACCCGGCCGCCCCTTCGACCCTACGATACGGCACTGTGGCAGACAATGCGGCGCTTCCGAAAAGAAGGTGTATCGTGGGATATGTTAGGAATGTGGGGAGACTTGATACACCTTTTTGTTTTTTTGTATCTGACTGATTTTTGCATAATCGCGTCTTTGAAGTAATAGCGTTTATACGCTTGATATTAAATTGAGTTTAGATTGATAGTATTTTTTTGAAAATACGATTTTCCATAAGGGAGTCATAGGCAAAAAACAAAAGGGGTGATCAAGTCTCCCAGACAGATTAAGTCACTCCATCTTCTACTAATGTTCGCAGATTCGGATTCGATGAATGTTGAATATGATATTTGGATTCAGGATTTAAAATTTCCTAATATAAACGTATATTTTTTTTATGAGAAAAATCTAAAATTAATTTGATTATACATATCAAAATTATTACAAAATTATTTATGTGTTATAGATTTTGCATTTATTTGTTCAGATCATTTAAAAATTTTAATGTGTTATACACAAAAAAAATACAAATTGGACGTTTTCATCGAATGATATAAATGACGAAAATAAATATCAAATCTAAATAAAAACTCAAATAATAAGAAATTCTACGTATATGGGTTTCACAAATGATTAATTTGGTATTTTTTCTGATTCATCGGGAATTCTAGTCAAATAAAAAGCGATCGATGGTTGAATGGAAAGTTGATGATAGAATGTCACGAAAGATACTAAATGTGGTAGATGATTCAATTCGTATCAATTTGTTAGTGGATGTGTTGTGTTTATTTGTAGTGCGGAAAATTTAATATTTTATTTTATGCAAGAATTGAAGGTAAAACGTGTGACCGTGAAAGAGATGAAAAGGGATTTCGACGTACCTTTGACTGAAACCATAAATAGACAGAATGAGGTCAAGGATAAATTTTCTTTTGAGAGATTTTTCTCGAAAATATTTCATTCATTTGATTAATGATAGCATAAAAACATTCGGGAAAGATGTACGATACATTTACTGCACAGTGGGTCAACTAGCCGTGAAAACGGCGTCACAATGCAAATAAAGCAATTACCGTTAAAATTAAAGTTATATAAAGAGGAAGTATTAAGAGAAAAAACGTGCTTCCGCAACTGTGTCCCGGAACAAAACGGCAATACAATACCGAGCTGCTGCAAAAATGAAACAAAGCAGCACTCACCGTCCGTTCGGTCACACTTTCATTAATATCAATTGTCGTTACACGTAACAAACGGACCTTCTAATATATATTTTGTACAAATCAGTTTTAAAAATAGAAAAACTGTATAAAAACAGTAAATCTATAATTGCGTGTAACTAAGTGAAGATGGCAAAACAGATGATAACGATGGCGCCAGGAACTTCGTTGGCCATAAATTAACAATACTCTACAATTTCGACGACGAGGAAATGCTATGCATAAATAATATATTCATGCAGTATACGCACAGTGTACAGAATTGAGATTTAATCAAATTTACATCGCGCCAAGTTCGTGCCCCACAAAGTGACAATGACGTAACGCGACACGATATTCGATCTCTTCGTCGTTAGAGAACCATATTCAATTTAAATCAATTACGATCCTAACAGCTGAAAACAAATAGATCGTTCAAGGGATAGAAGACATAAAAACGAAAATATGAAGTAGTAGCATAATGAATACAAAACATTAAAGTTCATTCAAATTTCAACGACCCGCCGTTCACGCGACAAAAGTCTTTTATGCGAAGCGATTCAATAAATTATCAAATAAACTTGCACAGAGAAGAGAATAAGGCAAAAATAACAATACATATTTTGCGTGGGGGGTTAGACGTTTTCGTTGATGAAGCCGAAGCGTGTAGAAGGTACGTACTGTGGTGTTGTGGAGGAGAAAGCGATATTTTCTCGCGGATGGAAAAAAAGAGGTTGAAAATATAAGCTTAACGACTCGCTGTTGGGCAATAATCGTTTGTCATACTCCTTCCAAAGCATGTGGAGCGTTAGCACTCGACAATACCTTTTTACCGAAGAAAGGGACCAAAGGTCTCTCGGCCGCTTTTCCAGACACGTGTTAAGTACAATCGGTCGCCCGAAACTTCCCTTCGCTCGCATATGTAGAATTCCACGCGAATATTTCATTTATGATTTTCGCCTTCGGGATACTAATGAACTCAGCTGTAGCCGTCCGATAAATAAATAAAGAAAAAAATCCAATATCGAAAGAGCATAAATTTATATTATGAAAAGAAAATACAATAAATATTGCGCATTTGAAAAAGCAATACTGTGAAAAATACAAACGATAAAGGAAAAGACGCCGAGAGAAAAGCGAAGACGCTCGACCTGCGAAAGAACGGAAAAAGAAACAACGAGCCCATATGCGATTCTTTTCAACGGAACACGCGTACCTACGTATAAATATAACGCGTCCATGCATAAAATATGCGATGCAAAATCATAATAGCGAAAAACGAAATCGAATTACGAACGAGGCGAAAAAAATAATAAATAAACAACAGACGTATGGCTTCGAAAAGGAAGGTTGACTTTTCGCTTTCGACTTCCGACGAAACGGGGAAGTATAAGTGGCTCATTGGCGATTCCGGAGGTAGATTCCATTACTGGGGATGAAACGAAGAACGGGGTTGAATGCTCAATCCACCTGTAAATGTATTCGAGATGCTCACGTTTCTAGAAATAGTCGATATTACGTTTCATAATTGAATGTGGAATATTTCGATGGAAATCGCCCGTTATCGTATCTCGTTCGATCGGAAACAATACGTACATAAATCTGTGGAAAAATGATTAAATCGTAAAAAAAAAACCTGAACGAGCGGACGCAATAATACAATTTCAACCTTTATCGGAGATAACAAAGGCTCACCGAACGTGCTTCAAATATACAGAAAGTGTAATACTCTGAAAATTAGCGAGTGGACTATTCGCCGAGAATTAATTACAAAGTGCGCACGAGCAAATCATTCTTAATTAATTAAGCGAAAGCCAGAAGAGCTGCCTCGAAGTTCATAATAAAATTAAATGTTCACTATGCGGCGATATTAAAAATGGTATTACCCAAATCAAACATTAAAACAGTTTGTTTGTATCAAAGTTGAGGCTAACTTTTAAAATTGAAATGAACAGATAAATCGCCAGATGTGCGGAATATGAAAATTCTTGCAGTGGAAAATCGCGAAAAAATACAACAAAGTGAAAATGATACGTTGGGGCGGTGAGAAAATTGAAACCTGAATATTGCAGGATTTTTGACGAATTTCATACCAAGGCAGAAGATAATAAAAAAAAAACGCAACAAACGTGCATTTCAACATTTCATCTACGCACGTTACATACAAGAATGAAGAGATAAAATAAACGACGCATTGTGTGATATTCTAAAAAATTAAATTTATTTATTTAAAGATAATTAAAATCGTTTATGAGTAAATAATTAATAGTCAAGGTCTGGGAAATCTATGTATGCTATAATGCACAATTAATAACCAACGAATTATGATTCATCCAAATTTGATCTAATCAAAGCATGCGAGCAGGAACAAAGCAAGAAATAGGTAAATGGAGCAAAAAAATAGGTGAACGGAGCCAAAGCGGTTAGTTTTCGAATTTTACCCTTCTACAATGAAAAAACTTCTATCCAGTTTACTAGTTGTCGAAAATCTGAGATCTAAACAACATTCCGTATAAGAACTAAACAAAGTCAATCGAACCAAACTAAAAACTGCGATCCAAACGAAAAAAAGGAAAATGAAGAGCAAAACTGGCGTGTCGCGGAAAACTCGGACACGGGGCAAAAGAGACAAGTCGCTCGCACTAATGAACGAATTTATATAATTTTTTTAGCAGCTCTTTGAGGCCATTATTTAACGGCGCAATGCGTCACGCAACGGAGGAAAATTCGCCGCCGGAACGAGGTCAAACGGCGTTTTCGCATCGCCGATAAAACGAACCCAATAAATAAAACGGACGCACAAAGGAGACGGGAGCCGTTCATCCCGGCGACGAGAAAACCACGTAAAATAGACTGAAATTAAATAAAAACGACGTTAACTGTAATATGGAGCGAGCGCATTGTAGGAGATTCGCTCGAAGCCTCGATAAACGCAAGCAATCCTTCGATATCACGGAGATGGGTATCATTTTATAGCAGTTCAATGAACTTTTTTTTTGATGTTCCAATAAATAAATATTAGATATTTTCATAATTATTTCATCCCAGACTTTTCAATGACTGTGATGTCAGAAGTTTTGACAGTGGCAATTTATTCGAGCTTATTTGCTTCTGATGCGCTTGCATCGACTCAGCCTTTCATGACAGGTTATTCACTTCAGTGATCTTGATATGCAGTTCTAGGTCTAGATCTCACTACTGAATCTTATTCTGCATATTCTTAAAATAAAAATTTGATATAAGTATCTATATGAAAAAAAATACGTGTAACTTTCATCGCATAGGTTCGGTTAAAACTGAAATTTTCCAAGTTTATTCAGCTGGGTCACAACATGAAAAATGTTGAACCTTACAATATACACGTATCTGTTTTACGATTACGTATACGTACATTGCATGGTCAGCTCGGAGTTTTTCCTAAAGCGGGTGATTGCACGTGCGTGCGTGTTGTGCTCGGAAAAATGGAAAACTCGTCAGTTGTTTACGGGCCGGCGTCACATTTATTCAATGGCCGAAATGAGGCCGTTTTTCTTTTTCATTAAAAAAAACGGCAATAATGAAAAAAATAACCGGCATAGACTTTTGTTTCGCTGCGCGAATCGAGACAATTTAATTGTTTCGTATTGTTTGTTGTTTTCGACTCGTATCTGGAGCGACGGTGTGCGCGTCCTCGACACGCATAAATGTATAAAATAACCGTAAAAATGTTATGATGCTGTGATAATTTCGCATATTTCCGCACTTTAAACACGTAAATAAACACTATAAAAGATAATCAGATAGGTGTAAAGGCTAAATCTCTATTAAAAATCCACGAATTCAATTATTAATAATACGATCTAATTAACGTATAATATTTCTAAATTCAAGGCAAAACAATCTTATCATAAAAAATAAGTACCTACTCTCATATAAAAAGTAAAACATTCTATTTATCCACAAAATAATAAAAAGCCTAGAGTTTCTACGTCAAATCCTCCGCTTATGTTTCATGTATGAGGCGCAACGAGCGTATACTGAAATCTTTAAAACGTTCGAGAAACGAACATAACGAGCTTATTCCATTCTAGGTATTCAGCCTTAGAAACTTTCGTATGGCATTTAGCCGCCACGACAATGTCATATTACGACGTTTTAAACGCGATTTTCCGTGAGGGAACAGTTTTCTTTATACTCATCGTATTACTATAGCTCGTCGAAACGTCATTTGTGCGATCGATATGTGCACTTGCGGTGCAACGAACCGAACCAATAATGCACGCCTGAAATAACACGCGGAAAAACGGAAAACGCACCGACGACGACACAATTATTGCGTTGAAATGAAATCGTTGCGATCGATTGTCGGTGAATGTGTAAAAAAGCAATCGCGGATTCGAAACTTGTTCGCGGTTCGAATCCCTCTGGCTTTGTTTTATTTTGTAAAATAATTTTTGTACGTCGAACATTTATCGAGAACGGTTCGTAGATTATTTGTGTATTCATCGCAATATCCAAATGAACTCGAAATCGTTCTTTTAAATGTACAAATGCAGTTCGAAACAATACTCGATTCCAATCGCATTTGCAGTGACGATACGAGAAAATAATATGTTTCCAGTAATTGAATTTACTATCAACGAACAAATCAAAAACGACAAAGTCGCATTTCCATACATACAATGAAAAAGGTCATTTTGACCAACATAAAGGCAACTCTGAAATTGATTTGCGATTTTCGTCAAATGAAACTCATAAAGCACATAAAAGACTTCTCCGGTTTTTGCGAATTATCGGACCTTCATCAATCAACGCACAAAAGTCGAAATGTTTGAAACACATTAATAAAGCAAACGAAACCGCAGACTTAAGGTCGAACGAAACGAATTATTAATTTCGTAAAAATTAATAAGCGAAAAAGATGAAGGCATTATTCATAAAACTTAAAAAAATACTCAAAGTGTTTCATATGCAACGATGTATGTTCGAAAAGTCTTTTGATAAAACTTTTGAAGATATTTACTTCACGAGAAAATATCAAAGTTGAAAATAAGGAAGACGAAGACGAAATGTTTTGTGAGCTTTTCCTCATTTCAGCAGATTTTCCCAAATAAAAAGCGAATGTAGAAGACGACAAAACGCGTTTATATGCAAAAGCACGTCTATTGTCGACCTGCGAAGAATAAAAATATTTTAAGTCATAACGAGGAAAATTCTATTGCGACGAGAATATGCGTTCGGTGAAATCACAACAAAAAATAAAGCATAACGACTTTAACTTAATGAAACACTTTCACGTCGCATACATACGAGATTAAGTTTCGGTAATAATAAATCACACAGTCATAAAACGTTACTTTCTTATGGAAGGTATTACTGAACACGAAAAAAAGTCGATCGACCATCGTTAAACGGGATACCGCCGTAATAGCGTTTTTCTCGATTAAACGTGCGTAACTTTTATGACGACATTAACATAGTAATACTTCAGCATCGTAAAAAAATTGATAAGATGCGACTGGAATGATTAAGATTATAAATGATACGAAAAGGTAAAACCTGAAAAATATTTTTATACACACGCAGACAAATTTTCATGAAAAATTAACATAACATAACATACCAATTAGTTTTCATAGATATGTTTTTTTTTAAGTGAATACCAGTCAGAACTAAATAAACATATCGCAACGATTTCCGGAACAACGAAGCTAGGTTCGCACGGTAATTTACTTTCGCATTCAAGTGCAAGGGAAAATTATACATGAGAAAAAGATAAATAGTCAGTTCTGGATGTGAATGCAAACGCTGTGTAGGTGGAGCTTACAGCTCCAGAAAGCTCTTTTGCAATAGACATACAAAATAGACTATTTTTTCCTACTTTATAAAACCATTTTCCCATGCACAGGATAGCGAAAGTACAATAAATACCGTGTGAACGTAAGCTGATCAATTGATTCAATTTGTGAGTAATTTTTCAATAAGCGACTTCAACCTTTAGTTGCACAATAAAGTCAGGCTCTTCAACTTGAGAATTGAAAAGTTTCTCGTATATGTGATGAAATTTGTACGAATTAGAAAAAAACTCAATCAAACACATTCAGAACGGATATGAATACTCACTCCCTAACGCATACCCCTAACTAGATCGAATTTCAACCAACTAAAACCAAAAAATTAGTTAAAAACCCATACAAACACATCAATAAACAAACATGAATCATGAAAAAATCCATCAACGACACCTGAAAAATACGAAAAGCACCAACTTCCCTAATCGAAAAACACAAAAAGCAACCCCGCCAACTTCCATCAGACCTATCATACCACCACCAAGAGAGACAATTTCCCTCAGAGGGATGCAGAAGCGTCGCGGCGCGAAACTGCAGGAAAAATATCGATTCGGCGTCGGCGTCGGCGTCGGCGGCGACGACGACGTCTAGTTGTGGCGTTCCTACGCAACGACGCCAACACGTTTCCACGAAAATCGATTCGAACTACTGCTCCGCTGGACGCAGCGGACGTCGAATCGGCTCTTGACCGAACCAATATGACGTGTGTGTGTGTGTGTTTGTGTTACGTCGATGTCGAGATGTCAACGACATGCGATCGAGTTCGATTCGAACAATTGTTTCGATTAGAAATTGTTTTGTTTTTCTTGGGAGTATTGTTTGAGGAGTCCTGTTAAGAATTTTCTTTTCTTGGGGAAAATTTCCGATTTTTTTTTTGTAAAATTATCATGATATTTAATGAAGAATATATTATATTAGAGTCTGAAGCTATTGCTAAGTAGACTGTTCATTCCTGGAAGGATGCGCTGTTAAGTGCATTTGTGGTCGGTTTCATTTTAATATTTGCGAACCTGACCTAACATAGTCTAACATACAACTTAACGTTATCTAATCTAATAAAACAAAAACACTGCCTAACCCAACACAGAAAATATGTGAGTATCAAATCCCGGTTGACCCTTCCGGGAATGGTCGGACTCAACCCGTCTATTCCGGAAAATCTATCGCTTTAGTTACATATACAAATTTTCAAATGCGTCTAAAATAACTTCTGTGCATAATTTTTCAAGTCGATGCTGAATAATCGATGAACAATCGGAAAAAACGTCAGTAAACGAAGCGGAACGCCGAAAAGCCTAAAAAAACGTAAAAAAAAGCCACAGTAAACACGCTCGGAAACGATTTCATATGATTTGTATTCACATAAACATAATACAGAGACGCCACTGAAAGGTTTCAGCGAGGTCGTAATATGAAAAAATATACTACTTAACCGTGACCCGAATCATATGGAACGAGGGGAATAAGATACGAAGCTAACGATGAGCACGAAAATTCAACCCGATAACGAATTGAGACGTAAAATTGCAACTTACGATTAGATCGATGAACTATACGTGTACAATTATTTTTTTCAATAAACGAATAAAACACAAAACGCTATCGTATTCAGCGATAGAGTTAAAAGGTCACGGTGATTAATTAAATTAATTTTAAACGAGCAGAATCCGCAGATACGTGTAGTTATAGTGCGGAATAATTAAACGAATAACGTTTTCGACAACGGTTCCCGACCGCACCCCGTTTTCGTATTCCGCGTAGGGAAAACGTACATACGTTTCCTCTCTAATGTATGCAGGATTACATCCTTGATTTTCTTGCTTCGAACACGTGGTTGAAAGCGAAATATACGACGGCAATTCGGCAAATGTGTCGTCGAATTGCACGAGTGAAGTACGAACTGTTTATATGACAGCCGGAAACGTTGCGCTCGACACTTTTCCGTCGGAGTTAATCAAGTTTTCCTAAGTAATAAATACGATTTGCGCTAATTCAAAAAGTACAGACGTCGACGAATTAAGTTTGCGCTGTACACAGTGCAAAGAATACTGTTCGTTTGAAATTACAAATGTTTACGAAAGCGCTGTCGGGAATGTAAAAAAAAAGTTTCATTTCTGTGGATATTTCATCAAAACTTATTCTTGCAAAACGAGAAAAGCTGGTTCATTCTCTGGAAACCTTTATCATATTCGAAATAAACAAAAAAACTCAACAATATGTAGAATAAAAAAATAAAGTGGTTTTTGTCGAATGAAAATGAAAGAATATATTTCAAGTAACTGACGAGAAAATCCTTCTGCTTATAGATGAAGATTTATTTACATTTTATTTTCAAATACATACAAACAAAAATTCAACATAGATAGTTAATTCACGCAACAGTTTCCAATTTTGTCATATTCTCGACAGAACTTCTATCGAGCACAAGAAAAATACAACAATGCATTGATGCAGAAATGAAAAAATAAATCCAAAAACCAATATACGCGTATATAATAGATACCCTCGACTCGAATGAAAATAAAATTTTATCACGCTGCAAAAGGGTCCAGCTACGTTCGAATTTCATTCGATATTCATGCATTCAGTCCGACTTAACGGCCGAACGTTGCGATAGAAATTCAAATTTCGAATATAAAACGAACCGCCGAAAAACCGACGATAATCACCGGTTCAAAAATCGAAAGGTGCCGGCGACTTTGCGAAAACGCCGCAGAAGGAAATTTCGAAAGCGAAAACACTTCCTTAAAATAAACGGCGTTGCGTGAAAACGCCGAAAGAAAATATATAATCGAATTTCAAGGTGACATGACGTCAATAATAAGAGTTTTCCAACAGTTGCGTGATAAAATGAACTGGCTGTAGGTATATACGTATAAATCTTATCGGAGTCAATCTGACGAAAATCGACTAAATGCCTTCGCATGTGTGTATTTTTGTATAAAAATCGAATTCGAATCAAAATATTGTGAAGAACAATCGACGTATTAACAACTTTCGAATGAGTCGTTTATGGTTTTCGAATGCATTTAACGAGCACTTGTTGCAGACGCGATGCGTAACAAAATCCATCGGTAACAAAAAACCGTAATCAAATCTAATTGTTAGCGAATGCGATTAATCAGAAGATAACCATCGCATAAGCTCTCACTGACAATTATGCGATGCATACGAAAACGACAATTAACATAGAAATAAAGACGATTCAGTCATGTCAGTTCAATGGCAATCTATTCTTAATTGAACGATCGAGATCGTAAAAGCTCATTAAGAATATGATTCGAATGAATTTTCAGCGAATTTAATTATTGTAATTAACGAAGAAAATAATTAGACTGAAAATGAATCTGCAATGCAATTTCCATCAAAAAAGTCGACGTGTATGCGAATTCTCTTGCAGATTCGTGACGAAGTTAAAGCGAAGAGATAAAGAGGCCGACCGAGAGTAACGATCGTCATTTTCAAAAAACGAGAACCCGAGAACGTAGCGACTACAATTAAGGGGTAAAAGTGTCCCCAGGCAATGCTTCCACTCTCGTATCGAGCGAGGAGGATATTAAGCCACCTCGCGACGCGAAACTAGAAAAAAATATTTATATACAAAAACATAAACAAATAGCGTATATATGCGAAAATCCCAGGTCGGAAGGCAAATGGGATTAGAAAACTTCTCGAGATTTCGGCGACTGATCCGTAAGATAACTCTCGGGAATAAACCGCTCCTATGACGGTTCAGCTTCGGAGCGTGACGACCCAACAGGGCATATTACAGTTTCTGAAGGTTTTTTTTTTTCGATAAATATCATCAGCTGAAGAAAAAGCTCGCAATTAAATATGACATCCTCGCAAAAACGTCTCCGCGTTGAAACGTTCGCATTTTCGCACACTTTTTGCATGGACAAAGGGAAGTGACGTCGAGCCGGAGGCGAAGTGACCGAATTTTTTTTCAGCTTTGTTTCGCGAATGAAAAAAATTACGCGGTTTTATTATTTTGTTCTCGTCTATCTTTTGTCCTAACTCTGAAGCGAATGTCTCCGCTTTGTTCTGCGCGATAAGTGAACTCGCGAGTGCTTCATAAACAAAGATAAACTCGTTATTCACTAGTTTGTAATGGTGATATGAGCGTTAACGGAAAATGATAGAAAGCGAATAAAACGAAAAACCTTGGATGTCCAATAAGTAAAGCGTACGATTTCCAAGCGTGACGGACACGAAAATGTAATTGATGTTACATATTTTATTTTTTAATTCTGGCGAATTGAGCGAATTTTAATTAGCTTTCTACAATCGACATATCCGTTTGACGATCAAACGAACAGTTAAATAAAAACCGTAAAAATATTTTATTACAAAACATCACATATTAATTATTCAATTATACAAAGAACAAACCAATTGCATTAAGGCAATTTCTGCCCCACTAAACTAAATACATCCAATATCATTACACATCAATTTTCTTCAATAAACACATCACATACACACGATGAAATAAAAACATTGAACAATATACAGCTATAAAATTGACATAAAAATTCTATTTTTAACAATGCAAATAAGAAAAATACTATTTATACGTATAGTTCAGATATCGTCACTACGAAAGGCAAGCCATTTGGGTAAAGACGACAGAATATGAATAGAAATTGTAAAAATACAAGAAAAAAGATATTCTCAAAAGGACAACGCGGAATTCACGAAACATACATCATTTCCTAGCCGAAAAAAAATATGATGGATATTTTCGCACCACAGCACCGAAAAGGCAACTCGGAATAAAAATAAAACACCGACGATATATCACAGCTGTACGATTTTTGCACGTTTCCTAGTGCGAAAAAAACCACAAACATCACACTAGGTACAAACATATTATGTGTGTGCAATTTGCGTACTAAAGCGAAATGAACGTCGGGTCGGAACATAGAACACGACATAACGTTTGCATCGATTAACACGTCGATTGTAACAAATGCGCCAATTAGTGCGACAATGCAAGTGCAAGGACTGGCCGTTTGTAAAAATTTAAAGCCTTTTTTTTGTTTTTGTTGCACAATTGGCTTTGTAGCAGGCTCGTACTGAATTCGAATCCAATTGAAGAAATTAATTCTTGTGTAGTTCACGTGTGGTTGAATAAATTGAGCGTCGATCGAGTTTGATTCGGAAAAGTCGAGAAGTCGGATTCGATGGTCGGAAAATCGACGTGAAAATTAAATTTCACCTCAACAAAATGGAAAATAGTGAATGACCATCGCGTGCTTGGAATGTGCGTGATAATTTTAACGACATCAAGGTTGTTGTAATAGTGCTAACACTCGTTATTGTTTCACTGTTGTTTTTTAAGGGAAAATCATACTCTGCACACACTGCCGTTTACGAATTTTTAATTTATTAAAAAAATACGACCAAGTTCAGTTAGTTAATCAACTACAGTAATTGAGCAAATGACTCAAACTTTTACGTATGTAATTTTGTAACGAACATACGAAAAAGTCAATAAAGGGACATCCTTGGCATACAAACTATCGAATAATCGATGATAATGACGACGGATAAATTTTCCCTCCAATTTCGTGCAATCTGTACAAACTCCGAAGTGAGCACTTCGAATTGCTCCAATTAAAAACCAATACAGTCGTCTCTGACACGGACACGAGAGTTCCAAGATAGACACTCGCAAGTCGTATTTGACCCGTTTTCCCAGTATTCCATAAACGGGCCGAGGCCGCCTCATTTCGTAATCGTCGACATAAATAAAATTAATCAGTATCGGAAACTTTTCCCATACAATTATTTCATCGAAACGAGGAAAACACACATAAAGCTACTTACGAATTCGCTCGCGCTAATTACAACTGCCATAAAAAAAGTTTCCGTTCGAGGAAAAAAGGCACACGCTTCTTGATTAAACGCAAATTGGGTTCTGTAGCTGGAAACGACAAACAAGTAACATCGGTATGCGGTGCAAGCTTCTCTCTAGTGAAAATTAATAACATAATCGCGAAGACACGAAGAGGGAAGGAAGCGTCTCGAGACAAAGGTGGCAGCACAATTAAGACGCCGAAGGGGAGAGTCGAGGCCAAACCGCGAAGACGAGGGGGAGACTCGGTTCACGAAATAAGGAATCGGGTCGTTACCGCGATATTACGAGAACAAGAAGGCTCCTGCTTGGAAAGGGTCCGGCACCGGAGCTTCATTAAGGCGCCAAAGAGCCAAAGGATCAAATTAACGGCGACCGAATTTTAACGAGACCAACTTTCCTAAGTACACACCTCGCTTTGATTTCAGATATAACTACACGTTTTTTTTTCAAAGCGAACAGTCGTTAAAGCACTCGAGAGCTTAGTGATATTTTATATGAATAAAAAAAGCAATATCTCAGCATGTAAGCTTGGTAGACTTCCGCGACCTCAGCAACCCTTTTATCCCGCGCACTATCCTATCGGTGCGTATATAACACGGAAGGCTTTTCCTCTTAATCCTCGAGGTGGAACCTCAATTTAGGCACGCAGAGATGGTCTAATCTGAGGAAATGGCTCTGCGATACGCGAGACACTATCAACTGAGTAATAGTTCCGCTTCCGAACTCTAACCTCCCTCACGCGCACCCATTACCTATCAATACATCCCATTATGAGCGTACAACTTAATTAGTCTAGACTCGTGCGTTAGTTCGAATCCAATATACATAGAAATCGCATAAATATTAATCGAGTGTGCGTTTGAATTTTGAATAAAACCCTAGGGACTGGCTTAGTGAATAATAAATGCGAATGAGGAAAAAAGCTCGAAAGGATCGTCGAATCGTCGGAAGCACTCTGGAGCCGATCCCCCAAGTGAAAATCTGTAACTTTTTTCGTGAATATTAGAAGAAGCCGATTCGCTGCCAATCAGCTGTCGGATTGTGCCGAACTTTCGCCGAGCTTTGTGTGCGAAATGCATTCGCACGAATCGCCCTAACGCGATTTAATAATGAAGCGACGCGAATATTTCTTCATATAGAGCCGAAATGTGCCTAGAAAACGAAACGGAGACACAAAACGTTCTGAAATATTCACGGGTCTCATGTGTTCCTAAAGGCGAACGAACAGCGGAGGCGCGCTGCGAAATAACTCCCTTTCGAAAACCCGAAGCTTTTCCGCGAGGCCAATTTCGGCGAAAGCGGAACGAACACGGAAACTACATCAGCATCTACTGGAGACACTCTTCGAATAAAACATGAAGTTGTTTTATTTTTGTCGCGTTTATATTCGAATAGTTCCATTTCTGCGATGAAAAATTGCGTAGGCTTTCGATACTGTGCTATCGCTGCGCTGCAGACCAGCGTCGGACAGCATGTAGATTTTTTTTTAATGAATTGAAACAATCCTGAATATTGGATTGAATTCGTCGATAACATATTGACGTGAATTCGGATGTGGACCATTAATATTTCTCATGCGAAACTGGTCAAACAAGCTCAATTGCACTGAAGAATAATGACTTCTTAATTTCATACAATCGTTTCTGTTGAAATCTTTAAGTATAATACATCATCGATACATAAACTAAATACATCTCTGACAAATTGCAGTCAGAAGCCAGAAGCACCGGTCAGTCGAGCCTAGACAGCCGAGCACGACTAACTGGAACGAGCACAATTATCGAGCGATATTGCAAAAAAACTGACAAGAATCGGGTCATCGGACCAACGACATGACTCAACGACAGCGAAGTGTTGAATAAGCAAAGCGAAAATAAACTATGCATCGATCGGTGGCGATTTCGACGTCGACAATCCCACACCGGGACAAAGAGAGAAACCAGATTGTTTGGCGCCGTGACGTCACGTGACGATGATATCATCCGAGCTGATGCTGCATCGCTCTGAAGTTTTCCATCTGAAGGTCGACCGTGAATCGGATCCACACAAACACAGACAATTCATTGTGTCAACAGTGAACTGATAACGACCGAACGTATTCCATTCATTCGTTCCATTTTCAACGTTTTAAATTTTCTAAGCAAACATCCGCTGCACCGAAACGTCTGTTCATAGAATGTTTATTTGGTTTAGTGAATAACATAACAAAAAAGAAACTCGTACCTGTCTATTTTGTCTAGTGAGGATGGACATTGTAGAATGGTCTGTTGGCCGTCCATTTCGATGACGCATTGCGTGTCCAACTCGAGTTCTGAAACGAAACGAAAAAGATTTAATTTTGCAGAGCAAACATCAAAGTGTTATCTAAACAATTCTTCGACGTGTAATTGGGCTGCGGATTTGCTGCGGCTTGAGGGAATATTTACAATGAAAACGTGTCAACAGATGAGTATCGGGTGACGAGCAGACCGCTATGCGATGGACAAATAGCGTGCGATGCCGATTTTTAAACTGTATTTTTCGGCTTTTAAACGTGCGATTCAGTTTTCAGTCTTTTTTGTGTTTTTAAATAATTTCTTTTCTAGGTAAAATAAAAAAAGGAAGTGGAAAGCTTGCGAGAGACGTGAGCATCTGGCAGAACGTCGGCGTGACGCGAAAGCGTTGTTATAAATTTGTAAACCTTAAAAGGGTATCGTTGAACATTACGGAATAATAAACGTTTCGCAATAGCACCATAAATACAAACTTAGACTCAAATAACTCAATCCATTTCGTTCGCATGATAAAATTCATTCAACTTAATTGAAATCACGATAGAAGAACAAAACACACCGTTCCGACGATTCCACAGAAAACCGATCAGATCAAACGACCAATTAAGTAACAAAACGCCATTATTCAAAAACTATCCGAGACACAGCTCCTTCTACGAAATCGCTACGGTCCATTAACACCTAGAAAACAGTAGACGTAACGAACGTTCGATCAATCGGCAATATACGTATAATATTTAGCTAGACAGAAACATTTCGGCAATTTCGCCGACAAACCCATTACATTGACCCAGAATCAAACGCTCTTGACGAGAGCCCGAGGCTGTCGATTTTGACGACACAAACGAATTCAATTTTCGGTTAAACAAAAACGAACCGATTAAAACGCCAACAGTCAAACACGAATGTGACAATGCTCGATGGTAGAGTTTTCATCGGAAAATTTGGCTTTTTGTTGATGGAAAAACAACTAAATTCAGAGTATAGTGAAGAGAATAACTGAAAATATATTGGTGTATAACAATATTCTCGTATCTGTAATAGTTTATGTACAAATATTAAAAAAATCGAAGATATTTAGGGAAGAAGGTAGGGGAGAAAACCCATCCTCAGACATGTTTTCCTTTCTAGAACGAATCGCTTGATTGAAAACTACATATATGCCAATTTTTATGCTTTCTGCCTGTTGAAACCATAGAATCAACTAACTAGCCGTACTAATAATGATAATTTGAAGTGTCATTTTGTATTATTCCGCACACACGTGTATATTTATGACACTACAGATAGATTTGACATATGGCACGTTTGCACCACAATTAGTGATAAATATGATTATTGTTTTCAATATTAGTTATTACACGGATACGTGTGCAATAATACAGAATGAGTTTCCGTAAATTATCAATAAAACAATAACAAACTTTTTTATTATAAAAGAAAAACTTCATATCTACACGTGACAAGTTTTCTTCGATCCATCGACAATATTCCGAAAACAATCGAAACGAAAATAGTCTTCGCACACGAAACAGACGTCAGAATCGTATTTTCGAATAAAAGCAATTGCTAATAGCACGTACTTAATAGTGCGTTGACACTGAAAGAGAACAAATTATTCATAGAGTCGGAAAAATAAGCCCGAAATTGATTCGCTACTCGGAAAATTTCGACAAATCGAATTTGCAGCCTCCGCCGGCAAGTTTTGCGATGTTTGTATACTTTGAAAACTAATTTCATCAAAGGAACTTCGCATTCTGCGAGACTGTTATCTAAAATTAGAATCGTCGAATTCGGGGCAGGCTTCGACGGAGTAAAAGAACGCGATAAAACTCAGATTTGTCTTTGAAAATTTACGAATTTGCGAAGGAGGAAAAATCAAAATTGAACGAGAAATAATCGATGTCTGTCCTCGAGATTCGCTTAATCCATCGATCGCACTCGCGTTAATTGAAACTCGACGAGTCTCGGCTGATGGAATTCCGCAAATTTGAATGGGAATCGATCGATTCTAGTGGGAAAATAATCGTGTTTTGCTTCGAGTGTGCTCCGATAGTGGAAATGAGAGGGAAAATCGAAAATTGATTGTGTTTTTCAGCCGATAATTGATTGCAGCGACTGGCAAGAGAGCGAGAAAATTTATCGAATTTTCTCGGAGGGCATAATTGAAATGCTGCATGTAAATGTGCGAAATCGTTTTGAATTTTGCTATCGAATCATTAATAACACCTTCTATTTCTCGTATGCTAATAAAAATGAATCATAAAACAAAGATGAGTCAAATGAATCATCAGCAGTCTGAAAATTCTCATTATAAAATCTAACTTTACAAATAAAACGAGCATGAGTAAACATTATAACTTGATTTCTAGACATCACAATGAAGCCTAAATTTTCAGTTGTTAGTTACTAGACTTGAATATTATTTAGAAACGTTTTGACGTTTTTTCCTTATAAAATTTGAACTCGTTAGTGAAAGAATTCTGCAGGGTGAAAAAACATCAACTCGTCGGTACATAACACTCGAGTTGAATAATTAAGGACTGGTCCTTTTACTCATTAGTACCCCCATCTTAATTAATTTGCGATGTTTTTCTGAAGTTTCACACTGTAAGTCCTGTAAGTTAAACTATAAGAGAAAAACACAAATTCTGATTAAGTAAAAATACCGACAATTACAATTTTAAATTCCAAATCATCGATTGAATCGAAAACCCTCACACCATGACCATTTCACACTCGACATTCAAATTGATTCCGACCATCGTTTAACAGAATCGACACGTCCATCGACAACAGATCTCCATCACAAAAGGGACAAAAAAGCAGCGATTCGAACGCAAATTCAACATCGACAAAAAGGTCAACGATGCGATGACGAACGTCTCGTTAAACGGAGCGCAACCGAACGGTACATAATAATGGCACTTTCGGAGGTTAACGGGTCAAGTTGAAACGATCCATATTAGAGAATTAGTGTCGTTTTGTGCGAATGTTAAATCTTATATGACGACCGAAAAGGCTAAAGGGTACAAGTGACTTTGCGGTGATTTCGAGAAAAGCGCGTTCAAAGTTGATTATGTATTAGGAGAAGGTCGAGTGATTTGATGATATATTGAGGCACACGTTCCAAGTTCGTTTATATCCTTTTGCCACCAAATATCTGAGCGTACATAGAAGCGATTCTTGTACGTAACTCAATTTCGGCAAAAATGTCACTTGTACCCCTTGGCCTTTTCAGTCGTCATATGAGTTCGGTTTATAATTTGAGGTTGTTTTGAACGAGTCGTAATCATAATTGATGCTTGACTGATACGTTCTATCTAATCGAATTGGGCGCCGATAACGAAATACCTAGAATACGATATATTTCAGGTGAGATTGTTTAGATTAGTTAGTATTTTTTTATACTCATCGATTAATATGTCTCGTAATAATGTTGCATTGTGAACGCGAATCGAATGCACATACATAAATAGCAAGAAAAACGTACAGTTCCTTGCGTTATTCGCGAAAATCCGCATTGCTAACTGATTAGATTCACTTTCACAATTAGTGAAACTTAAATCTCATGTTAATTTCATAATTTACATAACACGCACGCACGTAGACTCTTTTTTTTTCGTATTTTTCCACAAAAATCTCTTGAATATTCATAAAAACGAATCTTGAGCATGATCACATCGAGCCACACGTAATGAAGCAATCATAACATCTTTTACGATAACTGTAAAGTAAGAACTACATACGTACAGAACGAGAGCATAGTTATCACAGTTCAAAACAAACTAGCGTTTAGCATATGCTGTCTACACACTCTTTCGATGAATAAATGTATTTTAATTTTAACAACACGTTTACAAATGAGGATTCCGAAACCCTAACAGTTTACGTTACGTAAATAATAACAATGTTCTAATAATAATGTGTGTGTTGATTTTCAACATTACTCAACAGTGAAGGTACGTATTGTGAACATTGAATTGATTTGGATTTTAAAATTCACGCTTTCGTAAATATTTTTACAACATCATAGTGCTTGTAATACCGAAGTTTACCTTTTTTTTTCAATGGTTAGGTTGATAATATGAAAAATCTGTTATTTATTCATTTATACAAACGCGTCTGAATCAAAACGAAAACAAATGCTGTTTACACGACAAAATTATCGATCCAAAACTAAAGGCTGGAAACACAACGGCGACTGAAATGGAAAATTTTCACATGACCCAATAAACGCTACCAAATCCCTAAACACATCGATATTTGGGAAAATTGCATGTGCGACGCTTCATTAAAATTGATTCAAAATATACTAAAATCTGATTTGTTTCGTTCACTTTTGTTCATATTTCTTATTTGATAACCATCATACATCAACGTATTTCTGTTGATAATTGAATCAAGTAAGAGATATGATGTTATTAGATGATCGTATCAATAGCACAACTGATCTAACTTAAAACGTTAAGTAATCTATCCAAATTTGAAAATACTTCTTAAACTGGCTCAATCCAAAACCCAACTTGACTCATCGAATATATCGAATAAAATATAACCATCCAAAACAGATATTTCATTCGGAAAATAGTTTATTTTCATCACGTAAGGATTCATATTGAGTCGAAATGGGAAATGAACAAAATTAGTACAATTAGCGAAAAGTAATTTTATTTGCATTTTTCAAATAGATTTTTCCGTTGTTATTCATTTATTTGAAAATTTTTCAACTGCCAAACGGAAAATCGTTCCATTTGAGTAAATTTTATCATTCTTTCGTGATAAAACTGCATAATCAAACAAGAGTCGCCAAACACTGGCGAGAATGAATGAAAACGCGGACGAGCGCAGACGCAACCTCTAGAAGCCTTATCGCGAGAACCGAACGAGAGATTTGCACAAGTTTTACTAGTAAAAACTGACGAAAAAACGAAAACTGAAAAATCGAATAAAAACGTCGAATCGCACACAAACGTCAAACGAATTCGAGGGAAACGTCAGCGAGGGGCGCGGGGGTGGGCGGGGCGAGGGGTGCGGGGTGCGGCCGTACGTCGTGTGATTTGATTGCGTTCGCGGTTATCCTGACGAGTCTCACCTCGCCTGCTGAAGGGGCGCACGCGCACCGCCACGCGGATCTTGTCCGTGGCCATGGCGACGGCGATGGCGGGGCGCAGTACGGGGGCGCAGGCTCCAGGGGGCGCGGGGGTTCCGAAGCGCGCGGCCCGACGCGGCGCGCCGTGGCGGCCGACTGGCCCTCGACTACTCGACTGACAACGCCATCTGCGGCTGCGCGAGATCAAACGACACTGTCGCCAACCGTCGAGCGTTGCGGAGCGAAATCGATCGTTGTCGCACTTCGCTCGCGTTCGGTCGCTTTTCGAACGGTGTTTGGATCGCGCATTTTAACGGTCGATCGTTTAGTTTCGAATCGAAAATTTCGAAAAAAATTGAAAATACAACATTTCAAAAAGAAATGAACAAAGTAGGAATCAAGTGATCCTACTCTCCTCTAAATTTTGACATTCAATTTGTTTTGTTGGTAACGGAAATATTGTGTTCTGACAACTCATATCAGAAATAATTTACAATTAAATGACGTTTTATAATTGCACAGTTTGTTCATTTTGATTTACAAAATATTTTCCATTCGCAGTAGGCTTTTTATCAACATTCAATCGATTTATGACTCACCTACCCATAATAATATTTGTATTTTCAGCTTTCAGAACCTTGAACATGAATTCAGGATCTATGAACGTCAACTTGCTCGGTTGGGAATTGTTGTTTGATTCGATCAAAGACGAGATATCTTCTGAATCTGAATTGCTCCTCGCATTTATCCATTGGCATTTAATTAAGCGAAACGCGAAATGCTTAGGTCTAGGTGATGAGGTAAATTAATTAATGCATTTATTGTAAGTTCCTTTAGATTGGGGAGTTACGGGACTCTAGGAGTCTACATTTGGCTTTGTAATTGTTGATGCATTTTTGAAATATTGAACAATTAAATTTTAATACACAATATTTATTTAATACTAAATATCGATTCTTAATAATTTCAGAAAATTTTGAAAGAAGATGAAAAACATAATGCTGGAGAACTATTACCCAAAGATTGGAATAGAAATAAAGAGAACTATTCACTGAGATATATATTTAAAGAAAAATTACACATACTTTATGTAATTGACTGTGAAAATATGGTTCTTTTCAATTTGTTGGTCAGTCACTCTAACAATTTAAATCCTCATTTTCCACCTTTAGAGCTTTTTGTAAGTTTGCTGAAAAAGTATAAAAACGAAATGACCTCCTATCGTAATGCGAATCTTCAGATTCCTTGCCATTCCGCACGCCCCCCGGAAAGCTGCCCTTCGCGATCAATAGCTCTTATGATTATTAAATGTAGAGTTCCCTGTAAACGTAAATGTGGCGCCCGTAGTTTCGCCTAGTTTTGCTGGTACCCAACAAGGCCGGCCTAACAAGCTGACAGTCGAGTTGGAGTGCAGTCACACGAAATGAAAATTTTTAGAATAAAATGCTTTAGATTTTGTTTCTGCTTAGTATTACTTTAACTAACTTTTAATTTATACATACATATATTACCTCAAATATTTTCGAAATAAAATTGTGAATATTAATTTGAAAATAATTTCAGAACGTATCCGAAAATATAACTTCTAGTATAGTAATCAATAAAGGATCATATGTGAAATCAATAGTTGGTTCGACTGGAGACATCATTTCTGATTATCCCAATTTAATTCACAAAATTAAAATCAATTTATTAGCTAATTTAGTGACAATTTCAAAACAAATGATTACATCCAGTACACAAACTGTTGGCAAGTGTGAGTATACATATTTAATTCTTAAAAGAAATCGTAGATTTATTCATGAAATTAACATTAGTTTCGATTATTATCTTAACAATTGGAATAAGTAATACTTACTTTTTTATGTTTAAAGATCATGAAAGAAGAAATTTTCCAGACCCTAGGTGAGTTTTTCATAATGAATATATTTTTTAAAATATGCATTTAGTTTGTTGTATATATTTTGAAAATTTTTCAGATCTTTCGAATTTCAACAATTTTTGAGTTGTTATAATGACGATATTTATGATAATGAGTATATTTTTGATTTATAATAATGACTATATTTTTAATAAGGATCATATGGATCCAAGTCGCATTATAATGTTGACATGTATAAGGTAAATAACCCTATTTGACAACTGAAAAGGCCAAGGGTGCAGGTGACTTTGTGAAAAGCACGTTCAAAGTTGACAATGTACCTACATGTATTAGGAGGAGGTAGACTGATTTGATGATATATCTCGGCACACGTTCTGAATTCACTTTTATCTTTTTGCCACCAAATAAATGAGCGTGTATAGAAGAGATTCCTGTGCAAAACTCAATTTTGTGAAAAATGTCACTTGCACCCCTTGGCCTTTTCGATCGTCATTTGTATTGTTTGTTAATAATGATATTGAAAATATACTAGGTACATTTGTGCATATGCCAAATTTTATTTTTCAGACAGATTGGACTCTTAACAATACTGAACTTTTTTAGTTAAACTAAAAATAAGGTGATTATGAAGTTAAAGACATTTTTACTCGCCACTGTATATAATTTATTATGAATCACATAAAGCGTATTTTAATGACAAAAAATCGACCCATTTACATTACTACTACATTATAACATAATTCATACTTTACATATACTTTCAGTGAAGTGGATCACATAAAGATTTCAAAATGGAAATGATGATACAGTGAGGATGATTTTATGCTGTCAACTCCAATTGTGGCCATTCCTTACCAGATCCTGGTTTATATCTAGTAAAAAATTTCCATTGCACATAATTTTGTTAAAAAAAGAATTTCATTACACTTTTCGTCAAATAGTAAAAAGTGAACACACCATATATTTTTGTTGTATTTTTTTTTCATTTTATATACTATTCTAAAATAAAAAAAAATATGTCATTATACACTAAAATAAGTTTATTTGGATTTTATTCAATTTAAGTTTAAATTCATATTTAAAAAAGGGAAATACAATTATCCATTTTTCTTTATCTGATAAATGTGCGAAATCAAGAGAATCAAATAAAATTTTGAATCCATGTACACATCCACAACTCGAAATTCAAAGTTTATATTGGAGATATATAAATTTACAGTATTAAACAATTATTTCAACAGAACAAAAGCTATTTTTAAAACTATCCGATGCATTTTTTTTTAATCAATACCAACTATGGTGCTCACAGGCATTTTTCAAACTTCGCTCATCACAAGCAGTTTTCATGAAGTAATAATATGGGTAGCATATTTTTATTTAGTGATATGTGACATATTACTGTTAATATTTTAAGGGCTCGTTTGTGTAGTTATTATTATAATTCATCAAATAAACCGTAAGTGATGAACAAAACTTGAAAGCCAAAAAGCACCATTACATATACCAAAATTTGATTTATAAAACCTACTCAATTATATTTTATATACATAGTTGGATAATATTTCACAAATGGATGTCAATAAATCTTTAGTTTGTCAAAAGTTTGATCAAACATACACAACTGGTAAAAAAAACTAAAGTACACATTTGCATATTTCAAGTTTTTTCAATAGTGTTGTTGGTTCACCATCTGTTTATAAAATCCATTCATATACAGAAAAAAGCGAAATTACTTGATATATTGTAAATAAAAACTTTCATATAACAATGCTAGAAAATTTGTTCTATGAACACAGGATGTGGCATTCTTTTCGATAATCTATCGCATACAATTCTTCAGATTATATATGTTTATTTTACACATCGAACTTTACCTAAACATACAATTGTGACTCTACATGCATATATTATATATTAAATATAGATAAATGTGTGTGAAAGCTGAATTGTAGATGAAGCAAAATAAGATATTTGTTAATGATTTATATATTATGCACTTTTCTCTCTACAAGTGATACTTCCAAACTCTCACAATATAAATACAAGAGTCACTATAGTTTGAAAATGTTTTGTATGAATAATGAAAACCCTCTTTCATAACATGCAAATTTAGTCGAGAGGGATAGAACACTATCATATACACAATTAAGAAATATTAAAAATTTCTTAATTTACAACACCATACAGATACTTTATATATCGCACAAATAAATACAAATACATGGATAATTTCAGAAAATATTGTTATTTTTTTTTTCGAGTATAGCAATGTGTATATTTTATACTTATGACATTCAAAAAGGTAACCCTTTATTTATTGGACACAGCAGGAATTTTTGTGGCCATTTTTGTGCTTCAATCGGGATTTTGGCCGATACTTCTCAAGAAATTGCAACTGCTTTGCGTTGATCGCACCTCGGCGCTTGCTATAACATAAAATTATACAGTTTTTAATATGTTCTAGAAGAGAAAAAAAAAACATTTCAATGTGCGAATATACTAACTCTCTAATCATTTCAACGGCTTCTTCATATTTCAGTCCAAGCTCCATTAGGGCAATAGCAACCATAACAGGAGCGCGTCCCAGCCCTGCAACACAATGTACAGCCACGGATGAATCTGGTTGATCTTGAGCTCTGAAATTTTCCCGATTTGAGACATTTTGCTGACGCATAAATTATCAGTTAATATAAAAATGAATGTTTACTTTTGTCTTAATGTTTCAAACCACTCTTCGACTATGTTATTTGGAGGAAAAGTACCATCCTCGTAGGCTAGATCTTTTACAAGTATTCCTTCAGCAAGTAGTGGCGCAACTTCATAGCTGGGTTCACATACTCGCACAACTGTGCAAACCTTATGTTTTTTCAGTTCCTATAAAAATACATGTATTACTAAGTGAATCGATTACTGAAATTTATATTATCTGATTATGATTTTAGATTTACCTTGATATATGTATTGATTGTATGATCAGATGGGCGATCTGTGATCAGAAATTTCATTCCTTTAAATTCGATAAGGGCCGGAGCCGGTCTGATATCTGTTTGCCTCATTTTGAAATTATTATATTCACCAAAAATATATATTTATAAAAAATCACTTGTTAAGTAAAATAAATTAACTGTTTGATATAGTAGCAATATATATAATAGAAATATCACTATTATCACTGTCAAGTCTGAGAACAGAGGTAAGCACAAGTCAGTCTTTTGATTTACGCGTTGAACAATAAAAAAAATAGTTTTTATGAGAAGGCATACACAAATATTTTGTAGTAAATATTACTTCAGTTTCAAGTGGGTGGCTCTTGTAAAAATTCAATACACTTCTTATTTTTTTTCAGAATTACACTGAGAGAAAATTCACAGTAAAAAGTAAAAAAAAATAACTTATGTCCTATAAAATCACTAAATTTGCACACAAACTGACGACGAATGAATGTTGATCACAACAATGTTGGAACGAAGGATCGAATAAACATCTAATCCAGGGATGAAATGAAGACAAAGCCACTATTTTTGTTGTAAAGTCACAATTGTTTTCCCTAGGTGTTGCGATTCTTCTTTGATGTTTTTATGTAACTTAAACGTAGCCACTAATGATTATGATATGCTTGGACGAGGATGGTGATCTCGGTCCCGAACGGTAACTGAAAATAATAAAAACATATAGTCTTTCAACACAATAAATTTCAAAAAATAAATATAACGATATGTAAATCATTATTTTTCTAATATTATCCGATCATTTATTTAGAATCTTACGAATGTAATCGAAACTGCCAAGATTCAAATGCCAGCCGACAAGTGACGAGCGACAAACTTATGACATTTCATCTAAATGTACCATAATAAAAATATCAACAAAAGAGCTCGATGCCAAACAGAAGCTATAAACCTAAATGAAAATATTTATGAGGGAAAATTAACAATTATAAGATGAACACCTGAACGATTTGGCGTTGGCGGGGCAGCAGGCGGTGGCAGCGAGCGGGGATGGCGGCATGGGGCGGCGGCCGCGCAGGCTGCCCACTCTATTTGTGCTGGGCCTGGCAGTATTCGCTGCTGTCCAGCCTGAACTCCATCAATGTCGTTGCCAAAGAGCACGCTTCCAACTGCAAAAGGTAAAGATATTGATTTATTTTAATGCAATCGCTTAATTTGAGCTTGAATATTTTCATATATTGATATTTGTATTCAGTAATGATGTCCTTATTGAATTTCTTTATAAAAAATATAGCTCAATAGTTTCAATAACATCATACATGACTTTAAGATTAACATTTTTAACAATGAGATAATTTCATACCAATGAATTATGGACCTAAAAGCTTAGAGGTATCAACTGTGTTCAACCATCTTTACTATTTGGAAACATACTTTTGCAGATATAATGACATATCTACATAAAAATATTCAATAGAAACTAAAAAATCAATGTTATCAGATCAAAATTTTAATAGAATTCAACTACTACAATCATACGATTTCTTCATTCAACTAACACAATCATATGATATTTTCACGTGTGAAATCTGAAACTTTCACTCATCTAGATCGAATCGAGAGATAAGTCCACATCGTTGCAGAGTAAAATCGCCGATTTCGCGCGATTTGAATCGCATGTGTGCGGCCAGCTCGATCGGCTCAAAAAACCGAGACAGTTCTAATTCGAGAGCGGAGCGCAAACAGCTTTTGCGGATGATCCTCGTTCGCATGGACATCTGCCAGAGCATTGAAATTATTTTCTTTCGGCCTTGACAGAGCAAGAGAAGACGAATTTCGACCGAGAACGGCTGCGCCACTACGGAAAATCCTACTTCCGGTCATCCCTGCATGAGCATGGAAACCGGAAGTTGAATTCGTGTGAACGCTTTATACGGTGATCTGTCATAGTTTGTCTGGTGTGTCGGGTTGAAGAACGTTTGTGTTTGAAGGTAATCTGGTTAAATAAACTGCGATCAATCTTACAATTATGAACTGTCGAAAAAACCGCGGAACAGAGACGGATGGATGTATTATCTGTATCTGTCATTGTTTATGTTTTGATAGTTCGTAGTTGGAGGATTGACCGTATTGTATTCTTGATTATCCTGATGTGGATTAATTTGTATGAAAAGTAATCAATTAATATAGTCAAAATGTATTGGAGTACTTTTGGAGTGGCTTATTGACATGAAATTAAACCTAACCTAATCTAGAAAAATAAATCTTTTCATTGAATAATTTTGAATTGAGCCTCTAAAATGATAATACAAAAAAATAATAGTAATATTTGGTGGTATGATTTTGCTTGATCTAAATAATCGAAAGTATATTGTTCTGAAATATCACTATGGAACTAATCATGTTTACTATTCAAAATTTGAAAGACTTGTATGAAAAAAATCTTGCCTTTCTTCTAGAAAATTTACAAAATATCAAAAGAATTTCCAATAACGATTTTGGGCCATATCTGAAATTGAACGAGAAAGAAAAGCACTCAGGGTACGGTAAACTCTTGTCATTGGAAACACCGTAAAATGCGGCGCCGATACAATATCAACAGGTAAAAACGACACGTTTCCACTCCAACGAATCACCCATATACAGCTTCGATAACGATAATTACGAACCGCAGATAACGACGCGAAACACAAAACGGCACGACAACAATCGTCTTCCAACGACAACACTGAAAAACTTCGCAACAATCGCCAAATTCTTCAAAACTGGCATTCCAATCGTTAACTACTCAACTTGAGTTAAACGCTTTTTGTTGTATTTGACAGTCATTGCTAAGTACACTTGCAAACTTTCTATCGGCCGATAGTTTAGTCGAGCACTTTTTAGAATGGAGTTGTAATAGTTGTGATGTGTGAACTGCCATACTGACAATGAGTAAAGGACACGACTTAACTATCGATCGATAGAAAGTCTGCAGTCTGTGAAGGCACTGATTGCTAACCAACGATTGAAAGACCAGATGTCAAGTTTTCAAACTGAAACTAACGTCGTTTGGACTCGGAGGTGTTTCAGCATCGTCTCGCGACGAATTTGCAGATTTATTCAACTGTATTTCACTCTAGAAGATTGAAAATGTGCTTCTTGAAAGATGCGATATGGATCTGTTGTTTGGAGACGCGTCGACGTCCTCTCGAGAGTCACTGAATGAACTGAGGACAATTTGCCGTTTGGCTGTAATTTGTTTTTGGCCCCGCTTTGGACGCGGACCAGTGAACGTGAACAATTTACTCTGCACATGCGACCTATGTATGCAATTTTAAAATGCACGCAAATATGCTCGAAACGAATCTTCGCAAAATAATAAGAGATGTGGAGTGGAAACGAATTCGCGTATATTGAGTTTGTATTTTGATGAAAATGCCGAAATCCCTTTGAAAAACGTTTGACACATGTTTCTTGATTGAACGTCTGGATCTTATCCAACGACTTGAACAATAAGCGTAATTTATTTGTGTGTACTACGAGAAGCTGACTCGTATTATTTATAGCGAAATATTTCGGTTAAAAAATTTTGTTCGCCACTTCTGCCTTTGAAGATGAACTTATTTTCCGATCGTAATATGTATATTATGTTTTTATTTGTTTACGATTGTGTATAATTAGTAGAATAAATATGATGTTTACGTAAACGATGTGTCATTTGATGTCAGAAAATGACTGAACATTTAAACATTGGATCGTTGATAATTTTCTACAGCGTACAAGATGTGTTGGTAAATTAAATAGTCATTATTGATATTGGCGATTAGAAAATAGTAGGTTTTTCCAGAGTATAAATGATAAAGAAAATTAAATTCAGATAAGTTTTCAAATGGTGTATGTGTTTTGCTCTAAATAGGATTCTGAGAAAAGTGGCGACTACCGAAACACATGTCAAAAGTGAGAGATGAGCAACACTTGGAAAAATTCGGCACAAACGATTTTTTTCCTCAATGAAAACATATAAGAAGTAAACATTCGTATCTAAACTTAAATAAAACGAATCAAAACAAATACACGAAACTATCTTATTGAAACAAAGAATAAACAAGTTCATGCAAAACGATAGATAAATAAGAGACATTTCTATAAATCTCAATGGTCATTCGTTGGAAAATGAATGACGACATAAATTGGAATTTTTGTGTGTCATTATTGCATAATAAATACAGTCGATGACGTTTACTTACTGATAACAAAGTTCTACATTCCACTGAATAATCGCACTTTAATCACTCGAAATGTAATAATAATTCCATTCTCAAATATAATGAATGCTGTTAAATATTGAATCAAATTGAATTTGTACTCTGATAACGATAAATTTCCAAGAACGCGAACAATCAAAAAGATGAAAATATTTATGCGAACGAAATGAAAACTCAAAACGTCATCGATTCATTACAATTGTACAAGAATTCAAAGCTTACTAACATTAAATTACAAACAAAAATAAATATAGGATTAAAAATAAAAGTTAAAAGATTTTTATAAGATGTAACATCGTAGTAAAAATATTTGATTAGACGCCAAATTCGTATTTGCAAACATATCTATAGGAAAACCACGTGATCCATCCAAACAAATTAAAATTCGCGGTATTCCATGACCCAAAACCAAAACGTCAACAAACACACATTTGTTCTTCTGCACTAGCCAAATCTTAGTACACGCCCACCAGAAACAATAATTTCCATTCGCAATAAAATAATTGCACATAAGGCATTTCGAACTTCTAATAAATTTGTATGTAAATAAGAATGCATTCGATGTGTTTTTAGAAAGCACAAATCGATACGGACACAACACAAAAAGGGGAAGTCCTTGATGTACGAAGCCTTTCATTTTAATCTTTGAAAAAACGTGTATAAATATATCTATGCAACCTTTTAGCGATGGACACGATCTGGTGTATTGAAATTTTAACACGTTTTCGTTTATTAAAAAAAATATCGATAAACTAATGATTGGACGATGTAAAATTGAAGTGGTTATTAAGCGAGCTGCGTAGAAGCGCATGATACCATTAGTCGATTAAAATTCTTATTAACTTAAAAGCCATAGAGCACTTTGTGGATCGTCGGAAAAAATTAACAAAACCTTTCCGGGTGGTAAATGAAAAATTCGAAAGTTCATTCGATTTCAGTGAAAATTGTGCAAAGATAGTATGAGATAATGAGAATTTCCCGTTAGTCATTAACGTGAAAATTGACGCGCATTTAAGAACTAAATTCTGAGTTAGTTTCAGATACACTCTGAATGGTAAGACTCGTAGTCATATCCTGTTTTTAGAATTCACTCGTTTGGTGCTGCTTCTATTCAAATGAGAACTATTCATATGCATTTCTGTATCCCATTACACTTTCACGTTAGAGTAGAGACAAATAAAAGGAGATAAATCATGAAAAAATTGGCATCATATCTGACAAGATGAAAAGAAATAACTAAACCGCAGATTTTATTATAAAATATAAAAGAACAGGCTGAAAGCGAAATTTTTAGCGAATTCGCACAACTCACCCACATCGAGATTTTTTTATATGTTTTCCATTTCTCGGAATTCTCGCGAAATACACTATTGGTAAACAAACAGGGAAAAATCGAAAACAGTCACAATTTAAGAAAACAGGTGGTGAACTGAGGAGAACGACCAGAACACAAAAATACACGAGAGACGAACTTTCAAAACACATCAACGAACTCTCATTCGAACCTAGTTTTAACCCTTTCCTCTTTAAACCATTTTCGACATTTCTTAAGAATGATTAATACAAAAAGGAAAATCTGCATCGATCGACTTGCAACATACCGAATTCGACCTACACATAGCACTAGCAGTCTGCACATGCAATTGTGCAACATCGTAGAAACAATGCGGAAAAACAAACGGCCACACCTATCAAGTCTAGTACATACAATATTATAGTGCTAGAGCAGCAGCAAGGTTTTCCTAGCGAAGAACCTGGCAGCTCGGAAACCGGAACAAGGTCGAGGCTGACGAAACGCGCAATTTTTGAATTACGCTCGTTTCCGATAGCTCAGTACTCCGTAGGTACAACACGACACATTCTTACGCTGAGAACAACCGTAGAAATGCGAAAGAATTTCTATAAAAATCGATTTTCGATTCTGTGCAGTGAGTCGTAAATGCTTCGGCGTGTCTATAAGGGGATTCGATGAGGTTATAAATTGTACAAAATCGATTCGATTGTAAAAATAGTGACGGACAATGAGATCGCGGACTGCGTCATTTGAAATTATTCGAAGAGGCGTACGTACAAAGAACGATCGGATTACAAAGGGATAAACATATCCATACGTACCATTATAAAATTCTATGTATGCAAATGAATACATTCAGCTATAAATCTGCGCGTTAATTTAGAATTTCCGAGAATACAACAAAAATAATAACAATTGCTATATGTTGAACACGAGGCGACATCGAATACGAGATCAAAAGCGCTATATAAAAATGTCATACATAATTCAATGCGAACTGACGCAAAACGAAGCGGTTTTTATAAATTCACCATCCTCACAAAACGTTAAATAATCAAGTAGGCGAACTGACAGCGGCGCAAATGACGCGACTTTCGCGTTTCGGCGAATTTTCACCGAAACCGACTCATCTGAATAACTAATTCGATCTTTCTGCAGACGGAAGGCAGATCGAATCGAGAATTGAACGTCCCGAGCATAAACGAGAACGACAATCGAGTTGACCTCAAGAGAACGGAGATGGTTAACGGCGACTGTGGAAGAAGCTCAAGTTTGTTTGAGGCATTATTCAGAAAATAATAAAATTATTTAATTTAAAATATCTAGAGTTCTTGCCGTTTTGATTTACTTTGGTTTAGGTCGAAAGAATCTATGATTCTTATCAAATCCATTCGGAGTGCAGATCATAAAAATTATCACGAAATCACCAAATCCCTGAAATTTACTGAAATGAATAAAAATAAATTGCATCTGTCACTGTTTTATGAATATGAATAAAAAATCAGCTCTAGCATTTTGAAGACTAAAATGAATGTTCTCAAACGAATATCATTTAAGTGTTTGTTAGGCGACAATTTTAATTGGTAAACGTAGACTAATGTATAATAATTGTAAATAATTAGTTAATATCCATTATTTTTAATAACTTTCGATAAGATTAACACTCGTATTTTTTTTTAATCACCAAATTCATAGGTCAAACGTCTGACGCATCGAAAAATATTTTTCAAAAGTTCAATAAATCAAGCACATATTCACCAGGACTGACTAATGATTAAATTCACTTCATTGATCTATATTGCCTAACTATTAAATAAGAACGGGCTGATGAGTAAATATCGCTTGCTTAAGCTAAATTACCTCACTATTCACAGTCCAGTCTTTTAGGTTCGCGCACATGACTCACAACAAAAACCTCCCAAAAAACGAGAGATAAGTGATAGCGAAGACACGATATTTGCATTGGACAAATCTTTTTGATATTTGCCTGAATATGAGTTTATATTTAGTGGCGTTACGCCGCGGGATATTTCGAGATGCGTGCCGTCCCGTCGACACAAACGCGAAAAACTATAAATTCGCCTCGTATAAAATAAAGAGAAGCCGAAATAAACTAAAACGAAGTGAAGCTAAAACGAGAGACAATTGCGTACGAATCCAACATTGGACAAAGGAGACGTGTGTTTAAATTTAGACCGATTGTTCGCGCGAGATGAATGAGACGTTCGCGGCGAATTCGCGGGTCAAACGGTTCAAACGCAATATATGATGGCTTGTTGGGAATATCGCTTTTAATTTTATGTTTATTTGTTTGTTTCCAATTCGAACGAAGGTGCTTTGAGATATTTCGGATGAATGTGGTGTGAAGATAGTGCGAGTTTTGCCGCTTGACAGAAATAATGTTGTTGTGAGTCGTTTGACCGACAGTCAATGTCATGGATGATTCGTCCAATTAAAGTTGCTGAATTGTGTTTATGATTAGAGAAAATGGATATTAATGGTGAATTTGTTTGAAAATGAAATAATCAAGGTGTGTTATGAAATGAATAATAATTGATATTCGTACATTCATTTATCTTATGAGATAATTCGCATAATGAATCTTATCGCAAAAAATATTTCGTATAATATAACATAGCTAACATGCTAAATTTAATGAAAACAAAATTTATTTCTACTTTACAATTGAAAAAATATGAAAAAACCAAAAAGAAGCAGGTAACGTACCGCCTCTAGTGTAGCTGGCAAGACACTAACACTCAAAATAAGATCTTATCTGAATTTTTAATACACATTTTTTTGTCTATTTCTCAAATAAAAGCATGTTTGACACATAAATTAATGTGTCGCAGAGAATAAATTTGATTTGCACTTTTGTAGATAAACTCCCAAAAAACGAGCGCGCGTCATAAATAAGCGAGAATTACATTCGAACATCGAAATAACTGCTATAAACATAAAGCAAAAGCATAAAGAAGTCACACCGAAAAAACTAGTTCACATCTCGCCTATTTCATTATTTTTTTCGCTTCATAATAGATAATTTCTTGGAGACCGTTATCAGACGACGAAAACTCCTCGACCGGCATGAGATTCATCCGAGTCGAAGAAATATCTAAAACGTGACCAAATATAACGGTCGTTTGACACAGTTTGAGGAACGGTGGACGTCCGCAAATGGGTCGCTTTCTTCGATGCAAGTGTGTCAAGAATTGACGCTGCAGCAGACCAGACCACGTACGCATACCGCAGTATTTCTCAACATATCGAAAATTTAACAAAACTCAATAAATGATCAATTTAATACGAATAAAATAAATGCCGAATTGGTTATAAATGAAAAAACTGTTGCAGATGATAAAACGGAAAATTGCATCACGTACAATTCGGAGCATATTCGACGTCATAGCGTTAACCCAGTTTTCACTACTTTCTACGTCTCACTTTTTCAAATGTGCATTGCATAATAACATCCGATGAATATCGGAAAAAATACGCAATGCACTCTCGTTGAAAGCGTTGCACAATCTGCATAACGAGCAAAACAAAATTCAAGGCTCGTGATAAAATAATGAATTGTTTTTCAGCTAAATATCGTCTGTTGAATCATGCAATCAATAGATGATTCCGAGAAACGCTATTCATCATCGGACGCATTGAATTCAATTAGTTCCTGGGAATTTTTATTGTTTTCGAGAGTCTGATGATGATGAAGTCACTGGTGTGGCTTTAAAATCGTCATCGTCGAACAGTTACAGTGTTTATTCGAAATAGCTATAGGTGTGTGTATGTGCATGGTGTTCAATTATCTCAAGTAGCATTATAGGTGAAGGCGAACAACTGCGGCCTCAATTTAGGTAGAACGATGCGAAATTTATCTGCCCAATACAAAATGTGTTTTTAGTACAAAAAACAAAATAAATGATACTATCTGTTGAATCGATTGATGAACAATTGAGTTTGTATTGTTATAAAATGGTACGAAATCGATTGTTTGTCGGACTTCATAAATTTGAAGTTTGTTGAAAAACGATTTAAAATTAGAGTGGGTCGATGACAGATTCGCGTACATGTTGAGCAATATTATAAATGAGTTATTTTCAATGCGTAAACATCTCTTTCACAGAAAACTTGTAATAAGTCCAATTTTTTCCCCAGCTAATGACTTCCCATTGCTGAATTGTTATAAAAATATACACATAGAAGAACGAAACACACGAGACAACGAGTTATTGAATTGAATAAAATACGGCATAAATAAAAAGACCTTCAGAGGCGATTCAACCGGTACATCCGCCAATTCAAATTCAAAACTCTAGCCATACTTTTTTTTTCCAAACGTGGATGTGACGAATATGTTTAAAAATTTATTTAAATTCGGAGCTAAAATAAATTTATAACATTTTTTGTAAGGTGTTAAATTGTCGAATATAATGCAATTGAGAATAAACAATTGACACATTGTTGAATTCCTATGCAATGATTAATCGAATTGAATTCGAAAAAAATAGTAATAAAAGAAAATATACACTACATACTTTATGAAAATACGTTATCATATTCGTGGATTATTATTTATCAGAAGATTTATTTCACTATTATCTTGATGCAATAAAAGTGAAATAAAAAAATGCTTAACAATGATTAAGATACTTATCGTTAGTAGGAAGTGTGCAATAAAAATATTTTGTGTTTATTAAGTTTAAAGTTGTTGAGATTGTAAAAAAAACATAAAAATTAACAAAAAAAAAGATACTCGTATGCATCATAACGATACTTAACCTTTTCTAACCAAATCTAACTTAAAACAATTACCTTACCTAACCTAAAACAGAACTCGACTCGACCTAAACTTGACCTGTCGAATATATCTATTGATAAAAATACAAATATCAATAAAATGCAAACAACATTTTCAATCATTCAAATGAAAAACACTACATCCAAAACAGATTTTCCAATCACAAACACATTCGAAAATGCGCGGGAAACGCCTCCAAAGCGGAAAACGCGACCATAGCCCGTCGCAAAACATAAAAGAGCATCCGCCCGGCCATTGTTTACCGATGCGAGATGATAACACACAAAGCGCGAAAATAAAACCAACCTAGATGAGAACAAAAGCTAAAAAAGCGCGAAAACGATTCAAACATACATATGACGACCGAAGAGGCCAAAGGGTATAAGCGACTTTGCGGCGATATCGAATATTAGGAGTTCGAGTGATTTGATGATGCATCTTGGCACACGTTCCAAATTCGTTTTATATGAGCGTACATAGAAGCGATTCTTGTACATTACTCAATTGTCAATTGTGCCCTTTGGCCTTCTGAGTCGTCGTATATTGTAATATAAACGTAATATATAAAAAGCGGCGCCGGCGTCCGGGCGGCACCTGTTGCTCGAGGCGGCGCGGTTCGCTATAAATAAAAAAGCGACACACTCTGCACGCTGGACACATTTCATATTTCGAGTAATTGTCGAAAAAATTACAATCGAAAGATAAAAAAAAATACGTGTGAGTAGTATGTATTTTTTTCGTGTACGTCATAACGCGCGCACGCACGACTTATTATCGCCGAGTGTAAAGTTCGCGACGACCGCGCAACGCTCACGTGTCAATTTCGTTCTACAGAAATAAAAATCGCCTGATCGATCTGAGATAAATTTACAGTATAAAAATGTCTTAAATCTGCAACGTATTCCAAGTAGATTTAATCAAAAACACATTTAGATATCATTAATTTGGGCGCGACATTGAAACCCATTTAGCAACGTGTTATTTTTTTTTCTAATAATACAATAGAAATATCGAGCTTGAATGTAATATGGCTTTTAGAATCAATTGATATGACATTAATTAAATCTATTCAGAGCACATTGTACATGTAATATGAAACAAAGTAGTTCGAAATGCGTTCACTCTAAATCTTTTATAAATACAACGGTACTAGTTCCCATTGACACAAAATTTGATTTAGGTTTGTTAGGTTATGTCGAATTCACATCATATAGCAGTTGCACAAATACATACAATACGTCTCAGTTTCGAAAATTCATACATGGAAGGACCGACTAGTAAAACACAATAAAACTACGACAGATACAGAGATCATGTTCCGAAAAGAGCAATCAGAATAATGACCATAAATCGAGGTGCGCAACTTGAATCGACGTACTGCCGAAGTAAGAAAGAGCGATTGGTCAAGTGCGGCCGCGGATTTCACTCCTTAGCGAGTGCGGCTCGCGATTTTCGCAAACAGTTCACATCGCAGTGCGAAATGCACCAGCTGTCACGCCGGCGAACGCGACACAACTGAACCGGGCCGCTTCGGTGCCGTCGCGGGAACGCTCTCCCCACTCTTCGATGGTTTGTCGTCGGATAGATTCGATTCGCGGTTTCGCTCTGGGCACGTTTCGTTTCGTTTCGCGGTTTTGAATCTGAGCACGTTTTGTTTTATTTCGATTCGATTCGATGTTGGATTGAAGATTTAGGTGGAAATAAATATACATGAGGGTTTGAAAATGATGAGGGGTACGAGTGACTTTGCGGTGATTTTGAGAAAAGCGCGTTCAAAGTTGACCATGTATTAGGAGGAGGTCGAGTGATTTGATGATATATTGGAGGCACGCGTTCCGAATTCGTTTATATCCTTTTTATTTATTTTTTTTTTTCTCTCTACTGGCCGAAGCCCAATTCAACGTCATCAATCAACATCATTTCACTAAACAGTGAAGAAATTTTTATTACCATTATATGGCAAAGCTACTCCTAAGAGTAAATTATGGTGTACATACACAGATGTCACTAAATTAATTCGAATTACTCGAAATATGAGGTGTAGGTGATGATCATTTGCGGAGCCGTTTCGTAAAGCGTCAAAAATTAACACTTTTTTCGAATCAAATGATTCCAAACATTCGAAAGAAACGACCGTGTCTCCATATCAATTTTTATCAATTAAGAAAAAACGACATTTTTTGACACTCGCCAAGATAGGACTCGAACTCACGCATCCCAAGTATGCTGAATCGACACGGCATGCACTAACGCTTTATACCGCTGCGCTATCGGCTGGCTAATTGAATGCCACTAAACAGATGACAAAATTAGTATGTATATAGTAATAGATATACATAGATTTTACAAGACAAAATTTATCATCCTTAGTAGTTGTGGACAACATTCATCGATTGTTACAACAATATAAGTAAAATAAAATTATTTAAAATGAATTTTTGAACTATTGGCACCAAATAAATGAGTGCATAGAAGCGATTCCTGTGCATAACTCAATTTTGGCAAAAATTTCTCTTGTGCTCCTTGGCCTTTTTGATCGTCACATAAGGTGTCAGTGTTTGTCTCTGAATGAATGTCAGTTGAATGAAACTTGTTTTAATAAGAATAGATAATTATAATTTTGATGTTTAGTTTAGTATGTGTGGTTATTTTCAAATCTATATAAATGAAATGAGTGTTTGTTATTTGTAGACTCATTAATGACTGACCCATTGGCAATGAAACTTTCATGAATTATATGTATGCTAGGTGAGGATTCTGCATTTGTTATATTTTACAAAACAACGGAATTTTTATCGTTTGATAGTTCGTAATTTTCCGTATTCCGCGATTGGAAAAACTACAAATCATAATCTGTATTAATCCAAGAAATTCTTCTTAAATATTGAATTTGCTTTACACTTTAATTTTGCATTTTTCTAGATAAACTTATCTTTGGCTCGATAGATAATTATTCAAATTGAAATTCGATAAAACGCCCTGCTCGATAACCTCAGTGTGAAAAAATAATTTATATTTTTAACATAGCGACAAGCCCATTCGGGGGAAAAAACTGAACAAATTAAAGACAATGGAATGGAAAAATATTCGGTATAAAAAAAATCAACATCGTTGACTTTTTCAATGGCAAACAGCTGATTTAACAAGGAAAATTTTGTGAGAATATTGATTTGCACGACACAAAACTGTGTACACACGTAATTTATATGAGCGTCTACAGGTTCTAAAACGCGTAAATTGAAAACAATAAAAAAACGGCTGTTCCAAGAAATCGTAAAAAAAACGAGAATATTCACATACAAGAAAAATAATAAAATTCATTAAAATAAAATAGAATAGAATACATATATTTTTATAACAAACAATCATTAGTGTATGAAACGACATTTTACGATATAAAAAATGCAAAACTGCGTTCTAAGCGAGTCAAGTGCGCAAAATATCGATTAACGTCCTCGAACGTACTAATCGTGCTAATCATATGACTAAACATAACGATTGACGTATGGCGAAGATAGCGACGATTTTATTTAACGATTGTAATACGACGTGAACACGCGTCAAACGACCGATCGATTATTTCGAACGTTTATCTGACGTCGTAACGAAATTTCCTCGGAAGATTTTCAGTTTTCGAGCAATCGATCGATCATTCCCGACCTTTATTTCGCAGAAAGAAAGAAATGGGTTTTTCTCGGAAAAATAAGAAATATTGAAAGCCTCCGTGGAAATTTCATCGTTAGAAATTCTGGAACATATGATTCACCACTACCAACGCTTTTCCAGCGAAAATAAATCGAATTCTCGGAAATTAGAAAGCTTCCTGGCAATTTATTTCATCTATTCATTTCGAATGTAAAAGATGAAAAAACTTTTCAATTTCAGACCAAAAATACTACGATAAAAATAGAAAAAAATAATCACCGAATTCGTAAAAGTGCTTTGAGCTTATGAAAAATTTTACATAACCATTTTCAAAATAAACATGATTAAGCAAATACGTTTTCAATTATGATTGCGTGCCATTCGCCATTTAGATACGTGCAGTCGGTTAAAATCCAATTTACATAACGGAAAAAAATAAATCGTCTAAAAATCTGACAAAATCCCGATTTACACACACATAATGTGGAAAGGAGCTCGCTCGAACGAGCAAAGCCGAAAAGGGATATCTCGTTAACAGGCACTAGAGACGTGTCTGAAAAGCGAAAATATTCGAACCAATTTTCCGAAAACGCAACCTGAAAACATCCACCGAAAATACGACCCGGTCTATAAAGAGAGGGAAAACCTTGACCGAGAAAATCGTCGTAGCGAAAGAAAAACGCCTCGATCGAAACATAGTGACACAGAAGTTTAAGATTTTCCGAGAAAAAGTTCGTTCGCACGCGTTAATTTTAATTGCTCGAGTGCTTAATTAAAACTTATAACAGCGCCGAAGCCATCGCAGATTTAATTTAACGGGAAATAAAAAGCGTCATTGCTTCAATTAGGATTTTTTTCCAATCGCCTAATTAACTATTTGAGATCGATGATTTCACTATCTTTAACTTAACTACAACTTGGCAAGCATTTTTTTCCTAAATTTGTAAACAGCCGTTAAACTCAATAGAAAATAAAACGATAGCTAAGTTATAGTTCAGTTAAAGTTAATGAAAAGATCAGCCTTTAACCATAAATAAACATATTTTCGTCTATAGATTTTGATAGTTGGAACTAATGGTTATTACAAACGATCTATGATTATAAAAACGGACCTGATAAGCACATAATAAAATACATACACAAGTTTCAATTGTTATCAATTTCATCTAGCAAATAAGGCCAGATCTTTCCATCGAATATTACCAATTAGTAAGCGATAACAGTCAAATTCTATACAAAAAATAAAACCTTAACAAATTGCAAAGTATTTCAATATAAGATTGAACCTTAGAGTAGGTTAGGGTGGGAGCGGACAACAACGGGTAAAAGTGGGCGAAACGGGTGAAAGTGGGTGAAAATGGGTAAAAGTGGGTGAGAGTGGGCAGTGCGCTTGTTTCCCGGGCTAATTTAAGCGAAACGTGTCATTTGGAGCGTGGGTGTCCCGTTTTTGCCCTTCTGGTCACGTTGTCGTAGGTAGACCGCAGACGAGCTGGCGACTCACGTGCTGCTACCACCTGACGATACAGAATCGAAACCTTCCAGTATGGCGATGTCCTCGTTGTGGCTATCGAGTTTCGGAGTCCATGACGAGTTTTCTGAGACTCAAGTGCGTTGTGAAGAAAAGGTTCTTCTCTTGGATGTTTCATTATTCACTTGGCTGTTGGCCTAGTTGACTTTCGGAGTATCGATCATAGTAGTTAGTTAATCAGTTTTTCGAGATACGTTCCGATATTCCAGAAAGTTTTTATATCTGAATCATATGACTAATAAATAATTAAATTACGTGAAATTTATAGATTAATATCTGAATTTTTCGCGAGTGAAAAATATGGCATATGAAATTAATTAAGATAATGGAACTCCGCGAAGTTTATATGGTACGGGTTCGGTTCAAAAATAGAACGAAACATGCAAATGGATTCATATCGAATGAACTGAAATCGTAATGCGTTTACGGCGATGTCTCCGAGTTCAATCTACATTTAACGAGCGGCGTATTCAAATTCCAGTTTATTACCGTCGATCATTTGTGTGTTAGTGAAATCGTACAAAAACGGAACAATATGCCCTATTCGCACAAAACGTATTTACGTAACGCTGGATCGATCGATCATTCTATTTTCAAACCGACCAGAACGCAGTAATCCTTCAAAACACACGACGAAGCGAAAAACGTCGATCGTGCAAAACGAATTTACCCCGAGTACGAAACCTGTGGGACGCGGCTCGGGCCGTTCGTAACTTAACATGTTGAGCAACAGGTCGCGAGAATATTCATCAAACATGAATTTAAACGGCCCATTAATTTTTCACACGACCCCCTTCGAACGATAGCAGATTAGCGAACGCAGCACCAGAAAATCCAGGACGCGATGTTCGAACGATCCACCCGCCCATAGAAAGTTCTATTTCCATCGACTCAAATCCAATATCATCGGACGAACAATACAGACGGAGTTCGGTAGCGATGGAACAATAACAGCCCAAGTGGGGCAAACGCCATATCGAGCTTCTGGGCGATTGTTTATGACATCGCGAGGATGGCCAGTGGGTCAAACGACACTTTCTCTCAATAGACCGCGGTGTCCTCCTGCAGGAGCGCGGAGGCTGAAGAGAGCAGAGGGTGGAGAGCTCGTCCGGATCGATGAAGGGCGCCTCCCTCGGGAGTGGGCGGGCTGTGGGCGGGGGCGGAGGCTCGCGATCGATCCCGGCTCGGGGGCTGAGGGGGGGGCGGGGGCGCCAACTGGGTCGCCGGTGCCCGCCCTACATATACTGCCAGACCTGCGGTTCTCGAACTTGTTTCCATCACTGTCCTGTGAATGTGCTCATACCTATTGTTTTAAGCTAGGTATACTATGGAAACCAAAAAAAAAAAAAACAGACTCCATAGTCCCTATTTTTGTTATGCAGCGAGAGGCGTGCTGCTTGCCGCTTGTCGCTATATGCGAAACCTAGCTTTAGATGCAATTTCATCGCGAAACTTTGTGCAATTCGGGGATCTAAGCAAATGGCTTTTTGAGCTACTTTGCTTCAGATCTATGTGCATCGAATTCAATGTGATCATATGTTCACTTTAGAAGTGGATAGTTTACTTTTAAGGCAGCTTGTCTGTTTGTCCCCAAAGAAAACTTCGAGATAGCACAATTCCCACTTTTCAGCAAAACTATCGTTTTGCTAAACCTGAATAGATATATTCTGCGATTGTTCTAAAACATTTTATACACTTCAATATGATTTCAATTTGGTTATACTTTTTTAATATAATTTTGAATCAGTGGAAAAGATTTTCGTCGGAAATTAAAGAAAATTTTCAGATGTCCTCTTTCAGACAAGAAAAATGGTCACGATAACCATATTCAAATTCAATACTCAATAAGAATCATACATGAATTTCAACAAATCCGCTTGGAAATATAGTACAATTCCGACCCAAAACTCCTCAAAAAGACATTTTTTTAAATCCAACCTAAAAACGCTTCAAAATCGCGAAACACACTTTAAGAAACGTTACACTAGACGTATACAGTTCAACCCAGACCGTAGATGAAACGGGGACACCGGCGACCCCGTGTGCCATGCACGGACTACGCCTCTCAAAGTACATAAATCCTATCGGATTAATCGACGACGACGACGATGATGATGGTAATCAGTCGAGTAGTACTCGACACTCGTTCGGATGGGTGTCGTCGAGAGCGATTTTGCGATGTCCGTTCGACTTGTTGCGCAGGCTGTGAAATCTGAGGTGCTAATTAAACACGTCGCTCTTAGCAGATCGATGATGTTGGATTGGTCAAGTCTGTTATATCGATTGTAAGTAGGTTCAATGTTAGCTCGATTGGGTGTTTTAGGGTGTGTGGATGAATATTAGTTTGATCGGTGTTGGCTTTTCGAATGGAAGATAATGACGGAGGTATAAAAGAAATGTATGAAACAATAAAACTGATCGTTATCTGTTATTTTTTTCTTTGCTTCGTCAATGCCATCTGAAGTTTCAGACAGTGGCAGTTGGTAGTTAATATCAATGTTGAAGTCACGAAACCTTTTAAAATGTAATATTTCCGTGTATAAAACTGAAAATATAGAAACATGTCGAAATTGTCCTTAGAACTATTGTATGACATTGAAAATTGATAAAATATTATATATTAATATATCTAAAAACATTTTCATAACATGAAAATGAAAAGATAGACTAAAAATAAACACACAATTCAACCATAAATAACCATAAAAGCACATAAAAGGGTGAAATATGATGAAAATTCATGGCGTTAACGGTATCGATTTTTATCGCAAAATATATTTTCGTGTTGCATATTAGCCTTAGCACGTGGTGAACTGGAAAAATATTCAACACGACACGACACGACATTAACCTTTCTTCTCCTGTTATCCGATAAGAATTACGATGAGCGTTACTTTTAACATTTTACACTTTTTGAGGAGGTCGTGTGTGAGGGCGGATGAAAAGCCATACTAAGAACAAAACGATATTTCAGAAAACCGATGAACTTTAACGCTGAAAATAGCGCACGTATAATACGTCTCCTGGCTCGAAGAAAAATTTAATCATGCTGTCAAGATAAAAGCGAGAACAGCATGAATAAAGTATGCTTTGGAAAATATACTGTGTGTGTACACATTTATTCAATATTGAAAGTTTGTGGTAAGTATTTAATCTTTTTTTCGATATAAAAATATATGGATATACGAAAGATAAATTATGCTTTGGCTAAAGATGATATTCTATCATAGCAAAACAATATTATCATTGAAACAAAACATAATATTGGTTGTAGTCTGTAGTGTAATTGTAGAAATGTAGATAACCATAAGAATCAACAGAATTCTATCGATTTGACCCGTATACGTGCATACGTTACCCATATGGTAACCAATGACATACATACTGACGAAATATAATTCAATATTGAAATGAACAAAAAATCTTCAGTAACGACTCCGATTACGTACAAAAAAATATTTTTCCAGGACTACATTATATAAACAGCAATGATTCGTTAAAAAAATGTAGACCACGGAGTGAGATTTTTTTTAATTGAAGAATCCTTTTAACCTTAAACATTTGATATTCGAAATTGAAATTTACGAAATCGGCAACGAAAATTAAATTACGTAAAATATCGCTTTATTAAAATGAGAAACCGTAATAAAAGTTCGCAAATGAATACATAGACTTAAAACTCGCAAAACAGAAACACTGCCTTTCTAGGGCGAAGAAAAAAATTAATTACACTTTTAAAAGTGAACACAGTTTTCGTTGTGCAACAAAGGAGGAATTTTTGCTTTAAGTCGAAAAGAAAACCATTATAAATCCCCTCGACACGAGATGATATTTCGAAAATCCATTACTTACACTTCCATTCAGAGTGGCTAAAAGTTTGACCCATGAAACGGATAGTCGAATAAAAGATCCAATTACTGAGCCGCCTCAACGCAGCCGATGAAAACGTTAATTGATAAAGGAAAACGGAAACAGCTAATTAAAAAAGTTGACACGATAGAATGTAGCGAAATTTTCAAATTAATTAATACAGAAAGTCGAGAGAGATGCGAAAATCGCCTTCGATGAGTCGACGATAAAACGTTTCACAAATTGATTCCGCGAAAACTTTTGAACTTTAATTAAAGCGAAATATCAAATCGTTAATACAATGAACGTTGTTGTGCAATATCAAATGTCAATGGTTGAAAAACAAATTGAGATTGCGCATTAGTTCGTAGAATATATGGTGCAATAGTTCAAACGATGATTCATTGGAGGGTTGAAATATTACTCGGTGTGTAAAAAATCGATTTTCACATGTTATTTTAAATGAGTAAACTGGGTGAAATGTTAAGAAAACACTCTCTTTTGAGTATTGATTTACCCTACAGTTAAAAGGATCACAAAAAAACTGAAATGTCAAAGGGTAGATAGGCTTAAAAGTTTAGTACTGAGGTGACATTTGAACGAAAACGCTGTAGGTATAAAATAAACGCGGTTTATTTTTATACACAATTGCCCTTCGCATAAAGAATGAAAATACATTTTTTTTATAAAACATATACGCATGATTCAAAAAATAATTAAAAAGGGTTGTTAAATTCATCATGTATAGGATAATCACTTATAGAACAAAAATGTGGAAAAAACATAAAACAATGTTTATTTTTCCCATATGCAAAATAAGCTATAACGAACCGAGTGGATATCATGTCCCGTGGGACTAATGGAGAACATCGTGCTTTGCTCTTTGCCATTTCAATTAGGATCGGGATAAAAAATTACGAATTCGGATTATAAAGGTGCGTAAAACGGATGACCTTTAGTTAAAAGCTAATTAAATAAAGTGCGATGTGACCGACGACGAAAATTAGAATTAACGAACGTCGACCCAATTTTCAATTATATTCCAGTCATTCCTCGCAGTTCACGTACATTTTGAGAAATGCAATGGTGAAATAGCATTCGAAGCTGAATCTTGCATGCAAGCGTTCCAAAAGCGACAACGATTTGCATGTCTGAAACTTCAGACAACAGCCTTGTCCAAACTATAACTAATATACCATCCACTATTTCCCATTAAATATTCAACAAAATGCATAGCAAAACAGATGCCAAAGCTAGATAAAAAACAATATTGAGAAGCTCATCTTATTCAAAAGAAAATCCAATTATTCGAATATCAACAAGACTCTAAAAAGCCTCAATACAGCTTTAAGAGATGAAAAGATTCAATAGAGAGTAGCCTGAATATCTATGAATTTCATAATGATTTATAAAAATAAAGTATGAGTTGAGAATGTTGAACTTTCGACATTCACCATTATTTCAAGTCTACTACATATAGAGACCCATCACACTCACGATCGAATAGTTGCCCAACTATCCAATAGGCACTTTTTTTGTATAGAGTTAGAATCGATGCGGTGTGCGACATTCCTACAAACTTTCACCAAAATCGATGGACACAAGGATGCAGTTCTCCTCGTCAAACATCCTCACACACTTCAAGGACCAAGCCCAGACATTCAACGAGAGCCTCCGCCCAACTCGAACGGCCAAAGCCCTCAAATCGGACAATTAAAAAGTCGCATCCTGGAAGCGCCTCTTCGCCATACCAAAGCATACGCACACACGAAAGATGGCCATCGTCCAGAGAGACACGAGCGGCGCGTCGTCAGGGGTGTCGGTTGGTCAACGACCCGGGGGCCCGGCGCCTGCGCCCTCGGGGCCCCCGTTTGCAGTCTGGGTGCACCGGGGCTCCGGATTATCGACCGGCCGAACGCCGAACAGCTGATCGTAGGTGAACTCTGACTGCGTTTGTGCATCGCACGCTCGACTTCACAGCCCAGGATATGGGAAGTGGTTGAATCGAGCACGTGTCGATGTAAAAGTTGGTCGAATCGGACGCGTGTGTGTGTGGATGTGTTCGGTTGTAAACAAGAGGTGCAAGTTACGGGAGGTTCAACGACCGATGCACTGAAACGCATTCGGTATGACGCTTAAGTGTGTGAGGGAAGCGGTTTTGATTGTTGCTTTTGTCGATCCCCCTTCTGATGTGATGGTGTTAGGGAAGACTTTTTAAAAGTGGGGTGGATGTCTTTGTTTCGTGTTTATCTTCGATGTTGTACTCTAGTCGTATATGACGATTGAATTTCACAAAGGGCATGAGTGACCTTTTTTATCGAAATTTAGTTAAGTACAAAAAATGGTTACGTATCACATATTGAACCATTTTCTGTACTTGACTCAATATCGATAAAAAAAGGTCACTTGTGCCCTTTGTGAAATACAGTCATATGAGACATTTGGTGTATGTAGTGATAAGCTTCACAAGTCCACAAAATTCCTTATATTATCCAATTTATCTAATATTATTAATAAATAAATTTCGTTTATCGTAAGCTACTGATGTGGTTAGTTTGCATTAGAGTGCAATATTAAAATAAAAAATAAACGAAAGTTTTTACATCGGTATTGTAACTAAGCAAGTTCTCGTGAATTCTCATACTAGTGAGGAGAAAGTTACATCGATATCATTTTGAGGCGTAGATCTAGCCAGAGAAACACCATATTTATTGGAAAGTTTACGAAGAACTGACTTAAAATATTTTTAAAATTCAACATAAATAAATAATTTTAGCAGATATTTCAATTTCAAAGGAACAAACGATTGATTACAAGCGCGAACGAATAAGTTGATGCCGACAATCAAATTTACCGAGGTTCGAAAATCTTCGGCAATCTTAGTCGGAGAATCGTTCGATTTAAAATTCAAATCAGATCGCAAAATCGATAGAAGCTCCGTGGAATCGTAATTTTCCATTTCACGAAACGCGGAGTTGAATTTCAGAGAGGAGATAATATTTGCGAAGCACGCAACGAGTTTTCGTACCGATATCCGCCCGCAGAGGTAAATAAAATTCCTGCAGATAACTTTAAACGCTTTTTCAAAGCTGAAAAAATTAATATCATTAAAAAGTGATTCAATGAGTAAACTACACCACATCTCGCCGCATCAAGGAACCGGCCTCGGCTAGTTTCCGAAGCGAATTTAATAATAAATTCCACCAGGACCGAAGAAGGAAGCGCTCGAGCGCAAGAATAATTGTCGAACCAGAAGGCAGGTGGTATACAACCGCTACACAAAAGGAGCAAACTGCATACAAGACCCATAGTCTGGCCGAGGGTTCTTTGAACTGGCGCGACGGTGAACTCTCCTCGTTCCCTGTCAAACCAGATTGGGTTGAGCTCAAACTTCATGTAAATGTATACAGAACTCCCCTGCAGTCCTTTCGAATCGGGATACCTAGACGCGTTTTTACCTGTGCCTTAATTCCGATGGAATTCCGAAGGTGGTCTCGCATTTGTGTGCAGTGGCTTAAATCCAAAGGAATTTCAAAGGTGGTCTTGCAGTAGAATCCAGAAATGCTTACAAAAAATAAATGGATTGAACTTGTAAGTGCAGTTGTGAAATCATCATCATCATAACATATTGCGAATGCAATTTGCGCATCATCATTACAACGATCCGAGAACAAAACATTCGAGCGAGGAACGGATTCGAAAAAAAAACTGACCTCGCTCAACAGGTTTCGAATTCGGATAGGCATGGGAAACGTCATCATCACCTTGGCCAAAGGCAGACGGAGGCTCCTTGACGACGACGACCTGGCTGCTATGCAGACGCATGTCTTCGGGGGGACACGAGGGATCGTTTGGCCGACGGCTCGTTCCTTCCTCGGGTTTCGAAAACAACAAAGGATCGTATTCGCCAAATCACCGCAGCCTGATGCCACAGGACGACCACGGTCAGGATGGATGCGTTGACCCTGCTCGAGTTAACGGCCTCGCAGACTACATATTGGGTTCTCGAGTCTCAATGAAAGTCGAGCTAAATAAGCCGACTGAAGTATCATTCTTAAGTTCCGAAAGTCATTTCGAAAGATATTGCTTTAGCACTGGTAGCTCGAAATGACAATTGCATCAATAAATATTCCAAAGATTTGAAGCGACCATCTAATAAATTCGCTTCCTCGACGCAATCTGATTCAATCAAGAGACGTAAACTGAAGAATTTACAAAACGATCAAACTCAACTGACAAACAGAAAGCGCAAACGAACCAATTCAGCTCATCATCGACGTAAGCGCAAAGGGACAAAACAGTCCCACACGAAACGCAACGTCAATTCCACACACACCCACACATTCGACATCGATACTTCAAGCAACAACATATCGAACATCCACACAAAGGACACGATATATGCCCTTTTCGAAACTACCGACTCAATTAGGCATCGTCGAAGGGCTCGTATACATAGGTAGGCGAGGCAAATCGACATTTTATCGAGCGTGTGGTTCACGTGCGGCGCAATAAGGAAACTGCACGCGAGCTCGTCGAACTCGCCAGGGTTCGAATATTCGCAGCTAAGGACCTCTTGCAAACTGGTCGGGTTGAATATCCTCGCGTGGTGGTCCTTTTTTATTTTGGGCTTATTCAACGCTGGTCGGAGAGGTCCCTGCACTCTCTGCGTTGTCGGCGCCGACTTGCCGAGCCGCACCTTCTTCGACTGCCTTTTTTCTCGGATTCGATTCGATTCGATTTTTTTTTTAATCCCTCCGAAGGATTGTTTTCTTTTTTTGTTTTTAGGAATCGAATCGCAATAGGGAGGTCGATGACTCAAATTGATTCGATCGGTTCGTGGACGCTTCGGTGCGTGAATGTGGTACGATTTGGGCAACGCTTGATACTTTTTCGGGTAATTTATAGTACTTCTAAAGGATTGTTTTTTTTAACTATCGAATCGTAATAGGAAGGTCGATGAACCAAAATTAACTCGATCGGAGGTGGATGATCTAAAATTGCATATTCGAATATGACTTATGAGAAAGTGGTAAGATTTGTGCAACGATACTTATGGGTATTTTTTAATGCTTGTTATTCTTTCTATTTTAAACTATCGACAAGCAATAGGAAGTTCGATGACTCGAAATTGATTTCATCGGTTCGATTCGGAGGTCTATGATCTGAAATGTACGCTTTAGTACGAGAATGTAATACAATTTGGTAACGTTTGAAACTTTTATGGCTACAATCTCATTTATCATATTTTTTGTAATAGAATCGTATAAAAAATAAGATATTCTATCAAATCAGATGAAATGATATCAATATTGCGCAATATTTCGTTTTACTACGTTCATAACATTAATGCTACTTGTCATTAAGTATACGATATCGATTAATAATAAATTCAAACGATGAGTTCAAGCATCGTGACGAATTGTCATTAGGGCTTAAACGTTTCATTTGAAGTATTAAATTTAGTAAAATATTAAAATCCAACTACTACAAAGCTCATTTCATAACATTTTCGATTCGAACGAACCCACAACAACCGCACAGAAGAATTGCGCGATAAAAATGACTCAAGACCCACGTCGAATTCCGATTTATCGCCGATGACATAATATTTTACACGATGAGGTGTTAAAAATTAAAAGAAAACAATTTACTAACTGTCGTGGAATCGTGCGACTGTGGATAATATGGAGGCAGTCTGACAATGGAATGGGAAACATGGAGGAAAGTCTCAAGTCTAGACACCGAAGCAGCTGCCCAGACTTTGAAGGTCGGTATCGTAAATAGATGTACGAAATCAAATATTTTTTTATACATAGGTAATTGCATGAAAACATTGATTGCATCATCGAAAGTCATCGATGATATAAATAATGAACGCGATAGATAGATAAAAGCTGATATTACAAATTTCATCAATGAGGAGTTTTCTCGAAAAATGAGACCATGACCAAAAAATATGTTTTTAATGCGCAATCGTTCGCGAAAATAAGACCCGGTGAAGTTTCTGGTTTTATTTTCGGCGAAACGCGATAAACCGAGTTGACGAAAGTGAATGAAATTCCGACTCAGGATGAATTTCATTTTGTGGAAGAGAGAGCAGATGTTGTGAATGTGAACGCGAGTTTGAATCCTGTTCAAAAGAACACGAACGCGAAACAGCTTGCGAAGGTCAGGAACGCCTTTTGTAAAATGACGTATGCATTTCAAAGCGGAAACAGATGCAGATAAATAAATGAAAAAATAATCTCTACGAGACGAACATCGCGAAGATTCTAGACACGAACAGAATACAAAACAGATGCTAATACATTCACATTTACAGCATTCCTATTTTACGTTCAAATTGGGCGGAACCTTCATCCGAACTCGAAAATCTTAAGCCTAACCAAATATAACTCAATTTTTTGCCTATATAATAACGACTGTGACGATGTTAATACATTTTATTTCGTGAGAAATCATCAATTTTTTGCACAATTCTCAACACTATCGTATGATACAGAATTGAAACGCCCATCAGTGCAACTAGTCAACGCGATCTGTTCCCAGCCCGAACTAGAACGAATCGCGCGTTATATTGGCACCAGTGCGAACGGACAAGAACGAGGATAATTTTTTCCAAAAATATTGTTACAACGAAGGACGTCTCCGAGCGGATACGATACCGATTCACGCCGGCGAGCGGTTGTTAACCCCTGACATTTCGACGAAACGGCCCGACGCGAAACGCGACGAAATCGGAAAAAAACACGACGAGCGGCGACACAATCGATGCAAATCCGCGACAAACGGCAGACTCGAAAAGTTTGAAGGGTTTCCCGAGCGTTGCACTTCTAGAGCTGCTGTCAAAGCGATTCGGCGATCTGTGGATCGGAAGATCGGAGATCTCCGAGGGGCGAGTTCGCGTGTAGGGGTGATGTGATACGCACCCTCTCAGCCAGACACATTGGTCGCGGGCGACGGCGGGCGTTAGCGGACGGCGGTGTCTCCACACAAAAAAGCGACGCTCTCACGCCGCGGGTCGCACTCGACTGGCCGAGCCGCGAGCGGGGGGGCCCCTCGCCTCGCCTCGCCCGGCGTACTGCGCGCCGTTGCCAACTTGCGCGAGGGTTGGCGAGCGTGAGCGGTCGATTTGAATTTTCGTGAAATTGGCGGTGCGCATTTTCTGGCGAAATCGATTGTTTTCGTGTCGGTCAGAGTGGACCTTCAATTCGTCTAGGAGGCGTAAATATTCCATTTTTTGCCTCTAACACTCTTTTGAAAAATCAGATTAAAAAAAAATAAAGCCAAAATTATTCGGAATTTGATTGAGTTAACTTGATTCAAATAAGCACAATTTTAAATAATGATACACACCTAAACGGAGATACAGTCATTTCTCTCTCTTTCAAAAATAGATGGCTGTATTGCTGTATATGTGTGTATCGTTTGACTCGGTTCAGTTCGCTTGCAATGCGAACGCCTCTTACAATTAGAGGCTAAAACAATAGAGAGGAGAATCAGAAGTTCAAACCCTCTCCTAAAAATATTGGCTATGGTCGAATTTACGCAGCTCAAGGAAACTAATGTCATACCATATCTGAATTTTCATTTGACAGTTGTCGGTTCATCAAAAATTTTAAAAATGAATAACGTGAAATCTGAGATTGAAGACCTGATCGATTTCAATCCTGATTATGGAAAATTTGGAAATTATTCGCTCGTGGAAGTCAAGAAAGAAAATCTCGAAGACATGTCAGATTTTAATCCTGATGATGAAGAAGGCAAAACTTATTCGCTCTTGAAAGTCAAGAATGAAAAACTCGAAGATATGACAGATTTTAATCCTGATAATGAAGAAGGCAAAACTTATTCGCTCTTGAAAATCAAGAATGAAAATCTCGAAGATATGACAGATTTTAATCCTGATGATGAAGAAGGTAAAACTTATTCGCTCTTGAAAGTCAAGAATGAAAAACTCGAAAATATGACAAATTTCGATTCTGATGAAGGCGAAAATTATTCGTTCTGGAAAATCAAGAAAGAAAAACTCGATACGACAGATTTCAATTCTGATGATGAAGAAGCCAAAAATAATTCGTTCTTGGAGGTCCAGAAAGAAGAACTCACTTCTTTGAAAACGTCTGTTCAAATATCCGACTGCGAAACTGAGAATGCGGAAGACTGCGATGCAAATATTTCTAGCTGTTTCATCCCGGTCAATCGGAATGATGAATATTTGAAAACGGAGACGATCAAGAGTTGTTCGGTCGTTCTCATCCACATAGACAGCCAGATAAGAAACTACTCTGAGGACACAGAGATATGTTACACGTGCAAAGATCACGAAGGCCTTTTATACGTACAGAGAATAGTAACGAAGAAAATCGGAACGGAAGTTCTCGAAATGGTATATCAATGTCCTCAATGTGGGTTTGTAACTATTTGCGATGAAACTTTGAAAAATCATGTTAATACTCATGCAAAAGAAATGCCTTATAAATGCCCACTTTGTTTATTTGCAACTAAACGAAATTTAAGTTTACAAGAACATCTTTGGACTCACATAGGGAAAACATCTAATCATTGCCCGTGCTGTAAATTCACAGCCGTGAAAAAATCTGTATTGAAAGATCATCTTTTCACTCATATGAAAAAAAAACCTTTTCAATGCCCACATTGTGAATACTCAGCATCACGTAGAAATAGAATAGAAGAACATATTCGTATTCACATAGGAGTAAAGCCATATCGATGCCCACACTGTAAATATGCAACCGTGAGAAAAAGTGGATTAAAAGAACATATTCGCACTCATACAGGAATAAAGCGTCATCAATGCCCACACTGTGAATACTCAACCCCACTTAAATTTAAATTACTTGAACATCTTCATATTAATACAGGACAAAAGCCTTATCAATGTCCATACTGTGATTATGAAGCCACACATAATTTTTGTTTAAAACATCATCTTGACACTCACAAGAAAAAAATATAATCAATGTCCACAATGTTAATACTATGTTATGCAGAAAAACTAAACATCTTTAGCTTCATATGTATGACAATTTCATCAATAATCATACTGTTTTTCTGTGGCTTTGACAAAACCTAGTTTACAATATCTTCAGATTCATACTGTAAAAGAGAAAAAGAGTTATAATTCAAAGAGGATTGAATTGTTTATGTAATTATGGACACAACATCTGGAGTACACGATAGGCACGTTATCGCAATGCATAATTTAATTTTCCATGAAAACGTCCATCATGTGTCAAGGGTCTAAGCCTAAATTTTTCTGTTATAATTAATTTTGGCTGTGTTATGAAAATAATTTTCGTTTTCAAATTGCAAATAAGCTGTATATGTGTCATTTCCTTGTACAACCTATCTGGGAGTGGTGTTAACTAACGGTCTTAGGTCTTTTCGCAATCACATAGATTATATTGTTAATAAATCTTTAAAAACTTTTCACTTTGTATCACACCTGGCAGGCGCAAACATTTTCCGCCTTTAGAGCTTTTCGTAAGTTTGCTGAAGAAGTATGCACACGAAGAGATGTCCTATCGTAATGCGAATCCTTAGATTCCTTGGCATTCCACATGCCTCCTGGAAAGCTGTCCTTCGCGATAGTTATAATAATGATTAAATGTAGAGTTCCCTATTAACGTAAATGTGGCGCCCGTAGTTTCGCCTAGTTTTGCTGGTACCCAACTAGGTCGGCCTAACAAGCTGACATAGAGTTGGGGTACAGTTAAAAGGCGGGATGGTGGGCTTCCCTCGTTATGTATATGTGTCATTATTTAGATTCTTATAAACAAATGTTTAATCAATAATGATAGCTTGTTATTTTGAAATATGTTTCAATAATGTGAATGCAATTTTGGAATTGGTTGATATTAATAAAATGTCCATTTTAAGATTTTTGTCTTATTTTTCATTTAAACGTTTTTTCAAAGGATAAAAATGTGATGTTGATTTGTTTTCATTTAACATGTACCTAGATTTAAAAAATGTAAAAAGAATTAAAAAGGAATAGGCTCAGGGTAGGTAAATGAAAAAATCTTAAAAATTGTAGTTATAAAATTATATTTCAATTGCACATATTTTCATATTTCCATAAAAAAAGGCATGGATAAAGAGCATCATTGCAAGAATTGATTTAAATAAAAAAGTGCAATTCGACAATGTGATTGTATAGTCGCAATTAAATAAATTTACTTTTTTGTGGAAATACATAATTCGGAGCAAGCTTGGACAGAGTTAACATTTCAGGCAGTGATGTTTGAAATATAATGCGAATAATTATTTAATTCAGAAGTACACAAAACAACAAAATGATGAAAAAACGTGAAGTTACAAAATCTAACATTCTTTTCAGTCTACATATGAATGTGCAGAGATTTTTCTGATCAAGCTCAACTAATAAATAATATGCACTATGAATATGAAGAAAATTAAAGTATCACATATCACAATCATGAGATTAATATAAATAAAGAGAATAAAAACCACAGCTTCAATCGGAAATATAAACTAATATACACATAATAATTATGTATTTTGAAATTAGCTAACTATACAAACTATGTTATTAAAATAATCATTTCATTTAAAAATGCATAATGAAAATAATGCAATCAGAATACAACCGCAAATCATTTCCAACTATTCAAAATACACTACTTTAAGATTATTCATCTAAATACTAAGTGAATTTCATAAGGCAATCTGATATTCGAATATAGTTAGCATAATCTATTCCTTTCGTTTCTACTAAGCAATTTTTCAATTCTTATTTTAATTTGTGATCTCGATCTAAATCTTTCACAGTAAAATAATTGAATGAATATTGCTCAATTGCAATTAGCTACCTAATATATCATCTTGGAAACCTTTAATGAGGTAAACACATTCTGAAACTATTAACAACCAATATAGAAAAAATTCAACATGATATGGTCCCACCTAAACACTATTCGTTATTCAATTAAATCATATTTTTACATAAAATTGACCTGGTTATTCTCGCACACCTCATTTCACATATCGTTTTTTTTTATAAATACATGTCTATCGAAAGAAAATTACATTGATTTTTTACTAATTTTAAATAAATATTTTCATTAATATAACATAACATCTTCCATTTCAAAAATATTAATTTATTTTATTTGTTGTACAAAACTACCACAGCAATTTGTTTTTATGTGTGTTTCAAAATATACAAATAAAAAGAAGTGAACAGTTGCAATGAAATCAAAATAATAAATTGCAAATCAGCAATATTCCAATTTAATTTTCAGCCCAAAAAGATAAAAAAATTTTCAAATTAATAGAAATGATGAATTTGAAAGGAAACTTTTCACTTTTTCGTTAAGTACTACCTAAAATGCTTTTAAAAAATAGGAATGTTGCATTATAAAATATAGAATATTCTAAATATACAAAACAAATATTTAACTAAGAAAAATAAATATATAGTCAAATTGCAAAGAGTATTTAAATCTCTTTTAGCAAGACACGTGTATAATTCAAAAATAATAATAATATTTCTATTTACATTAATTGTTGATACTTAACATATTGAAAATTATTCACACATCTCACAGCACACTTTTTTTTGAATTGACACAAATCATTGCTCATCAAATTAATTGGAGATGGTTAATTTATAATTAGAGCATCACTAGTATCCTCGGAAGCGACTAGGATAAACAATGCTTTCTTAAACAGTACATTAAGTTTACATGCCTTTTCAACAATATGAAAACTTGTTTTACCATAATACACATTATGTTTCATATTTCTGATCTGTGAAATATTTTGACAAGAATCAGTGCCAGACACCTTTGTTTATAATGAATTCATTTAGAAAAAATGGCAACAAATAAAAACATTTCTAATGTATAAAGGAAATATTAGTGTATATGTGCACTTTACCTTATAATTATTTGTGAATGAAAAAAATTTCAAGTTGTTACAAATTTACATTATCTAAATTTAAACTTTGTATAAAATTAAAAACTTCAAATACATTTTTCTTCATTTGTAATGCCATTATTATGATGATGTAATTGTCCACAAAATATTATTGATGAAATATTTTGGGATGTGTATTTTTAAATGTAATTTTAAAATCAGCACTTTTTGACAGTGAAAAGGCAGATTGGATCAATATTATTGTATAGCACATCAAACGAAAGTATAAATGCAAATTGCTTCCTATCTGAATGATGGTGCGTGATACACTATAAAACTTTAACTTACAATAAATCATAGCTCAGCTCAAATTAAGCTTGTTGCTCACTAGATGAGGGTGACAATGTTTTTTTATCGTTATAAATTACACTGGGAATAGGATAAGATTGGTCAGTGACAGTAATATTTAAAAGTTCTTTATCTTCAGACTCAGGACCGTCAACTAATATGTGTTGTGAAGTATTTCTTTTGTGTTTGCTACCTTCGACAGGTTTCAGATCTTTAGAATTAGTTCTTCTGTGTCTCAAAACCATATTGGAATTATCTAAAAGCTTTTTAGCTTCTTCGTCAAATACTTTAGAATGAATTACAGATGCTAAATCCAAATTTTCCACACTTTTGAGTGCGAGATGCTTTATCTGATCCAAACTAATATCTCTAGAATTGGATCTTGAATGTATTTTAAAATCCTTTGATCCTGATCTTGAATGTGAATTAAAATCTTTTGAAGCAGATCTTGGGAATATGCCAAAATCTTTGGAGTTGGATCGAGAATGCTTTAGATCACGAGAACTTGTTCTGCTGTGGCGCATTTCTGTTTTTTCTTGATCATCAAGTGACAATTGGTGTCTAGTTTCTAGCTGAATTGTTTTAGAATCGTTTCTTAGATGTTTTGAAGCAACCAATACACGAGAATTTTTTCCTACTCCAGATCTAGAGTGTTGAGAATCTTGGGAATATTGAGAATCATTTCTTTGCAATCTACCTTGAGATTTTAAATTTTGATCTTTGAGAGATTCAGATTGCGACATCACACTAGGAAATTCTAACGGAGTCCCAATATTTGAGCTACCTCCTGAAGTCAATCCTGATGTAAAACCACTCATATTTTCAACACATGGCTTTTCTTCAAATACTGTGAAAATAAAATAAATTAAGTAATTGAAATCAATCAATAAAACTTTGAAATGAGATGTTTCTTACATTTGTCTAAGCTTATAATGGAACCTGTGATATCTTTTTGTGGATCTAATGGTGCACAACATTCTAAAGATTTTCGTCTTCTAACCAACCACCAGTCAACTAAAAATATTCCGAGAGCAATAAGCTTGATTCCACCGCATAACCCAACATATCTAAAATGAAAACATATTGTCAGAATTTTTATATACAAAGTGACTATATGTAGGTATGTAAATATTTTTTATTCAGACCTATATCTGAATTGCTCAATATCGTAAAGTAGACAACGTCCACCCTTTTCTCCACAAGTACTTTTCCATAGTAGACAAGTAGAGTCAATCAAATTTCCAAATAAAATTGGAGCAGGAATATACCCAAATAATCTGAATATCACGAATTGCATTCCAAGGGCAAATGAACGCTCTTCTTCACTTACAGATCTAGAAAAAAAAAGAAAATTTAGAAAACTCGAATAATATAAAATATCAAAAGTGTTATGAATTATCAAACAATACCTCAACACTATCATTAAAAGTGGCATTTGTGTCACAGCCACAATAAAAGTCATGAAGAAAAGCAATATTAGGAACGGATAAATAGTTGTGCAAGGTGGATTGCATGGACCCGCAGTAGCCACAGGAACAACAGTAACCTCGGCAAAATCTTCTCTAACTGCCACAGAAGCTGCAGCTGATGAACCATCACCAGCTGTGTGCATAATGCCACCTCCAGGTCCACCTCCTAGTGTAGAGAAGTTACCACGTACACCTAATTGAAAAAATAAACTTCAATGAATCGAAAACGATTTTGTATTAACATTTTAATTTCAAAATAATGAAATAAAACATACAAGCGCAATTCGTATAATTAGATCTTGAAGAAAAGGCTGTACAGCCAGCATGACAAGGAGAAAAATATGTTAGTCCATTATTTCCACAAACAGGTTCCACATCAGTAGTACGACATGAACATCCAAAATTACAAGCTGCAGTCAGATTTACTTGGAAAGGTTCAGAGCGTGATGTGCTGAAAATTATTGTATTGTATTTATGTATACCTATATTAAAAATATTAATTTTACCTATATCATAAATTATCAATATCTTACCTGTTATAATATGGTATTGTTGTACCAGCCATCTTAACATTATCGCACCCAAGAAAGAAAAGCAATGCGTAGCAAGCTAGACAAATAGTATTTGATACAAGCACGAATTGAACTGCACCTTTGGGACGAAGCTCTAGTCTTTTAAGAAGACACCCTCCCATAAATATTCCTATGCAAGCACCAGGAATCGCAATAGAACCTGTTTACATAAAAATTATTCAATCAATAAAGTTATTAAATGAGTTGAAATGAAACATAAAATTTTATACAAAATATACCAACCAGTGAAAACACTAGCTTGACTTTTTCCAAGACTAAACTGAGTTTCTAAGTATTTAGGCAAAAATACTACAAAGCCAGATACAATAACGAGTTCCATGCAAGCACCCAGGCATGTAACAACATATATTGGGTTACATACTAATCTCCACATCGATACAGGAATATCTAGAAGTTATTTTGAATTAGATATACGATTATTTGTTTGTATATTAAATACATCAAAAATCAACATACCTTTTATATCTTTACCGTATCCAGTATCATTTGTAGATGAAGAAGTTGTAGTAGTTGGTTTTGGTGCTGTTGAGCCACATGAAGCAGCGGCTGCTGCCTTTTCTCCTAATCGAATCTTCTCTCTTTCCACAGTTAACACTTTAGGAAATGAGAAAAATGGAATCGCTACAAGAATCAGAAGCAATCCACACAAAAGAAATCCTCCCCACCACATCCCTACCCAACGATGATCTTCAGGATCTGTAATATCATAATTTTGTATTAAAAAAACGGATATACAATTTTCATTTTCAAATGTATTTAAATAAAATACGAATACGTACCGATATCGATTATTGCACTTGAAAACGAATCCATATGGAAAGACAATAAATAAGCTCCTAATAAAAATCCAAGAACTGGACCAAAGGCTGCCATGCTGTACATGAAACCTGAAATTTAGGATAGAAATTACAATATGAAAAAAATGGAGAAGAAAAAAAGACGCAATCTGGAACGAAGTTTACATAAACAGGAGCAAAGGATAAATGGGTAAGTAGGTCACAAGGCCAGGAGTAAGAGAAGGAATTCACCAGGATAGAGGAACCTACATTTTTTCGATAAAATCGGAAACACGTTAATAACAAAATTTAATGAGTCTGTTTTAAAACATTTAATACGAAAAAAAAAGTAAAAAAAAAACATTTTCAATTATCATAGAATATCTTCAGTTGACGAATCAATATGATTTATCGACCAATACTGTAAACAAAAAAAAACCTACACGAAGAAAACACAAGTGGGTCAAGAGATATTGATTTTTTCATTCCATATGGAAGAGTTATCAACACATCAAAGCAAAATTTCCAAACAAAACACCCCGACTTTCCCCAGCACCAACATCGGCACTTAATCACATCGAAAATCGCCACTGTAAAACACGGCATTCAACAAAATCGCGAAGAAGAAAAAAACCTAAAGAAACAGCTTATCGATAAGGAATTTTCAGCTGAAAATCTAAATCGCATCGGACATAACATACGATAACCGCATGCATATTCACGAGGTGCGTCAAAACTTGCCGAATGTGACTTGCGTTTTTCGCGACGAGAATTATGATGGATGCTCGTAACCCTGGACCGGAGCCAGCTACGAGAACGGAGAACGAAGCCAAAAAAGGGGAAAACCCCCCGAGAAACTCATTCAATTTCATGTAGGGATTTTCGGTGTGGAAAAGCGCGCTGTGTACACCAGCGATTTCGTCGTCCATACGGAAAAGCGATATCGAAACCTTATTCACTCAAAATGAGAAAAAAAGCCCATATGTAACGGCAAAATGGAAACCGATGTGAAATTGTAATAATATCAATGAATTTTTTTCGTGATACAAATCATTTTCAACAAATGTTTAGTGTAAAAAAACACAATAGATATTTCATTAATCCAATATTTATGATACTTCGACTAAGCAACCAGATAAGAGCGATTAGATTTGGTTTCTGTACAAATCAGAAACTTAAGTAAGAGTCGAATTTAGATTTTCAGAATATTGTGAATATTCCGAAAATGAAACATTTTCGCAGCAATTTTTTCGATTGCTCCAACATATAAACATTATATGCCAGTGCATTTTCTAGTCATGAAAATTCATGAAATGCATATCTGAGCATATAAAAACGATCATTCTATAAGCTTTCCGAAAATGTATAATTTTTCAGGATCTTCATAAAATTTCCATAAAATAACATAACCCGACTATAACCGCAATCTGAATATGAAACGTGAGCTTAAATACAGTATGTACAGAGAGTTAGAATCATAATAAGTGACCACACACATACACACAAAAGCACTTTCCTTTCATCTCTTCGTTTTTCCGCAGCCTCAAACGCGGCAGCTTTTTCAGCTCTTCGAAGCTCTTTCGAACTTAAACGCGAAACATGTTCGCATTTTGTGTACATATTATAATGTTCAGACGTTATAACATTGCCCACAGCGCGAGTGCGTATATATTGTATGATGATGAGCGTATGTGATGTTTGCCGGGTTTGATGTTTAACGCAGTTTAAAGGTTGCTCGTGACGCGCGGGATCTTTGATGGAGAACGAGGGTTGAACAGCTCGTAATTGAATTCGGATGTAAATTCATTACGGCGAACGCAAAGCAAATTAGTAGTTAGGAGTTTATTAGCAGTTTTCTTAGAATTTCGCAGCGTATCTTCGAAAGTGTTAAATCCAATCAGAACAAAGAAATGAGACGTTCCTCGAATAAAAATCGATACTTTGCACTGTGCCATAACATATGCTAAATCAGTTTATAAGGCATTCAATTCAATTTACATATCCATTCGCGTTGCAGTTTCATCTCTTTTTCTTAGCTCTCTCCGCATGTGAAAAAGAATTAGATGCAGAACAAGGAAAGAAACTGCAACTAAATGTAAATAGACTTTTAAACTTAACCCAACCTTATTGAATATGACAAAACTTAACCGTACCGTCGAGTGTCATGCCAACTAGATAAAAAGAGTCTAAAATCGAAAGACCTCAAATAAAATTCATTTGATACGATGCACAAACTTGAGACTACAATGTAGACGTGATCGATACGTACATTATCCGCGTCGATAAACCTTGGCAACGTATGAAACATGCAAGCGACATTGAAAACGTCGCTAATTTAAGGGCTGCACATAACCAGATGCCATCTTCCCAACAGATAAACGCAAGTGTAACGAGCTGGTTATTAGGCAGTCGTTACGATAATGCTATCCAGCAGCAGTTCACGGCTGTGAACAGGGTGAGAAGTCACCGGAGACTTCACATGTGTAGTATGTATGTTTCCAAGATATGCCTAGCGGTTAATTGCCCGTCGTAACGGTTTCCTTTTAGCTACAAGTTCGCATCGCAGTTGCGCAATCTGTCATTATGACGCTACCGGGGAATCGCACTGTATTTACTGTGTGTGTTGTGTATAGGGAAAAAATGATATTATGTAAGGCTCAAAGGGATTGTAGTGAATACAAAACGAGGCGGTGTTGGTTGGAAAATCGGAACGGAATCGTGACTGAAAGTAGGGCAAAAGTTTACTTCAATGCAGGCGAACTACGATTTAGCATCGGTGGGAAATCTATTGAACTGCGACGAAAATTAGCGTCGTGTTGTGTAAAAAAAAGATGAGTAATAAAACAACCATAATCGTTTTGAATTGTGAATGCAATAGTGAATTTATATCTTTTCGGGTGAGCTGAAATAAGGAATTTTGAACGCCTACACGCACCCTCGAAGGCGAGATAAAAAGTCAAACCTTCGCGAAAATGTTCAATTTGGCAACGAGACGACACCGTGAAGGAAAAAAGCGTTGTATATGCAGATTCGACGAGGTCGATGCAGACGTGGACGAAATCAAAAGGTACTACGACCGAGCAGAGTTAACGAGGGTATTTTTTTTCCAGCCAAGGGTAAAAAGATACGGCAATTTTCATAAAATGGTAATGGCGGCGATGACATTAACGCGGCGTCGGCAAACAGCTCGTTCGCATTTAAATTTCAAACCGAAAGATACAGTCGACAATAAAAAGAACGCTTATATTATAATATACGTTACCTATGTACATGCTGGCACTTTCTGGTTTAACGTGGTCGTCTATGTAAGTGGTTCCCAGTGTAAACAGTGGACTTCCACCGCATCCCAGCAGCACCTGCGCCACCACGAACACCAGCACGGGTACAAATGTGCTGGGCGTGCTCTGAAAATGAAAACATTATATTAGAATCGATCGGAAATCGATATCTTCATGCCTTCGGATAGTTCACCTGGATGCAATTGTCTCCTCGAAGATTGTTATGGGGAGCCAAAGGTGGCGAACTGAGACCTGAGCTCAGCCTCCCCAATCCCATATCTTGCTCTCGCACCGATACCCCTCGACATATATTGTCTTGAGATGAGTTCGACGAAGATATTCCCGAATTGGGTTCGGCTATGAAATGAGGCACCATGAAAACGAGGGATCCGATACCCATGATGACGGCTCCTGTGAAAATGAGTTGAGTGAATAATTTTTCACGTGTTTTACATAGTGAGGGTGGAAATAAAAAGTTTTGGTGCTTTATTAGTTCGTGCCTGCAGGTGTCAGCCTGCGAGATTTAAAACGATTTTCGCTACGGAATAACTTTCGACGTGAAAAACGATATCGAACTTTTTTCATCATCTCTCCCGAAGCGAGGTGGATAACCGTTTATTCCAGCATAATGAGATCCGCGTCGCGAACATTATTGTTCAATGCCAAGGTTGTTTACGAAAGAAACGAATGATAATCCACCATTTCGGTCGCGACAATGTGACCGCTGCTCTAATGCGAAAATCGTGTTCGAAACGTGGCATAAACGCGTTTTTACTGCGAATTCGAGAATCTAATAAACTCTTTGGCTAAATTAAAACATTCTCGGAACGAAGCGAAGCGGACCCACATAAAGAAAGTGGGTTGAATTAGCATAAAGCGGCAGTGCCCCTGACGAGCGAAGGACGAACGTCGAAGTTACCCCACATATCGATGCTTTCTGGATCGAGGGAGTTCGAAAATAAAACCAAAAGAGCTCTTCACTCTGGAGTACGTGATATGGCTTCTGGTTAATAAGGGCTTGTTGCTATACAAAACTGTATGACTCTCTCTGTGTGTGGAGTACAGTCGCGTCTGCATCCTAATTAACGTGGCCCTTTCATCTCGAGAACAATCAGCGCTGCAGAGAAAAATCTTTACTTTCAGGCTTTATACAACGTTCTGATTAATGATTCAAATAAGAAATTTTAATTCTGATACATAGTTAATCTGTCTTTAGTAATGTTTTGATAAATACATATATAGATCTAATTGCATACAACCAAAATGATATATTATACTATATTTGGGTTTATTACATATCATCGAGCTATTGATGAATTACACATTTATAGCGTTTTTTCGGGTTATCACAATAACTGATATCGTACGTCTATTGAAAAAATATTTGCGCAGCACATTCGAAGACAAATCAATGAGCGATAATATTTCACAATCCAACAGCACGTGTCAAACCAAAAGCGAACGAGTCCAAAACGAAACCCTGAAGAGGCTAAGGTCAGTTGTCTTTTAAAATTAGCACTGCGACGCGGCAATCGATTTTGCACGACACCGGCCCAGACGATAGATTCACCTTAGCTACTTTTGTTCAAAAATCCTTTGAACCTCGATTTTGTTAAAACTTGGCGAAAACATTGAACAACCTTTTCTTTTATACTAAACTTTAATCTCCGGTTTCTATAAAACTATTGAGAGTTGCATTTTCGATCTTCACCATTAATTCATGTCCTCATTTACACTATACATCAATCGAATTTTAACCAAATTCAAATATAATCTCACCGACAGCAATCCAGACAGGAATGTGTCTCCTGCTGCCCAGGTACGACACGAAGATGACTGTGATCACATTTCCAATCTCATAGCTGCTGGCGATGAGACCTGATAAGCTGGACGGGATCTCGAACCTCTTCTCAATAGTGGTTATCACAGAGTTGATATATCCTGAGCTGAGTGCCTGCTGCAGCGTCACCAAGAACGACAGCAGCAACACGAACATCTGAAAATAAACGCAATTGAAACATCGTATCGTAGCAATTGGCATAATAGTTTGAGGTAGCTAATGTTAGCGAGACGAACGCGAGTGAAAATAATTATGATTATGCGTTCAGTGAATAAGAAAATTGTAGCGCAGAACGTTTCGATGGTGAGTTTTTTTTTTATCTAATCTAGGCGTTCATAGCAGCTAAGGACGCATTCGTATCCTGTTCCCAATTTTGTATTTTTACGCCAAATTGCGTTATCAGAATTGTTTTCGACGATAGGCTATATCTAGAGCTTACTTATCGTACACACCAATGTTTGTAAACTGCGTGACGGTATTATATTTCTGTTTAATTGCAAAATGGTTATATGAATTAGATAAGATTCGCTTAATACTTTTCACGTACATTATCTAACATATTGTAAATTACACGAGTTGAATATCACAGCTGATATGCATGAAAAAAACTCCAACTCGAATTCATTGAATAGTCAATTACGAAGTTCAACCCATTAAAATGCTTTCATTCAAAACAGACCCGACCGATTGTCGAATATCATATAAGAGGGACTTGATTCGATCTGCATATCAAAGACGACACCGACGCCTTGTAAATTTAAATAGAGCTAAATTGTGAAATTCGAAGCGAACATTTGCAGGGTCAAATTCAAGGGGATGCTTTGGGTGCCATAGACAATTTAATTTCGTATAACTATTCATTAAAAAAATGACAATGGGTGTTTACGACCTAATTTAGATAGAGCCATATTTATATTCGAATATCTATTATGATTACAGAAATGTAAAAAATAATATTGAGTGATCTAATGATATATTTTACATAGATACCGGAACCGTTTATATTTTTTTCATATAGACATATTCAGAATTTCTGCACTTAAGTCTAGTAATTCAAAATCACTTGAATTCTATGATCCTTGTATATCCATGTATATAAAAAACATCTTAAATGTCTTTTATAATGAAAATCTTAATGACGCCCCTACAAATCGACACCCCTCGACAATTTTCTAAACCACCCCTGAAAACGAGCGAACTTGCGCAAACATCCAACGAACATCCACGATACATAGAGATGAACATATGCATCGTTTCGTTCGGAATTTAATTAATTACCTTTATGCTGGCGAACCTCTGCAGGAAACCAGGCCTGCAGGCCAGGATGCCGCAGTCTCGCGAGTCGCTGCTGACTTCGATGGCCGGAGAGAACGACGCGTGAGGCTTCTCCTTCTCCCTGAAACGGGGCACAATGGAATATTACGAATTGCCGCAATTTTAGCTGCACTGCGTAGAAATTTATGTTCTACGTAGGTATATCCTTAGGGTGATAAAGGATGGGGGGGAAATGTGTGATCTTGTGCGAGCGAAGAGTAACCTTGCATATTTCACTAGGCGCTGATGACGAATAGACGCGAGGCTTTGTGTGGTGAAATGTTGGAAAAAAATCTTATCTTCTAGCTAGATAATGTTTGATTTAAAAAAAATGAAGCTCTTTAAAATATGACACACTTTAATGAGTCGAATGTGAATAAAAAAGAGAAACCACCTTGACACAGACGTATGTTGTAAGCCCGCGGCCGAATAAAGCCTGACATGATGCAACGTAATACAATTTTAGAATTATTCGATGTAAGTCGAGCGCTCTAGTAATTCGATAACGAAAACTCAATACGCGTTTGAATCGAACGAAAATAGAACATAATTTGTCGGCGAATGAAAAACTTTTACATATAGAGCGATATTTTCAGCATTGCGTCGTCATATTTCAGCCTGATCGTAAATAGGCGATTTTTATTTATTTATTTGGGATGAACGTGGGAAAAGTGCGAATGGAAGATCGCTCTCACCTGTCGACGAGCCCTGATGATGGATTCCTGCTGTGACATTTTCCATGGGGCGGAGGAGGCGGGGGCGGAGGCGCCCCTTGCTGTTCACAACTCTCCCCGCTGCCCCCCGAGTCCTCGGCTGCTGTTTCCGAGTAGAGTCCGGTCATTGCGTACATGGACTCTTGCCTCCTGAAATTTGAAAAAAAAGTCAATCTTTTTGCTTAAATATCATGTAAAAACAATCAGGGTTGTTTATATGCTGCTGTTGTCACTCGCGCTGCCGTTGCCTCTTTTTTTCTATTCTAACCCTTTGTGAGGAAAAATTAAATGCTAATGCTAGAATAAAAGAGACAGTGAACGTGTTAGCATGTAAATTCACCTTTAAAGTTAGAAAATTTGAGAATTTTCCTATGTTGCATTAAGATTTTCCTGACTTGTGTACTATCCCATTGGCACAACACTCAATTATTCAAGTCAGATTAAGTTGGATTAAATTTTATATCAAATTAAGTTAAATTACATTCCGATGCCGATGGATTAGTATATGAGTATCAATATTTCCTGGGAAGTTAAATTACATAAAACTGATATTTACAAAATATAATGATGTTACACTTCATTTTATATGTATTAAGTATATTATATCGAGGAAAATAGTCGTTAAAATGAGATGAGAGGAAATCGCTCATAATTAACCGTATTACTGACTCTCACTCTTTTGAAAATATACTACACAGAAATAAATTACAGCGGAATGTCGTATTTGAAAATAATGATTTGAAAGAAAAAAAGTACACGGCATCGTGACGACGACATCGCTGTCGTAATGAAACGGACGGATGTACGAAGGCTGTCATCTTTTCTAAATTAGTAAGCGCGCTAAGAAATTCTTTTAAATAATAATAAAAATATAAACGATTGCGCATACGTTCTAATTATGCTCCTTAGACGAAAATAAAACGGTGAAAGAAAAAACCTTGAGATATGATAATTAATCGCTGAGATTTGCTCCGCGTCGAGAAATCGCCGAGATCGCAATTAGAACATTTTCTTTCGCGACACAAAAGACATCCTATCTATTTTGGTCCGTTTCTATGAAGAGAAGCTGTCGTGTGTGTTGAAAGGAAATATCGCCTAGGAGCGCCATAGTTCGATGCCCACATTGTTGTCAAAACGGGATTTAGAAGCGAGACGTTAGGAGTTTTCACTCGGGCTTATACATATTATAGCTCGACGGCATGATTGATGTGAGAATTTTCATCGTGAAAAATGAAAAAAAATCGCACGAATTCGCGAAACGATCCGAAAATTATCAATAACAACGAGCGGTCATTTTCGAGTGATTGATGACCGCTTTAATTATAAGCGAAAAGGATCGATATCGGATTCGAGAGCGTCATTAATCGGCAAAAGAGCGAACCTCCTTTGGGGTTTTTTTAAATTATAGAACCTTCGTGTAATACGTAGTGGGCGTATATATAATAACTGGTAGGCTGAAACGAAGCCTTTGCTGAAAATCACGTTGGATAAAGGTACGCCTACGTTTCGAATATCATTACACGAGGGGATCGGAGAAGGTCTTTAGCCCGTAGCGATCGTCATAACGACGAGGATTTCTTTGATACAATGTCAAAACAATGAGAGTGAGAGATAAATGCGAAAAACGCTCTTCCCACGCCGAGAGAAATTATAATTCTCTCTCCGGGAAAACTACGCGAATGTCGAACAATGGGCTCGTGTATAATATTATATGAGGGGCGTCGATATTTTCGAAGACGGATCTTTCTTTCTTTCGGCAGATGGAAAACGACGATAGCGCGGAGAAAACCGAATCGGAAATAAAACGGATCTCTTTGCATACAATCGGTTCTGTGCGTGAATACAAATCGTCTCTGGTACAACGGGGTGGAAAGAAATATGGATCGATTATGGTGTATGTACTACTCACAGTATGAGTAACAGTCGAGTAGGCGACCGATTCGAAACATTGGATATTTTATTTTTAAATTCACTATTAATGCTTAATTCGTGTACGGATGAAAACTTAGTCGAATACTTGTCATCGCGGTATGGATGTTCGGATGATACTGAATTATCGTGGTTTAACTATTTACTTTATCGATAAAAAGAATGACGATTCGCGATAGCGATGATGCGATAACGGAAAGGAATATTTATACGAATTTGTTTTCACAGGCATAATAAAACACTAAATTATTTACGTCATATGAAATATAAATTACACACAATGTAATTTTGTATAAAAAAAAGCAATACATTAACCTTTTATTTACTCTCGAATATTACTTCACTTGAAAAAAAAATCACAAATGATTCAGAGCGAGCAGCTAACAGAAGTCGTACAAGAGACAAAGCCATTTCGTAAAATTCGAAATTGTTGCGACTTCGTAAAAGGAAGAGCGGTCAATTGTCTTTCGAGCAACGACAGGAAGCATCAAACAACGGCCAACTAACTAGAAGACGGTTCGCGCAAATGCGTAAATAAAACGACAATTGCGAAACAGACACAAAGAACAACAATTCAGAACACTATATACGTACACAACATAGTCGAGATCTGACGATCATCAATCAGCTCCTCGAAGGGCGTTGAAGAATGATATGCACTCCGAAGGTGAGGGTGCACTTCACAGGGGGGAAAACAAGAGGAATGATTCGGACTTTCTTCCGCAATCGTATGGTAAATAAATAAAGGACGAAACAACTGCTCTGCGAGGAAGAAGCGATGTTTGTAAATTTATCGCGGAGACGACAGCTGCTCGCAAGTGACTCACATTTATTATGAAGTGAGAAAATCCGACTGAAAAATGATACAACGGTAGCGAATCGATATCGATACGTGACCCTTGTGAGATGTGTTTTATCGAAAACTTAATTTTATCACGTATTTCCGAAGAAAGTGATAATTAACATCTATCGACTGTAGATGAGTCAAAGATAAAATGTACAAGATCGTATCTGTTTGATAAAAATTGAAGATAATTTCGAAAATCTAGATTATCCATATTAATATACGAACAAATAAAATGTAATATATTTCCGTGATCTAATTTCTTAATATACAGCAAAATTTGTAGTGCACTGCATTCGATGCATCATTTATCAACGTATCAGTTGTCAGCGTAGATAGGTAAATTATATCGTCCGTATCGCTTGACCTTTTTCATAAAAGCGTTTGAAGCATTTTTTCCGATTAAAGTATGGACTACTGCGGTAATACGAGGATATTCGATTGTGAAAATGAAAAAAACAAAAGTGTATAGCAGCATTTTCGACCCAAATAAATAAAATTCGAAATACCGCACCGTATCTCTGGCTAAAAACGGTATAGAATTTCCTAGAATGTTCTTTCAGCAATAATAACCAAATTCAATATCGACGAAGCGAATGAAATTGCAGATACGCTTCGAAATCATATTAGTGAAAAAACATTATAGTGAAGTACTAAAATGATGCATCGAATGTGAATATCTGTATGACGCAAACGTGGCACATCAAACAAACCACAAAAGAAGTTTCCATCCGAATTACAGAATCTGCGGATATCGCACAACATTCAAACCACAAACGACCACGTGAATAAAACCACTTAATACAATTACAATTATGTTATTTAAGTATATACGTAGATAAGTGAGCGACAGCAAGGTCAATCGATATCCACGCGGACGCTGAAAACAAAATGCTAGTGTAAGAAATTTACGTATGTTTGCGACCAGTGAAACATACAAAATTGCTTTGATTCGATAAATTAAAGCAATTTAATCAATAAACAAACGAGTATAAGCTATGAAGAATTTCGTTCTAAATTAGTCTGCAACGTGATTCAGAATGAAAATAGTTATAATTGAACTGCATCGGAAATTGGAACGGAGTGCAACATTCGTCGATAGTTGATCATTAGTCAGAAATTCGAATAATGAAACAATTCAATATGTCATCCAAATTCTATTTATCGTATTTATAACTCGACTAATAAATGTTTTAAACAAATTCATATTTAAAATCATTGAATTTTCTATGTATTCTGAACTCGCAAGAAGAGTGTGCACATTATGGTACCACAACAAAACGTCCATAAACAAACATCCAACGAAAAAAGGTCCAACATAAAAAATATCTAACTGCGTATCAGCAATTTTGACTGAAATTAATGGAAACGTATAAAATTACAAATTATTAATAGAAGATGATTAACATACCGGTGTCCTTTTCTGTGTTGGGGGGCGGCGGCCGAGGCGCCCCTTTCATGCCCGTCGGCAGCCATGCCGAGGGCGGAGCGCCCGCAACCGCCTTCACTAGCGCGCCTGACGCGCTCCAGGGCTGAAGATCACCACCGACTCATCACAAAAATACTCTGATGAAATCTCCCCACACTCACGGTTATGATTTCTGAAAATAAACAAGAAAAAATCATGTCAATCGGATCAGAATCAGTCAATCGAATCGGAAATTTTGTTCGTTTTGAGCAGTGACGTTGCTATCTTTTCGCGAGGGGATGTAAAGCTACCTGGCTCACAAAGGGACTAAATTATCAGATATCTGATTATATAAATATTGATATAAGTTATTTTTGATATCAATATTAAGTGAATATTTAAAGATTCACAAAAATTATTCATATGGAGAAAATGAGAAAAAAATGCTCAAGAAACTCCCATACAATTATTGGATCTGTATCCGAAATTCATAGCTAGGCCACTGGTTTTAGACGAGAACACTATAGTGATTTCGTTAAAAAGTGTATTTGCTTGTCGTATTTTCTAGTTTGTTTCGTACCAAACGATTAAAGTGCTAAATTTGAATCGGACGTTGAAGGATTGTTCGAACGTTCGCCTTTTACATTTAAAAATGTCGATTCGTTTAGGAGGAAGTGATTGTTTGTGGAAACTTTGTTTCGTTTCAACGCTTGCGTTCAATATCGGTTGAAAAACAAATATGTTCGCAAATAAGGAGAATTTAATTGTTATCAATATATTTTATCTTCTGTTTATGTTTTTAAAAGATGTTTATGAATAATTCTACGTCAGATGAAATTTAAAATACACATTCTATACTTTATTGCAAAAATCATTTTGTTATAAACAAAAAACAAATCTTGTTTTGATAAATTGTAACAAACAAGGTTGAATGGATGAAAAATAATTTAGTTATCGAAAGAAAAATTTAAATAAGTAGGTATATTATTTTATCGTACTTGAGTAGAAATGAAATTCCAACAAACTCACAAAAATTACTGAATATGCAAAACGTTAACGCATTTTGAAAATAGAATTCTATTTCTCGAGTGCCTTTCAGCACATGAAGAAAAAAAAAGATTTTTCCGCACGAAAAACTCAATTTCGATCTTATAACACGACCGAAGCAATTTACATAGTGTATCGAAGAAAAATGGGCGTAAATACGAAAAAAAAAACGATTTGGAGGTGGAAAATGAACGTTATAGCGAGAAACTTATGAAGTCGATTTAAAGGAGTATATACCATTATAATTCGTTTATCCTAGCATGAAGAATATTTTTCCATTTGGCCATATAATAAATATGTCAATTTTAGATTCGTTCGTAGAAAAAATATAAGGGTTGCGCAAGGTGTTTTTAGGAGGTTATAAACTGAATAAAACTCGACGTCTCACTGCGGGAAAATATTTAACGGGTAAAAATCGAAGGCCTGAAATATTTTTAGTCTGTGCACAAAAATTAAATAGATTTCGGCACGATATTACAATAATTGATATGTTCTTGTAAATCGATTGTTATATGGGAGAATAACTACGAGAAACGAAAATAGTTCCTTTCGAATTGATATATTTTCGTGTATTTTACAAGTATAATGTGTAATTTATCGTTCAACCACAAGACTTAGCACGCAAAATCGCAATTAGACCTTCTCTTAAATTACGGCCATTATGAAGCAGTTCAAAGGAAAGCACAATATAAATAAGGTGAAGAAGAAATGGAAATTTATAATCAATAGAATTTGAATACAATGTCTAAAATATGCACTATAACGATTGCTAATTCAAATACTATCAAAATTCGTACGAGCTAGGACAAAATATGATATGTTGCATACATAAAAGTTTTGGCAACAGAAATGCAGTAAATTTACCATATAAAACCTCATGTGTCAAAACTGGCAAAAAGTTCACATTTCAAAAGTGCGCAGATACGAAACGCCAAAGAAGAATATGACATTTCATCGTAAAAAATGAACGACTGAACTGTTCACCCGTCAATCCACAAACGTGAAAATTGGTCATCGCTCAAGTCGTTTTCTTTGTATTGAAGCCAAACGAAAAAATGACCGATCTGTCGCGTGAATGTTGATGAAGTTCACAATTTCCTTTGAGAATGTCCAAAAGAAACATACAAAAAAAAACTAGAAATGACACCGTCGACTCACTTTTGAGATGTCGATCAGCGTTTACAAGAAACCATTACTTAAATTTTGAAATTAATATGAATGCTCGTTATGTTCTGAAAGGAAGAACCACATCGGCAATCGCATAAATATACCATCTTCACTGAATTGGTAATTGAGAACTGAGAAGACAAAGCGAATCGTTCTTAAACGATTATAACAATGCGTCTGCTTGAATCAAACAGAAATATATCACCACATTACACAATACATTTTTATTAGCAGCGATCAATTCATTCTGCCAAATTTTTATAGAGATTCGTATCAACCATCAAAAATTTAATAGCACATACTTTTCTTCTCTGATAAAGAGCGCAAGAGGCTAACTGTTGAAATAACCTTGCTTGGACATCGACGTCCTCTGGGGTCAAAACTCTGTATGTACAGTAATAATTAATCAAGCTTTTATGTCTTGGCCAAAACGACTACCAATGTTTGAAGACAAACTGATTCATCTAACCGCAACTCAAAGGGGTGATCCTGTGAAAAGTGATCACGTAATAAACGTTTTACTCCACGTCGATACAATTACGGGTACGTAACGAAAATATTACGTAACGTACACAACGGAATAGTGATTTGTTTCTTATCGATGAGACTTATTCGCTGGAAAATCGATGCTCCATATATCCCCCTTGCGTGTATTTGATTATTCTGTGAAGCAATAGATACAAGATAAAGGCGGGTCGGTTCACCACTATAAGATATATGGTGTGATGTCGTTTCTATAAAATATATTTCTAGCAACTAATTCGGAACGTATTCGTTCTAATATTTAGTGGCGAAAAGGTTCATGCAAGGTTAATGATAAGATATACTGGTTAATTGCGAATCAGATAAAGAAGTTGCGTGCAAATTTCAAAATGTTTTAAAATAGTGATTATACTGAAACCTGAGAAATGCAAACGATTTTCTTGATTTGAAAGGTTCACTGGCACTTATAACATCTAATAGTGTCAAAGCGGATTATTCGCAGCAACTTCTATATTTATTTGCGTTAAGACAGTGATTTTGCAGACTAGACACTGCAATAGACATCATATTCACGAAACACTAAAATATATCTGTAATAGCTGAAGTAATTTTATACCGCATTTGACTAATGAAAATGGGTAAAATATTTATTGATGACATATTGTTCTAATAATCGCTTGATCAAAATCGATATTTAATGTATAATAAATGTTCGTGACAATATTTTTTCGAATGAGAAAGTCGCATGAATGAACGTTAGTTGTGTGATTTCCACTATAGATTGAAATTTGATCGATCGCTACCAATCGCTAATGACTTTCAATGATTTGATTTACTGCCCTAGTACACGACTACAGTGATTTCCGAATTTGTGTACAATCTGCAGTCAGTCACGAAAATTACGAAAGTAACACAATTTTCACAAAAAATCGTAAAAAACTAACCACGATTTGTATTTTCCGATCGGATCTAGGAAGTGTCGCAATGATCGTGGGTCGCAATTAGAAAGTATCGATGCGACAGTAGAACGTAACATTTTTTCGAAAAATAAAATAAATATGAATAATGCATTGGCCGTATTGAAAAAAGCGAAAGTTTGCGAAACAATGTCCGGTGAAAAGGCATGTCCTTATCGACACAGTTCGCGAAAATAGGACTTTTTAATTAACACGTAGTTAGAAGCCTCGTCAATGTCCCACGTTCGATTCGCAGAACGTAAAAGGCGCGTAGAACGAATACAATTTAATTCACATAAGACATCACAATAGCGGCGATAAACCACAATGTACCATTAGCCGTGAGATAGAAACGATACAAAACGAGAATAATTCAAGCGAAGCACGCGTACTACTAAAGATGGGACTTTTATTCGGTTAAGAAAATTCCTTTGTTGAAAACTAATAACGGATTCTTTCGGATAGTTGCGTGATTTCGTACACTGAAATAATAAATACCGACTAACTCTGCATGAGAGCACTCTAAAGTTTATGCCAGACTTTTGTTCTAATGTGAAAGTTTTTTCATCAGAGACGAGACAACTTTTAATTTCATCCCGAAACGAGATCAAGAGACCTTAGCATCAAATATGAAAGTAAGCCGTTTGTTCTGACCGTGATGCAATCGGTTGAGTCAATGCTATGTAAGCTAGATAACGGGTATGGTACATTCGTCACGAGCTGGATCCGCCTCGTGGAGCAAGAAGTAAAACACACTAGTAAACTAAGAATATGTATACGTGTACCATACATTCGAATGACGACAGGCATCAAAAGTAGATCAGCTCGCTATTGCGGAAAGGTCGGCGTTCTTAGCGCGAAACTAAATCGACAATCGAAACTATTGGCGAAATTAAATCCGAACGTTGTGCATTTCCAACCGTATATAGAGAGAGGAAAAAACAAGTTTTTCATATTGCTTTTATGTGGTCTTTACGGAGAGGAAATAGGTGTCGAATGAGGAAAAGCAGAGAAGGAAAATCGAATTATACAAGTACAGTCCGAGAGTACAAAATTGAACGGCGTATCTGGATAATGTCAAATACGACATTGGACTTGAATTAATTCACACAAACTAACACACTGACACATAAAATAAATAAATACAAGAAATTTACTATAATCGTATCGATTAATGAATGAATGAACGATATACAGCGAACATAGCGTGTAACACAATACACGATACACACATCTCGCGAACAATATATTCGCCGTTGCGAAACGAAAATAATCTATCGATTACGGCACACAACAATGAAACTTTTGCGAAACGAAAAAATATACGCTGTAAGTACACACACATCCCTTTTTGTTGGACTCGCCCTGATTGGAAAACTTGTAATTAAAACTAAACACGGAGCGGTGCGAAATCCTCGAGGAGCACGCTCCGCTTGAACACCGTCGATCAATGGTGAAAATCATCCCTAATCCTCTGAGATGGGGTGGATTTTGAGGATTTTACGAAGGTATGACTCCAATGCGGAACGACCTGAGCAGGGTCATGGTCGTGAGCTGCGGACGTCAATAGGAATTTATTCGCACTGGCATTTTTTTTTTTCAGTCTTTCTTTCGCTTAGCTTTTTTTTTGCTCATTCTCAGCGCTAAAGCTCGGCTTCGCTTCTGAAAGAAATCTCTCGTTAAAATTCCTGAAAGTTTTCACGGCATTGCGCAATGAGACGTTTTAGCGAAAGGGTCGCTCGAGGGGCGCAATGCAGACTATATTATAAAGCGGTTCGTACAAACAAGACTGTGTCATAACATATTATATATGATGTAATTCGCTTATCTTCCGTTCCCGCTCGTCTATTCTGTTATGTAACGTGGTGTTTCTTCGATTTGAATTAATGAAAATGTTAATTATCCGCCGGTGCATACTAATTCGCGGTGTCGGTCGATGGTAATATTTTGGCAGCAGCCATCTAGTGTTATACAACGTCGCTTAACCTTAACCTGGTTCTATTATGAATGAATAGGATTTAACATTTAACACGGTTTACTGTTTTGTACCTTTGCGTTTTATATGAACGCTATGTAAATATTGACCCACGTATACAAAGTTTCGAAATATGTTGAGAAATGTTTATTATAAAAGTTTTGATATGATTAAAAATATTAGATTACAAAAACGCACAACTCGAGCGAAACTTTCAAACGAAAACAGATTATAAGATGAAAATTAAAAATTCGCAAAGTTTAAGCGAACGTAAACACATAATAAGCGAACTAACAAACTAGAAAACGTTCAAAACAAAACGCTGGTATTTAAACTCGTAAAAAAACATTCGCAGAGAATGCGACAACGTCATTGTACTCTTTTTTAACAAGATAGCGAAGAAAAAAATATAAAGTGTATGTCAAAGCCCGAGGGGATTCAGTCTAGCAGAGGTCATGAAAACTCGAGAAAACGAAATAGAACAAAAACCTAAGTGAATAGCAAATATGACAGCCGCTTAGATAATGCTATGGCACCTAAGGGTAGTGAACCTCTTTTTTACGTACGGATGAAATTTTACGCGTTTACATAGAGAAAGGGGTTGTCACACTCAAGGCTTTTAACGCTAAACGTCAACGTAAACACATTTCATCTCCAGTGATAAAAAGTGTACTTTAAAATATTAAATGTCGATGTGAACAACAAACAGTGATTCATTCTCTCAAATTTACATAGTAGAAATGCGCGTTGTCGAAAAAGCAAATAATAGTCGACACACAAAGGTGCAAAATGCTAATATTGTCGTAGCGTAGAATGATGTGATTTTTTTTTCTGTAATATCGTAATTGGAAAACAATGCTTCCGAAGAATTGAATTTATTTGAAAACAATGCAATTTATTTATAAAATTGTTTCGTATGTCAAAATTTTGCTGGCAATTTAAATCGCGCGATAATTACTCGCAAAAGCACACTTTCACTCCCATTATATAAAATGAATGAATCGCACGAAGAAGCCCCGCCGATAACGATTTGAATTAAAAGAACGTAACTCATTAATCAACATACATATATTCCACAATAACAACAGTCATCGTGAAAAAACGATGAAAATAAGAGAATTTCGCCTGCAGCACGCGAATCGCATATGAAAAATCGCCCTTCGATAAACGGAAAACGTCACAATTTTCGCGTGTAGTTATTTTTGAGCCAATGCAGACTTTCTTAAATACAAGATTGATCGTTTACAACGAGATCTACATGTGGGTGGTTTAGTTTCAACGGGGTCAAGGGTGAAAAGGTGAACTAACCAAAAGTCGGATTTGTTTTCGAGCCAAATAATCACCGATCGTTACCTGACTGAAATGCTGAGCAATTCAATCCGCCGATTTTGTGTTTTATCAGCCAGTCGAATTATATTTCTCAATTTTAAGACGCGGAAGATGAAATTTCAAGCTTTGGTGAAAATTATGCGCCGTGAAGGTGTTCAACCGGTCGTTAAGTTACTCGCATTGTTTAGGAATTGTAGCGAATCGGTCGAACGAATATCCGTTAATACGTCTGAATACGATGAATCAAACGAAATCGTTAGTGTCTAACTGTGGAGTAACAAAGGTAAACGAGTTCAAGAAATAACGGTGTCGGATAAATGTATGTATTATAAAATGGATACGAGAACGATTTTGTATGGAGAACAAAGATGCTGACATAACACGGCAAAGGCTATAATCAAATAGAAATATTTTTCGCCGACGAAAGCCTCGAGTATTTTATAGGATTTGTTTTTCAATTCTCACAGTGAAATATGACGTTGCATAATTTTCTTGAAATGAAAAGAAAAATTGTCCCGCTTAGTACGCTTCAGAACCCAAATCTTCTTTTGTCCAGACGTCTTTTCAACGTCTATTTTTTGTCCCTTTAATAAAAAAATATTTTCTCAACCGCGATAATTAAGATAAGCAATATATACAAAACGACGCAGAATCGGAAAATACGCAGCGTTCGCGATATTTTGTAACGTTACGATCGAATTCGCGTCGTTATTCAAGTAGAAATCGTCTTATTTGACAAACGCAATAGACCGAGATAAATATTTACCGAGAACAATTGATTTCACTTTTGATGCCGTAACTGAAGAAAGTGAAGAACAAAGGCTTTTTCCAGCAAACGTGTCAACATAAAACGCTCTGAAAATTTTCAATATAACCCCGAGACATGAAACGCATTGAACATCCATAACGCCAATATGAGCAAACCGATATGAAAATGCATAGTGGATGAAAATGGCAAACATCAAAAGATTCGTTGCCATCATGAAAATATGAACATCACGAACGTAAATTATGATATCGATCGACAAAATTGGATCGGAAGAGTTTCTCTTGCTATCAAGTGGCCATTATTTATAAGCGAATGCATATTTAGGTTGGAGGTCAGCGTGTTACTGTCACATGAGTGTCTTCGATGTGATTCAACAAACAATTGCGAACGACTACGCGTCGTAACTAACGATTAAATTTTGCAACTGAAATATAGTTGTGAATAAATAAAAATTTAAAATCATTGTACCATATGTGATCGGTAATAGCTTTGGTGAAAAACAAACGTATCTCGAAATGGATCTTCCCAAGGCGCTCGTCGACATTGGGAAGGCAATAAACTAGAACTTAATTGATCGCATGCATAATGGAAAACAATCAAAGTTCACAATGATCACACACAACAATGGCGGAAATACAGTAAATATGATATTGTGCATGAGTTTGTATAAATATACAGTTAAGCGAAGAAATATTGTAAATATTTCTGGTGTTCGAATCTATTAAACATGTGCCAGATAAAAATAGATAGATTATAAATATTTAATTAATTACAAAATAATTTATGATGAGCCGTAAATAATTAGTATTTAATGATATTAATTGAACTAATCAGTGCATTAATACGAAATATTATCTTTCTGCATCGCATAATATTGCAAAAACAACATTCTAAATTTAATACGCATATATCAATGAGCATGATTTTGGAAGAACCACTGGACAACTGATGATAAATTTCGACAGATCCATGCATCAATTGGGAAATAGTGCGTGTGCTTTTAGTTTCGTAACTGCATGAGGCTAATTATTATAACTAAAAATGCGCTCACGTGCAATTACGATTGGTTAAGAGGATCAAAAGTCAAAGATCGAATGATTAGGTCAACGCAGATGATAGAAAAGAATATGCGATGCATCAAAAACAACATTGATAACTTCCCTTGAATTGACACAATGATGCGAACGTATGATCAAAACAATATTCAAAGAGAATGCAAATGCGAAATAGCAATTTTCATGAAAATAATATAGATAATCACTGCAAAAAAGTCGTGACGCAAAGGAAAAATACGCGAGTGCTTTTAGAAATAATAAGGTTCGTAAGCGATAAAACAATCGATTGCGAACATGTCTTACCATTTATTGCACATTTCCATAGACCGTTTTGTAGATTTTTTTCAATATCCGCGATCAGTTAAGGTGGCACGACCTGAAATGAAAAATGACAATCGAATGAGCGATTAATCATTTTATAGCACAGATTGAGTCATGAACGAGTTTTTCGCGCAATATTCCTTTGTGCGAGCAAAACGAAAGGTCACCAAGAAACCGGACAAGAGACGAACATTAAAAACAACATAAGTGATGAGATTTTACCGCAATAACAAGCCATTATCTCTTTGTATATGATAGTACTTTATGTAAGTACTCGGATTAATTGATTTTTTTGTAATGTAATTACGGCATTAAATCTCGCTTGATATATAAATTGTGCAAATTTTATATACTTTTTGTCATTCAATAACCTTTAAGTGGAGCGCATTCAACAGATGCGAATAGCTAAACATGAGCATCGAGTTCATCAATATCGATCGAACGAACGAACTTCAAGTAATTCAATCAAATCGACAGACCAAAGTCTGAAAACGGATAATATTACATACATACTAATAACGGCACATAATATTTTGTGTCGGTGGACATAACCCAAATCCTACACACATACATCCCATTCGTTTGGACTGTCTTAACGAGTTCGATTATACCGTTAAAATTGCGACTTTTCAATGTCGTTGCAATCGCTCGACCGTTAGAAATTGAAAAGTGCACAATGGAGCGCGATCTCTTCGAACAGAATTCGTTCGTGTTGCGATTATTTTTAAAAAGTACATAGTTCTTTCTGAGAATCTGGGAAACCTAGTTTCAGAGAAATTCTTCGATTCACTTATGTGCTTAGTGGGGGAATTATTTCGGTGTGAAATAAGATAGTGCAAGAGAGCTGCACGAATGTGTTTATTTTCGTCGAAAGACAAGGTGAATAAGACGATGTTGGTCTAAAAACATTGAAATAAAGATTTGATTCAAAATGGCGAGGTTTGCTTATTAAATGAATCAATGTAAGGCGAAATTGTTTTAATGCTAATATAATCGGCGAATATTTTATGAACACCTGCTATAAAAGTACCGATGTCAACTCGTACAAGAAAACGCCATATCACTTCGACTTTTTTCTTAAATGCAAAAAAAATAATGACGCATGTATTTATACAATGACTTAAATAAGCGAGTGACAACACTACAAATATTCAAAACGAATTTGAAATGTCAGATCTCCTGCGTAGGAGTCCATTATAGAAATACAACTCGAACTCGATTCAAACAAGTGCGAATTTCAAATCGATATGTTGTTCAGAAAAAAAAAGACTTTAAATTAAAATTAAATGAACTTATAGCCACCGAACTGCGGAAATGCTTAAAATTTCATGAGTACGAAAGCATATTACAGGTATATTTTTTGCTCACATTATGTAAATGTAGTGAAATTCTAAACGATTTTCGTTAGAGGACAAATTTTTGCGCGTAGGCGTTAGGGTAGTATTGCGCCAAAACTGCGTATGCAAGGGTTACATAAAATGGGACTAATGTTAAGGTTTTCGAGGTGACGTCAAACGAAAAGTAAACTTTTACTTTCGCATGAAAGCATTTTTTCATAATCGATTGAAAATTCCTATTATCCCATTAAATACATTTTTTTTCGTAAAGAAAATGATTTTTTTTTAAATAAAGCAAGCTATTAATACAATGCCTTGACACACACGATTCAAAGAAAACGCTCGAGTGAAATTACGATTGTGCTAGTAATTAAGTGATTTGCCGGCGGTAAAAGAAAGAAATCAAGCGAGCGACCTTTTTTGAAGTGGAAAACTTCGTTTTAATTAATTTCGCTTTGACAGTTCAGCGATGCTTTTCCAGTTCTACGCACACAAGTTTTCCTACAAATCACCCCCAATATACAGTATCCGAGTGAAATATATTTCTCTTGTGAAAATGTTTTTTCGACGAAAATATGCTCGGAAGTTTGCTGTAATATATCGTCATGTTGCGTATAAAATGTCGATACGAAAATAATATTTTTCATTTTTTATGCAAAACGAAACGAATCTTCTTTACGCAAACACGCTCCAGTTATTTGTGATTGTTAAACGAGAACGGAAAATGGAATTAATCATACACACAAATGAAAAGTACGAATAACAAAAAGGGTTTATAAATATAATGAAAAATCTTTTCGAGAGGCTCAATTTTTTCTCAAACGAAATTAATATTCATAAGATTCTAAAAAAAGCAAAAAGAACAAAATACTAAATAAAAATAAATAATAAAAGGCACACAGAATAATTTAAAATTGTTATTTTTGAATCCGAAAATATATGAATTTCTAAAAAAATTATAAGTTTATCATGTTACGAATACGTATGCGAATCAATAAATTGCGGTTACTATGAGCTCGATAGGTTTCTCGTTCTTTTAAATTTATATCACGTACAAAAACCACTCTATGCGGCAACTGATTTGCCGCAATAACATTTTCCAAACGTAATTTTTCACAAAATAAAAGAAAATCCCCGCGAACGAAAAACCATTACGTCGAATCAGTTTTTCAAATCGCACTTTCGACGGCCAATTAGAAGAGATTTTTTCCGCAATTGAACTTCAACGACAGGTCATCAGTTACATACAATTTTTTTCCAACTCTATTTAGATCATCGAGCGAAATTCGCCACCGCGAAGCGTGAACGAAAGTGTGGTTAATTGAAAATCTTCGTTCGAACTGCGGCAAAAAGACCGATTTCGACACGAAAATAGATTGAAAAACGGCAAAAAGTTCCATTCGGCCGAAACTTGGTTATTTGAATAGAGTCGATGTCGCAAAAGTGGCCACAGAAAGTGGTGTAAAATTGACGCGTGTGTGCAAATCTGTCGATTGCGATCGCGAGTGTGTCGCAACTCAACCGTGCATGACTTTCGGTCGCGAAACAATAAATAATTGTATGCAAAGTGAAGAAAAATTCGCTCGCTAATGAAAGTGCATAGTCTCGTGAATGCGCTGAAGACTCTAGTAACAATAGCTGAATGAAAGGAATAAGATTTTGTATGAATTTGTACGAATTTAAGTTTAATTTTAATTAAAAATAATGAAAAATTATCAGTGTGTCAAGACCGCCAACCTCGGAGACCTTCGAGATTTAGATAATGAACAATAAGTAAAACGCTCGCGGTCGGTTATTCGAAACGAAATTGTAGATAAACTGTTTAGTAATGATGACAAACGCTTTACAATAACACAAAACAGTCGTACGAATTAGAATTCAGAGACGATTCTCTCAGCGGGAGACGTTCAAATTCAAAACCACACACGAAATGTAAACAGACGACAAAGTCACCAAATAAGATCAAATCTAAACAGACCAAATCGTATCTATTAATACGTTTATCAACGCTCTTACTCAAATACGACCATCAAACTTCGCATACGTGTTTGTACATAGATCAAAACGTATATAAAGATACACATCTCCCGGAGAGTGCAGCTCGTAAATTCTCGGAGCGATATAGACGTAAAACGTACATTTTCAAAACGAATGCAATTTCACAAAATACACACATAGATAAAATAATTTTCGTAAACGAAAAACAACGATAATTCGTTACGAAACGAGAGAATTCGCTTGTTAGCGAGCTAGTTCGTAATTCTTCGCATACACACGGCTCGTGAACCAATTAGGTGAGCCTCGTTTAATTTCAATTTAATACTGAGACGGGTTACTTTCGGCGGGAAATTAAATCGACGAACCGGGAGATGGCAATTCGAGGAGTTCACCTGGTTCATCGTGTCAATCCACGTGGCAGTCTTGAATTAATGTGGCGTAATAGATGGGTTGTTTTTTTCTTTTTTGGAGTGATGAGAAATTTTGTTGAAAGGTAAGGGAAACGATCGATTTTTTCGCTTACGTAAGCGAGTAATGAAAATAGAACACTTTGGAGAATCGATTAGTTAGCGTCGAATTAAAAAAAATGTAAGATTGAATTGTCCGTAGAATGCGTGAAGACTTGAAAAAAATAGTAGTAATATTTATTTGAAATAAACTGTTAATCGCGTTATTAAGCAATTATTAATTTAGTGAGTAAGCTGTTGATTTTTCATATGGAAGTCGTGCACGTGTTTTGACCCACAGATTTGACCCGTAGATGATGCATCATATTTTCGATTAAGACAATGAAATAAACATAACCAGTATCACGTTCTATCTTCACTGAAATTAATTAAAATTTCCTGATTAAATGGAGAAACGTTCGAAAAAAAAAAGAGAAAAACTTCTGAGATACTTCACAAAACTTCATTCAATCTTTGCTTTCACACCAAGAGCTAGTTGAAAAACTAACATACTCTCATGAAAAATGAAAAATCCAACGTAATCGAGTTCCTTATGCTTGAATTTAAATTTTCGACGGAACTTTGTGCAGACACCAAAAATTGCACACATTTGAAAAACTTTTAGCGTGAGCATTAAGAAAAACAATGTTTCCATTCGCTCCAATAAATTTCCAACTGAAAATTTGTATGCAATTGCATTTCCTAGTCATAAAAATGCATGTTTGCTCGTCGGAACAAATGAAAACATTGTTCTTGCTCATTCTATAAGCTTTCCGAAAATAAACCATTTTTGAGGCTTTCATAAAATCACACGAGAAACCCGACAAATGCGATTGATTTCTACAAAATCGACAATCTAAACATTCAATTGTCCAATGTATCGATTCCGCATTGAAATAGAGCAAGATTACCTAAAGCCTGACAAGTAATTAGGGCAATTTTAGAACCTTCGGTCACCGAGATGACTTTCACGTGCAAAATGACAATCAATAAACGCTACCTCGGCGGCACAATAACCGCTTTCCGATAATGGATTTATGATGGGATTCTATGTGGGAGGCGTCGGCGAGGGTCGCCTGAATAATGCACGCGATAAATTCAGCCGGAAAAACCGAATATGAGAAAAAAACTGTGTTGTGTAACCTTCTGCTTTACGTCTAGGTGGCGTCCCATTACGTGTGTGTAATAGAGGAGAGCGAATCAATGGAACTATTACCATTTATCATGACAAACGAGGGTGGACGGATATTGGCCGGGGTCCAGTTAGAGGATTTTTCAGGCGGACTGCTACTGGATAAGGTGGAATGAATCATGGTCAGATGGAAATTCGATATGCGATTCGGTGAAAAAATAAAATCAGATATAAATTCGAAAAAAAGGCGTAAATTTTCGTTTTAAGATCCATTTCATATACGTAGTTTATTATAAACGAAAGCGTGTTTGGGTATAATTTCGGAGAAGTGAAATAATGAACTGAATCGAGTGAGTTTTAAGAAGGTATAAGAGACGCTTTTCTCGACTTTTCATTTTATGGAGTCAATCAAATGAGCACTCAGCGTCTCATTTTAAAATTAAACATATCCAGATTAATACTTCTAACAAAGCGATTGAGTGCAGCTCAAAATCAAATAAATCATCCAGAACGATGATGCAATTATCGCATTACTACACCAGACTATCGACATGAAATTTATTCAATTAAAATCATATACTCTTCGACTTTTTATTCAATAGAATCACGTCGTGCATTCAACATCTCAAACAACCACCATAAAATCAAACAGATTCAAATTAACAGCTTACTATCGCGTGCAGCTCAAAATCCAATAAATAGTCCAGTACGACGATGCAATTATCGTTTTACGACACCAGACCCTGTAGACTCGAAATGTGTTCCATCAAAACGCATTCGAAGTGAGGTTCAAAGAACTCGATCGACTGCGGGCAATTGACACGAAGCGCTCGAGAGCACGACTCGTTCGAATGACGCGTATGTATGTACCTGGGAACGAAGAGCTGACTCACCTGTGAATACAGGTGAATAGACACACCGTTGTACAATAAAATCGAACACAACAGGACGATACTTGTTTCGGCTTGTCTTATTCGGATGCTGCCTTTCGACGAGGCGTGGAATTTGTATGAGATAAGGTGCGAGATGAATTCGTCTCACACTCATGTTTCGTTAAATCGATTTTGACGATATTTGGTAGAAATGTAGTTTAACAATAAGTATAGAAATTAAATAATGGTGAATATGGAAATTCAGTTCTCGATAGTTTTTCCGATAGAAATCAAAAGAAAATTTTACTTTTTAAGGCGGATGCGCATTGTTCTGTGACGTCACAAAAGAAAAAAAGAGAAGCAACCCATTCATTTTTTTTGTGCGAGTGAGAAAGCTACACAGAAAGGGGAAGAGAGAGGTACGTAACCACGCATTAGCCTGTCGCATTCGCACACAAATAATTGAATGGTTGTTTATCCCTTTCTTTTGACGTCTCAGAACGGTGTTTCCGCCTTTACTCTTTGTATGAATGAATTTAGTACAGTACTGAAACATTTTCATGAATGAAATCACTCCTTTATACACATTTTGATATAAGCAATTTAAATTAAATTAGGCTTTCAAGCGGAACACGAGTCGAAAAATTGTTAAAATCCGTTGAAATTAACGGTAAATTAAATTTAAAATAAGTAAGGAAGCAATTTTTTTAGATCGCTCAATTTATCGTAGTTTGATGAAATCACTAAAGCAATTGTCTAATAATAACATATAAACGCAGCCAATTGTAACGTCACGCTAAAAAAGTAAATTCTTCATTAAATTGTGGGAAAATTTGACGAGAAAACGTCGAAAAAAAATGTTAAAAGCAGACGCATCGGGCCGCAAAAAGCTAACAAAAAAGTGACAAAATGAATTAACAACGGAAAGTTTGCATTCGAGAGCGGAAACGCTAAGCTAAATTTCCTTTGATGAATAATAAAAAAGTTAAGCACTCTGTTTTCGAGCGGAACACGCGAATTCAATTACGATTTTATACACACGTGAGAATAAGCCGTATGCGGCTATGTTTTTGTTGCGGATGCGGTGCACTTTGCCAACTAAATAAGTAACGATGCGTGCGGGTTAATTAACCCCGAAAACTTCGAAATTGTAGTTATGTGTGAATTGTTGAGAAAAGCGAGGCGGAAAAATCATTTGTCGAATAAATCGGCCAGAAAAGCCGAATTCGCGCGAAAGAGCAATAAATTATGAGAGACGATTTGTTACGTAAAATGTGTAACATAATATGTACGTTATTTTGCAAGGCTCACACTAACGATCTCTTTGATTTCGAAATTGACATCGTTTTTCCCCATTTATACAAAGCCGTTAGTATATAGCTTACGTATAATACTTCGCAAAAAATAATTTCACTTTCATTTACAGCAAATCTCATCGATCTACATAGCATATTCGGTCTTATCGATCCATAATATAAAAATAAAGATTATTCAAAAAAATAAATAATCAAAAGCGTATTCCTATGTTTAGATTAACTTAATCGCAATAATTTCGCAAGAAGCAAATATCGTAATATCGGATTTACGACCATTAAAGAATCATGAACACGTGTACGTCGGGATAATGATCGTAATAGACCAGTTTCGCGTGTGAATAAAACAAACTAAAACACACACATACGAACATCTAAGAACGAACTTATTGATTTCGACAAAAGCCCCACGTGAAAGCACCAACATGAAAATTACAAAACGCGAGGTCGACACACTGAAAAAATAATACATTTATATATTTTTTCAGCCGAAAGCTACGACCATATGATAATACGTAATGGCTTAATTATTCGCAGCACGAAGCGACGGTACGCGCAAAAATTTAGCACTCTGTGTAATTTTTCGGAAAATTCCTTTGAAGTACGACAACGTTTGTTTTCCCGTCGAATTTTTTCCCGACCACCGAAAATTCCATAGTAGAAAGTGGGCTTTTGACGAAACTTCAACCGTGAAATCGAATTAAAAAGGTCAGGGTCAGAATAAATCGTCTCTCACTTGCATTGCGTATTAAGTACTGTTCGATGACGCATAACGATCGGGTGAATGTCAAAAGATGCAGTTATGTAGGTTTAACAGGTTTTTCGAGTATACAGTGGAAACTGGATGTATATCAAGGTTGTATACGATAAAATTTATAACTCGAAACGAGCGAATTATCTAACTTCCGCGATCGAATAAAAAATAACATTTTCACGAATATACGAAAAGAGGCATCGAAATAAAAGACACTGAGACCATTATGCTGAATGAGATCGTTGTCTGATTCTGTGCCGTTGCACACAGCATCGAAACGACAATGGGAAAAAAAATAAGCAGACGCGAAGCAACGAATCTGAAAGAATCCTTGCACGTAGTGATGTCAGTCATAACGAAAGTGGCTCTTCTGAAAATTTCCTCCAGACGCGTAAAAAAAACAGACAGATCTAAAAGCTCGCGAGGAGACAAAAGAAAAGCGAGAAAAGAGCAGGAAAATGCGTTGCGTGCCAACTCCAGAGGGAAGGTTGTGCCAATAGGAAGTGCAACAACTCGAGTGCATTAACCATTCCGGTGGACGATCAAATATTCAGACTGCGGCCGAGCGTTTTCACCGTGAAGATACGAATCGGAATTCCACGAAGGTATCCCATCTAGCTCCGATGGAGATGTTTCTGGTACGACCCTCGTTTTCGGAGTCAAGGATGGCATGCGAATACCAGATAGAAATCGAACGAATTTACTTTAGAATTAACTTTAAGAAATATTGAAAGGATATGTCATTTCAGAGGTATGATCCTAGAATTCTAATCTAACGACTCGGAAAATGGTCCTTAAAAATGTATTGTTGTATGAAATGTTTCAATACAAACGTAAAAATGATAAATCGATCGACGTCACTCATACTAATTTCCAGAAAAATGTTTTACAATCAGAGTCGAGTTTTCTCAGTTCATACTTAAATTACATCTCTATAAATTTTCATCAAAATCAATGTAATTTCATTGTAAGTGTAATCTAACGATAAGCTTTGAGTGTTATCCAGGAAGTGTAACAAGAGGTCAAACAAGTAGCCACCTTGAAAGCGAAGCATGCTGTGCAACACAGTCGCGCTAATATCGAAATATGTATCGATTGCAAATGAGTTTTCACCCTTGCGCATTTCGAGTGGCCATTTTGTTTAAGATATGCACCTCGAGTCGTCGTCGACTCAACCCCGTGCCGGAATCTCGGTAATAAAACGGAGGATGAACGGAAATCCGGTTATGGAGTCGCGCGCATCTGTCGCACGGGGAGTCTGCTTACATCAGGGCAGCCAACCGTACGCACGCCTGATTAATAAAAAAATAAACTTTCCAAAATTCAAAAAAAAAAACAGAGAAAACGATGACACGTACTATTCGCAATTGCGCAATTTTGATCGATTACGCCACTTTCGAATAATTTCAATAGCGTCACGTAAATCGACTATTTTCGATACGTTTATATAATGTTTTGCGCAGTATTCCGTCGAGATTATTCCTAAATTGAGTTTAATTAGGACGACGATTCTGAGGATGCCTCCCCTCGAGGGATTCCGAATCCGCACGACGGCAAATTAGAGAGAACACACTACGCAAACGACAAACAAGAGATAAAGAGAAGCCTCGCCGTTTATTACCCCGCGGAAAAATCTGAGCTTTTAAAACCGCCCTCGTTCTCGCAACGTAACGAGCCCAGTAATATGCGAGTAGGGGAATATGGGGAGACTTGATCCTCCCTTTTATCTTTCACAAAAATACTGTCAAAGTAAACTCAATTTGATTTCATATGTATAGACATTATTACTTCAAAAATATGATTTTAAAAAAATAGTTAGAGGCAAAAAACAAAAGGGGGATCAAGTCTCCCAGAAGGACCGAGTCTCCCCACAGTCCCCTATATGTTTTGAGGGGATGGTTGGAGAGAGAGCCGCATAAAAAGCGAAGTCACGACTGTCGTGACCGGGATTACAGTTTGTGGCGATCGTTCGAGTTCGACAACCCCCGTTGTACATAGAACTACCACCCCTTGGTGGTTGTTATGCTGCAATGAGTCGTTTCATATTTTCGCATTGTCTCAGATTACTGAAATACCTTGTACTGACTTATGAATATCTATATTTTTATATTTTGTATAAGGCTGATCATTCAATCAGGTGACTTATTGACGTTGATATTTATCGAATCAACCACTAGATTTTAATTGGTACATGTTTCTTGAAATGATATGCCATTTTTCAAAGCCTACCCCATTTAGTATTGATCGAGCAAAATTTTCACATTCGACACATTTTCTTATCGCGTGTCCGAAACGCTTATTTTCGACCAGCAGCGCGAAATATTCAAAACGAAACGAAACGTTTTATGCAGACACCGTAACGCAAATGGGCAAATACGTATCTCTCGTAGAGATAAAAAAAGTCGCCGAAATGTCTCAGAATATACGCGAATGAAAAAAAAATCGAAAATGAAAGCAGCAAGCGAGCAATGCGCGTTTCGAAATGTATATTTTTTTATTCGCTCTATAAAACAGACCGTCGCGTATGGAAATCGTACGTAATTCGAACTGTGCACGTACTCGGGGAGACAAGGCCGTTTAAGTACAACTAATAATAAGCCACAATCGAATCGAAACTAGGAAAAACCTTGCGAAATCGACGATTTTTACGCTATTTGTCACCCCGACATCTTTTCTCTTGGATTGTTTATCTCGGTTTGTGGACGAAAACGACGCAATGCGGGAACATCTAAACGGTTTATTTAGCCGTTCTCCTTCGAGACGATATTATACAGAACTTTTACCAAGGTATATACGATTCGCGAACGAAAACAAAATATCCCGAATAAGAAAGGGGCGACTTATCTTTTCGATGGCTCGAAAACAAAACTGCCGAATTTCGTATGCATAGAACAACGGTTCAGAGCATAGTTTGGCAACTTATGAGTTTATTCATTGTGCACTCGGAAACGTTTGATGCAAAGCGAAGGTATATTTTTTTCGTTGGCTATTTTTGCGAAGGTCGATCGAAAATAGAAGGAATATTGCACTTTTGGATACGAGCCCGAATTTTTTTGTACGATTTATTAAGTAAATCTACGGTTGTTATTCCGAGACGTTTGTTTGAATAATCGCACGAGTGCTCAGTTATATGAGAGCTATCAAATGGCGGAATCGATTCGCTTAAAGTAAACAACGAGCAATTAAAATTATAAAGACAAGGGTAGGTATGAGACCTTCAAATGAGCCGTTCGATATAAATTTCAAATTGATTAAGTGTCTCAATTGCTTATGGATTTGACAAACAAAGAAAATAATTAAGTGCGGAAAGTAATAAAGTAAGAGTTTATATTTAAAAAAATTGATTGAACTGTATATGTTAGGTGATATGTGGAGAATGTGAAAAAACTTGCATTTTTCAAGGTGAAATAAGTGTACCTGAAATATTTCATTGTCTATTTATAATTCGCTCTTTGGAAACGGAGCGTGCTTGTTATGTACGTTCTGACATTTAAATTGCGTTACAAAACGAAACATTTTTTTCCCGCAATTATGCGGAGAGTCGGCGAAAATGGAATAAAATATAGAAAAAATTAATTTATTCGAAAAAATACGAGAAGGTCGGAAAATTTGCGCTGCAGGAGCCTATAAAAAAATCGCTGAGGTTCGACACGGAAAACGGCGATTTTTCTCGTAAAATATTTACGACAGCTGAGAAAATTGAAAATCACAACGATACAAGACCGGGAAAGGGAGGAAAAAAATAACGCAAAGGCTATTTTCCGTTTTATTTCGCAATGCGACCGAAGCTCATCATCTTCGATGCGAAATAAAAGAAGCGGCGTCGTTTTTCTTCTTTGGAAATGGTAAAAAAAATGATAAAAGTGAATGTGCATTTTCCGTTCGGTTGTTCTGTGTATCGTTTTTCACGTGTGTGAATAATTAGCACAAAGAGTCGGTGTGCAAATGTGCTAATCGAATGTGCTTGTTTCGTGTGAAATGTGGGTGTGTTGTTGTTATGGTCGAGGAAAAAATTGAAATAAACTTAATACAGAACGTATTTTCTGTCATATTTTGACAAAACATCCAATTTCGCGTGAGAGGAAAATACACACGAGAAAATATTTGATCTGAAGAACGAAGCACGTAGATCAACAGATTCGTGAACAGGTTTCAAATTACGATATTGTGGGATATCGAAACGCAAAACTAAAAAAATATTTGTACAAATACGAATAGCTGTCGAATTTCATTTTAATATCGTAATGACTGTAATGTACATTTCGAATGCGATGAGATGCGGATATTTCATCGAACGATCGAACGCATCAGCGAATCACACGTTATGTATTTCGAACAAAACAGAGAAATCGGACGTTTCAAATAAGTTAATTACATAATGCCGATTCGAGATTGCTACAGCTCAATTAAAATCGTGGAAAGAGCGAATTTCACGTGTGGTAATAACGAACGGATTTCTTATCAGTTTATTTCACGGAACAAATCTCAACGTTAGATACTAACATGATGAGTTTTACGAGGAGAGCTCTAAACTGTTCATCTCAAACAGGTTTTTCGATTGCGTGGTCAAACGAACTCCCACAACACGGATTTATATTATAACGCGTATGCGTCCATATAGATTTGATATTTAAAGTTCATAAGACCTTAACTTTACTAACGACTATGAAAATCTCATTAAAAACGACTTCTAAAGTTTATTGAATAAAATCGTTAATTTCCAGTACAACATTATTTTCAAATAATGAACAGCATACAAATGAATGCAAAATATTTGAACCTGTCATATGACGATTTTTTCAACTGACAGTTATTTTTTCGATTTAAATTGAATATGGTACATACATAAATCAACTCATAACCTAATCTGATTCAAATTTCATGCCGATGTGATACGAAAATACAATTTTGATTCGACAGAGCTTTGTTACAATAAAATCGTCAGCAAATAGGAAAGATCTAGAAATATCAACAAGACTAAAATACAGTTACCATCCACACGTAAACAAGATCAAAATATTTTAAAATGCGTCTAGAAGCTGCGATTCAGCTACAACACACACATACAAAACTCATACACGCAGAATCATAGAATCAGCAATTTCGGGCGACTCGGCGCTCGAGTGTGCTCCCAGCTCTAAAACAATCGAATTATTCTAAACGCATAGACGCAGGTATATAAATAACAGGACAGCGAGGTGCCAGAAGCCTTCTTTATTTAGCCGATGCAATTTCGACAAAAAAAAGGTCAACGACCCCGCGACACACTCGAATCCATTGTCGCACGCGACACGAACCAATTACACCGAAATGCACAACAATGAATCGAGATAACATTTGTTGACATTGCGCAGATCGGACGCGGATCCCTCTCGTCGGTACATTTTCAGATAAATACACAATTCAATACGATTCACGTAGAAATTCATATTCGTTACATCCCGCGTATTGCGATTTCGCAACGTAAACAAATCGATACGAGCGAGGGTCAACGTCTCTCCGGGAGACCATCCGTTCCTTTTACCTCCTTTGTGTTGTTCGGTCCGAAGATGAGCTTGAAAGCTTCGGTCGTTGAAGCTTATTCTGAAGAAGATTTCGTTCTGATGAATTAATCGTGGTCGCTCGTTGAAGGGGTGCTCCAGTTATGGGGTTTGTCACTCCGATAAACACAAATATTTATAGTGATACGCAGAGATAAAACGTCGCGTACGCCTATATCGTTCGAATGACTGGCGTCGACTGCCAGCGGCCAGCTGTTGTACTGTCAGACGTGTTGCCAACTTGAAAACGTTTGCGCATTTCGTAGAGCCAATGTGTCGGAGTTTTACAAACGTTTATTTGATTTGTTTTTTGATTAATTTGTTTTGTAAATTATATTTTTAAGTTCTCTTTAATTTTTTCATTTATTTAGAAAATCTAAAACGATGAGTTGTAAGTTCTACTTGAAGTGTGAAGCGGATCTGAGCCAAAATTGGAGCGAATGCTTTATTGTCTAGTTGAAGCAACAAAAAATACGTTTTTTTTCTTTCAAATATATGATTTATTTGTGGTTTTAAAATTATTTTGGAGCTCTTAAAATATGGTCGGCAAATCGGTTGTTTCGTTCATCTGTTGCGATTTATGAAATATCATTTGTTGATATGAAAATTGTTAATGTTTTGCAAACTATTTTGTGTTTAAAAATACGAGAAAAGCAAATTATAAATTGCACAAATATATTTAAAAAACAATGAACTTTACAATAATATTGTGTATTAAGTGCATATGATATTTCATCACAAAAATTATCAATAAAAATTTTAAATTTTAGTTTCTCTTCATATTATAAAAATTAGTTCATTTATTGATAAAAAAATGAAAATGGCAAAACGGGCCCCTCCGGGATTTGAACCCGGGACCTCCTGCACCCAAAGCAGGAATCATACCCCTAGACCAAGAGGCCACTTCAATAAGGGTAGTTTTATATTCCTCTTAAATATATGTTTGAATTTTTCAAAATATAAATTGTGCAATTGATTTAATGAGCCATTACTTTTGGCAGTACAATATAAAAAAAAATTCGTGTCTTTCCTACAGCGCAATCTTAACTACACCCAACCCTAATCCCTATATTCAATGTTAGATATATGATTTTCCACTAAAAATTCCTAACTGACTTTTTGACCTTTTTATATATTTGTTAGTGTTGTATTATTATGTTAAGGATTTGGTAAAAAGAAATTCAATCTGATATACATTATTATTTGAATGGAACAACTTTTTCCAGAAAATCTAGTACAAATTGCCGTCCTACAATTGATAGAAATATCTATTTTGTTTACCTTAGTTACAAGTCTAGAGAAATTTCTGTATCTTATAAATACTGTATTGCAATGAAATTACATAAATTTCACTTACGCTACCATCCACCTGGTTTGTTATTGGAATATATTCAATCAGGAAAGAAAAAAGTCAAAAACATTGATTTACTAGATTTGTCAACAAAGTGAGAATCCATGGATTCAATTTCATTCAGAAATAATGAATAGAAGTAAAATGGAAATAATTTATCATTTTTGCACAATTATTAGATCTGATCCGCTTCAAATAGCAAATGAAATTGCCTCCAAAGAAAAAGTTATTTCTTCCAATTTGATTGGTCAATTAAAATTTTGTATAATGAAATTACAATCAAAATTAGAAGATGAAAATACTACAACGAAACACTTTTATATTTATAAAACACTTCAAAATCATATTTTACCTTTGACTAATATTGCATTTGATAAAGAAGGAAAACGGTACGAGATGAATGATTTAATCATTTGTTTTCCATTAAAATTTCACTCCTGTTCTTTTTTTCAGTTGTTTAACAGGTAGCTATGATCGTTCATGCAAAATTTGGAATATTGAAACAGGTAAAGAAGAAAAATCTCTACATGGTCACAAAAATGTAGTGTATTCTGTTGGATATAATTTTCCCTCATGGTATTGAAGAATTGCCTATGTTAAAAAAATAAGCTGTAATAATTTGAAAAAATTATAATTTCAGTGATAAAGTAATAACCGGATCATTTGATAAAACTGCAAAAATTTGGGATTCAGATAGCGGTGAATGTATTATAACTTTGTGGGGTCATCAAGCTGAAGTAGTTGTAGCAAGTTTTTCACCTGAAAACGATTTTATTGCAACAGCTTCAATGGATCACACAGCAAGAATTTTTCAAACGACTACTGGTACTTTCTCGAATACATAGTAATAAACATTTTTCTAAATAATATTATAGACTGAAATGATTTTACCTATTGTCAGGTCAAGAAGTATTATCACTGCTTGGACACACTGGTGAAATAATAGCATTGAATTTTAATAACACTTCTAATCAGCAAGTTATAACTGGCTCGTTTGATGGAACAATTTCAATATGGGACATTCGGGTGAAAGAGTGAGTATACAAAGATGTTTTTTTTTCATTTGTGTAGTAGGTATCTATAACTTAAGCTAATTTTACAAAATTATGCTTTCAGTCGCATAGGAGTTTTAAAAGGACACAGTGCAGGAATATCTAATTGTGTCTTCAACTACGATTGCCGTTTAATTGCTAGCAGTTCTTTAGACAAAAGCGTTCGTGTTTGGGATATTAGACAACAAAATTGTTTAGCAACTATCGATTGTCACAACGATGAAGTGCGTTAATAAAAGTAACTATTTGAATGATCTTTTAAAATTATTGTTTCATATTGAAGGTTTTAGATGTAACATTTGATTGGTGCGGAAAGCGTTTGGCATCAGTGTCAGCAGGATGTTCAGCATATGTTCACGATGCACACACAGATTTTAGAGAATTAGCTGTGATGAATGGACACAAAGATGAAATTTCTAAAGCAAGTATAATTGATAAGCACTAATGGAATTTTTAATCAGAACACCTCACACACCAAGCTGAAAAAAATTGAAACACATTGGATGAAAGCTGAATTCACATAAATACATAATTTTACCGATAGATGTCTATCATGAATTAGAAGAAATGGAAAATTCTCAAAAATATTCATACGTTCAATACAAATGTGCAAAATACCTATTAATCGAAAACTGGTGTTTATTAAAAATTTCAGGTATGCTTCAGTCCCGGTGGTGCCCTTTTGATGACGGCTTCAGCAGATCTGACTGCTCGTCTATGGAATTCTCATGACGGAAACTGTACCCAAGTATAAACATATTTCAGGCCAATTGTAAATGACAATTTTATTCCACAAATTGATGTGTTCAAATTAGTTTTAATTGCGTATTACAGGTACTCACTGGTCATAGAGACGAAGTGTTTTCTTGTGCGTTCAATTATCTCGGAGACACAGTGATTACTGCATCAAAAGATAACACATGTCGTGTGTGGAGATGATACGATTGGTTTCTTATCCACTGAAAATATTAGGAAAATATTACATATTGAACATATTTTTGTCTATCGTTAACTAAATTAAGAGAATAAAACATTTTTTTTACATAAATACATATTTTGATTCATATAACTTAATCTTCCTTGCATTTCACATTATATAGATAACTCAATTTATATTTTCAGTAATCAGATGATTCTCATATAACAAGAGATCAGATTTCGTATAACAGAATGCACTAGAAGGAATGGATCCATACAAATCTCAGGAATTAATTGGAATTAAATTGAGATAATTTAACACGTGTATTATAAAAGGGAGCACAGTAGAATTTTCAGAAATTCGAAACCTAAACTTTCGAGAATCAATAAGAATGTGATAGAAGAAATGTCAACGTGTTATAGATGACCATGCTATAGGATGAATAGCTTTAGGTACCTACTCCTTTTTTAAACATATCTATTTTTATTTTCACAACATTTTCGAAGTCGGGAATCTTGAAAGGGGTCCGATTGCACAAGACTCGCGTTTCGCCATAGCAAACTATGATAGAAACGAATATGTACATGCCTCCAAAATGTACAATACTATTGCACACGACATCGGTCTTCAACCTTCGCTTATTTGGGAGGATGAACTTGGAAACGGGACGGATGATTCAATTTGCAATTCAGATCCGAGCTAAAGCTGCTGCTCTGTGCGGTTTGCTGGAAAAATCTTGAAAATTCATGAAGGGGAACCGGAGCATATTGCCTTATTCACTCGCAGAGTTCTGAAAATCTCGCACAAACTTTCCTCTCCGGTAACACAATGCATACTTTATTCTCGAGTGTACAATGTGTTGTTTTTCAGACGTTTTTATGTATACAATATATATATTTTTTACTAAGCGAAATTAATTTATTTTCATTTTGAGAAATTCGAGTGGATGTTCTCGTCGGTGAAATGAGTTTTATTACGTTTCATCGTCGTGTATATTGTGTTTATAGTGAGAGTACTTCAGCTGCTCGCGAAGGGGAGGAAATAAATTGGGGATGAAATTCAATAGTGTCCATATTGGGGACGTAGTGTGAAATTGAGTTTTTTTTTTCGTGTAATCCCTCATCTTATTAAGCATTTTACCGTCAATATTTATATAAATAATAGTCCCCTATATTCGAATGATCGTTTTCGACGAATGAATCCTTTGTGATTCGAAAGATGAGGAATTTCATTCAGAAAAGGAAGACTGATTTAAGGATTTTGGAGAAGTAGATAATTGGATAATACATTTGTAACTCGTTCATCATTTTATTTAATTTCCGTTTGAGCTCGTGCTCACTTTAAAATGAATAAAATCCTGTCGCTTATTAAATTCTATACTGATTATTTTTTCAATGTATAATAAAAAAAAATCAATATGGATTTTGAAAAATAATCAACCGTTATCATCTAAACTCGTTTAAAACCGAACCGCATATTTACAAATCTCATTATCACATTACGTAATTCATAAGTCTACAAGAGGGAATAAACAAGAGTGAGAGATCATTATTTTTATCTGATTAAATAGTTTAATTTATAAAATAGACATCTTTATGCAATGTACTTATTGATTAATCGCCTAAAATTAATAATTTGCTTGACTGCGCTGAAGTGAAATCGCATAAACTGAACACCGCATGAATCAGATGATTGCTGTACTCGATGCATGCACTATAATTTGAAAAAAATGACCGAAACAACATTCATTTTTACAAATTTTGTGAATATTAACAGTTATAAACAAACTATGCACGTAAAAAGATAAGAATTCTCAAGCAAACAAAACTAAATCAAATGAAGTCACCTGGGCACATACACACATATGATTTGCTCAACACCAACGAGTTTTCCTCAATCAAAACATCCGGCATACAAAATGTAGTGTGACCACACTATTTCCAGAGAAAAAAATTGATATTTGGAGAAATCTTTCATGGAGGGGCAGACCTAACAACTAACAATTGTGAAATATACCAAAATGCAAAACATTTTCGTTTTTACATCTAAAATTGATTTTACAAAATAAATGACAAAATTTCAGTTTTAGAAAATTAATAAAGTAAGAGAACAGAGCATCGAAATAAAAATCTGTCTTCACATATGGAGGACGTATGATAATTGCAGACTCACAAGTATGAAATAACGATTTTTCCTCTCGAACATTGGTCACCGCAGACACACAAGATATGACACAACGAATTGTCACCTTGAACAATGGTCACCGCAGACATGCAGGTACGAAATAAAAAAACTGTCCTCATGAAATAATGACGTTTGGTCACCGCAATTATACAGGTACGAAACAATCACCGTATGCGGAATCCACTTGCAGAAGCAGCACGAGGTCTCATTCGCGTGTCCAACACTTTCTACTGGCCTCAGTCGGCACCGGTTGATGCGGTCAATCGGTGGTCGTCGCCGGAACTCTTCGAGAAGTGCTGCTGTCGAAGAATTCGAGGATCTGATCGTGGCTTCGAAGCGACTCCGCGAACCTTGGAAGGTCAAGTCTCGTTCGGATCGAGGCGGAGTCGCGTGACGCAGTCTCGTAGTCAGGTATGTGGGTTTGATTCGTTTCTCGGTTATCATCGTGCTTGATGAGTGTATTGTGTTTGATTCTGTTGTATTTGATGATGGCGGTGATAAAAGTGATTGTTGGTGATAGTGCTTGTATCATTTGTGTTAGTTTTTTGAATGAATTCAAGATCGAGTGACTGGTGATTATTTATGGGTAGGTTGAAATTTTGAATCGAATGCTTGAGCGGGTACAGTTAAGTAGATTATTGGTTTGATTAACTTTTTTTCTATAGATTTGACAGTTATGTTGAATAGAAGCCTGTTGTCCAATATCGATGTAATCATTTAAAAATTAATGAATCATTGTAACAAGTTTATAAATTTCATAAATAATTTTGATTCGTAATTTGAAATGTGACGATGTTTAGTGTCAAAATTTCATAGTTTTTTTTCGCACTAATGACTAATTTAAAATAAACGAGGAAATAGTTGATGTTTTTCCAAGATTGTGCAATTGTTCTATTCTTATGTACATCTATTATGTTAAAAATATGAAATGAAACATTTATAGATGTCAACACATGTACGTCAATTAAATATTCAACCTATTACGCAGCTCAAAGGTATTTATAAAAAAACCAGAGGGAAAAACTTGATTCAAATGTAAGTCACTAGATCTGTATACATTTCAAAATTGTTAAAAGGTATTGCACAGCTACAATTCTTTCTACATACAAACATAGTATTTTTATTGCGATATTTTTGTTTGTACATATCTATATTTGAATAAATTACTAAAGGGACGTATAAATAATAATTAACCACTAATTACCCAAGACAAGGATAGAATTAATGTTCCGGGGGAGCAACAAAATTGAATTTGTAAAGATCACCCCGAAACAAAATATTATCTTCGTTTATTCTAGAACAATTAAATAATGAATGCACATAACATCTCCTAATTTAGTTACGAAACTATTCGAATTAAATATAATAACAATTAAAACTCAGATATCGACGATGCAACGCAAAATTATTACGTGACATCACAATCATACAAATTGCCACTTAATATACAAGGTGTGATCAAATATTTACATAGTAATAAACATAAGATTTCACACATAATTTTTCCTCTCTTATTATAAAAATCAATCAAATTGATAACCATATAAAATCAAATAAATTATATTTAACAAATCAGATATAACTAAAAATTAAAAAAATCAGTTAATTTGACAAACACACAAAGTGACCATTCGTCCCATATTTTACGGGACAAAATTGAGTTCTGACAGCATATCACTAGAATTATTGTACAATCGATCGAATTTTAATCAAATTACCGACAACACACAATACCAACTTGCGGTGAATTAGTGACCAACGATCCGCGGACATTATCCAAATTCATGAATCAACAGGAAACCATGTAGAGCCCATCTCGGGGCATTGGTACGTGTACATTGTGCTTTTACCCGCGGGGAAATCTACAAGTTTAATGTGCGGGTGTGAGCAACAACACCCCTGGTCCACGGGGGGAATTAATTCCCCCTTTTTCGTACAACCCGCGATTGCATACTCTCCCTGGTCGCGAATAAATCATAACAGAGGGTCCCCAACCCCGCGGTGTCCCGTTTTAGAGTGCGGTAGCCTATTTTGGCTTCTATTCGACCGATTTGAGGTACTTATTTGTATGAGACGATCGAAAAGATCAAGGGGTATGAGTGAAATTTTTGCCAAAATTTAGTTATGCACAGGAACGGGTTCTATGCGCGCTTATTTATTTGGTGACAAAAGGGTATGAACTAACTCGAAACGTGTGCTGAGATATACATACATTTAATCACTCGACCTCCTAATACATATCAACTTTGAACGCGTTTTTCGCAAAAGTCGCTTGTACCCATTGGCATTTTCAGTCGTCGTATATAATTGTAGGATTTAAATTTGAACTAATCCAACTTAATTTAATCTGAAGAAAGAATTTAGTCAGAACAGATGCTTCAGAATGAGATACTCGACATTGGCTTCTGTTCAACCAAGAAAGTACTAAATGTATAACATAATAAGGACTATGTACATTTATCATAATCCAACCTTATTCTCACCTGTAGAAATGCGTAAATCATAACAAATTACCTTAATTATGTAAGAGTATTGAAGCAAATATGAAAGTTCGTATATGTGTATTTTGAAAAATAGGTTCTGCTCTGTTGAGAAAGTTTTTTTAGTGTGTTTTGTTTGCATTGTGTGATAGTTCAAATATAATATTTGTTTAGTTATAGTTGTTTAATCTGATGAAAGATTTTGTTGTTATTTCGTCACTAACTCGCTCTTGAAAAAAAATTGTTTAAAATTTAAATCGTTATCGTTATTATTGCATGAATATCAATTTTCTAATCCAATTGTGATTTTGTATAAATCAAATAACAATGGTTTCAAACTGAATGCCACACCGATCAAAAGACACAGTCGCGGTTTGAATTTCTTTCATCCGATTTAATTCAACAATTCAAAAAAGATCCAGTTTCAATAATACAACAAAGCACTACTTGATTCTCATTGAATCATTCAGTAAACGCATCCCATAATTGACAAATTCACACTTTTATCAATTCAAATATCATCAAAGACAAACATACATACATTATATATTATATTTATATTAATATTTTGATTTTTTTTGACTAACTTTTGATCTAGGACCTAGTCCCGTTCTGGTGCGTTGTGCCACCCGGTCGCTTTTCCGCCACTTCATCCGCAAATAACCGCATTAAGTGCGTCGAAATAAAATAAAAATAATGTTCCCCAGTTGAAAAGACCTGTATCTATTAGATTTATTCATTTTTTTTATATACACCTATATAAATAAGGAAACAGCGCGAACTTCTTATTTCATTATTTTTTTGCTACGAATAGTTTCATTGAGCTGAAATATTTTGCGTCGTTACAATATCATTTTTTTTTTGTACATACATTGTTCGTACGATAGATCGAAGTACATTTTCAATAAATTTTAATTAATTTTGTATGTGTAAATACAAGTTTTCCTATTTGAAATGATGATAATTTTAATCTACAATTTTTATCAAAGCGTTTTCAGCATTCATCATCTGAACTATTCTAAAATTGATCGATTCAAATTTCGATATTTTTAACTTAAAATGAAAATTATTCGAATTAAATTGAAAATTATTTAATTTGAAATTATATTTTTTAACACGAAGTGAAAAACCTTTGTAGCATATATTCTATGTATGCAATATGAATGAAGCACCGGTTTCGCATTCTCGGAACGTTCGGTTCCCCACTGCGAAATTCTTATTAAGCATAAAAGAAAATGTTATTTTCCTGTCCAATGCAGGCTTTTGATTTCACTCTCCATCAACGGCAGTCGCTGAAAGCTTGAAAGTTAACAAAAACACGACAGACATTCGATTATACCTACATAATCCAAATTGGCTCTATAATAAAATACGTACACACAACGAACGATCTATCGCAAGCACCTGTATCCCGGTACAAACTACGACTATGTTCCGACCGTAAATTTGCATGTAACCCTTGTCCTTCGCTTCCCATTGTTTGCGTATATTAAAAAAGTTTTTCGTGGCTTATGCGAAACGTAGTCGTGTTTTGTATTTTATACGCCTTTTGATATATGCAGATGCGGATGCCGAACGTTTAATAAAATGTAAATCGAAAGAATACTGTCCGTTTGTAGAAGGATTTTATGGTAAATGCGTTTCGTTCTATCGTACGCACGAGTCTCTAGGAAAAGTGGCGTGAAATTCGTGGACAGGATCTGAATTTAATTTAAATATGGTTTCATTATAATATTTTTTTACTTGGATGTCTCAATTGATATTTTACATATACGTTATTTGGAATTTTGAAATAAAAAATATGAATATTTTATAATTGACGAAACCTTGTATTGTACAATTTTTCATAATAAAGATTGTATTTTAATGACATTTTTTTCCGAAACAACTATTGAGTACAAAAAATAGATCAATGTCATAGATTTATATGCCATTTATTCAAATGATTAAAAATTTTTAGCCAATCATTACAATATTTATTCAGCATAACTTCAAAATATTACGTATGTACAATATGACAAAAATACATTCAAAATTATTCAAATCCAAAAAGTACGTATCTCCAAAATTGACTAAAGTACAGTCTTTCCGTTAGCAATTAATTATTTATTGGTAGCTGTTCGTTAAAGCTATCAATTTATATTAAAAAAACATTCAAATAGTTTAAGTATGTAATCGTATCGATGATTTATTTCCAGTATTTCAATTGAACGATAACAACTTATCGGTTCAATGCAAGTCAACATTATAAATAGAAATAAACTTGAATCGAACCGATAAATGGCTATCCAATCAATAAAATACCAACATTTAAAATACAAAACTTAACTATAAATTTGACAATTTCCAGATGACAATTCGAAATCATCCAAGATGACAACGGACACGAACGAACCGTCCGAGGACAACCCAGAAGTCCATCGGAACGGCTACGACAACAGAGCTTTCGTAGAAGACACCGGCCAATTGAACGGAAACTCTTCCCGAAGGTCAGAACCGGAAAATGGCGTCCAGAACGGAAACGACATCGGCCTCCGAGGAATGCGGAACGGCAGCACGAGGAATTCCAACCGGAGGGACAATGGTACCACGAATGTTGCGATGGTGACGATGGCCGTCGACGATGGCAGCAATTCGGGTGCCGTCCATCTTCCGGTATGTACAGGGTGACCGTTTGTCCCGGATTTTATGGGACATGCGGATATAGTTGTACGTGATTATTGATTATAGATTTTACACCTTAAATTCGCGATAATATTGTAGAAAGAAAGAATTTCTCTAAACTTCTAAATCGTATGATTTTCCTTTATCACTAATTCTGTGACTCTTCGTCGCGAAGATATAAAGTGTAAAATCTACTCGAAAACACTATTACTAGAAAAATGTTGGCCTAAATATGTATTACTGACGAATCCGAAGTATGAGAACGAAGATGATGATCACATATGACTAATCGTTAAAAAATACTATTGTTATTGTTATGCCATTTTCATAAAAAAAGTCGTTAAAAATTCCGCATCAGACATTTGCTCATAATCAGATAATTTGTCTTCACCTTGCAAATTTTCTGGGTCCTCCTTTGATATGTAATTATATACATTTGTATGTCGGCTAGAATTCGCAGTGGTGTAAATCTTCGGATTGTGTTTAATTGCTAATGTCATATTATGGAATGCTCTATATTTCTATAGTTTGTCGAGGAATTCTCGTAATAAGTGTCCACTTGATGCATTATGACATAAAGTACAATTGAATCATTATTTATCACTGTATGCTTTCTTTCGAAATGTATTATTGTCGAATCTGGTTGAGTTAAACAAGTGTTATTATATTCTTGAACTAACTAGATACACAGTGCATAGTGCAGGCTTTGAAATTTAATGGGATACGTATTAAGTGAAATAATTTAAAACTGTCGCGACGGTTATAATAGTATGTGATTATGCTTTTAAAACTATTATAAGAAAATTTGTTACTTAATCTTTTTGTTTACATTTCTATGACTTCATATAATAAGAGTCATATCATTCAATTCGTGTCACTTTGTGACGGAATTGTTTTAGTATAATTCTTAATATGATCACAATTTATTTACACAATGAATCACTTTTTAGGAAGATCGATGAATAATAATCATAAAAATATATTAAATATTCATGTATGTATCAAAATATTTCAAACTATTCGAACAAATATCCGATATTCAAAATCGCCGCAGTGAAAGTAACTTTCTACAACAATCCGACGCATTAATTATTAATTCAGAACGAATCTTTGCACCGATTTAGAAACTTTTCACTACACCATCGTCTGCTTCCGTGCGGACACTCATAAAGCTAGGTTCACACCGGTCTAAACATTTCATCAAAAATAATCACATAGATCAAAAAAAAAAAAAGTAAATTTTCACATCATTTGGGTGACATCTTAAGGTTAAGACTAAATGAGATAAAACAGAACTCAACCTTAGAACACAGTGTGAACGCAGCCCGAAAATGATGAATGGTGACGAATATTAATATCCCGCATCCAATAAAGGAGTTCTCCGTCGTAAATTTAATCGAACCGCGACCCCTCGCCGTTAAATTGACCGCGGGGGTTGAAACGGGCCCGTTTTAAGAGACCACCTCTTCATTATTTACCGGAGGCTTCTTCCCCGGCCTCCCCTAACTGCGATGTCGTAAATTTTCTATGGACAATATGTGATTAACCGTGCGGCTGGATTATCTCGGCTCATTGCGGCTATGTATAATGTTATAATGACTTTTACATTATATTATATTGTTGAAAAAATAAATTAAGGATCGTAGATTTATTTTGTTCTTACCTTATTCGTCTAGTGTCGTGCTTATATTCTACTTGAGTTAAAATTGTTTCGCATAATCAGAATGATTTTTTTCCACGTATGATTTTTTTTCATATGATAAATATTCATTTTTTCCTTATTTAATTAATAATAATACAATCACACGTGTATATTTAACGATATGAATTATAATCATCGGTTTGTTAGATGATATAGTATCATTTTCCCGCTCTCATTCTATGACTACCATTTGTGCCATTGCACAAAAGCCTCATCTGATCCTAATGAAAGAGATGTTTGCTGCACTCTGAATGAAAATTTCTCAAATACCAACATGCACACATTCACATACGTCATTTTTTCATATACTCTGACAAGATTTTTTATCCTCTGCAACAATTTTGGGTCTCATTTGTTTACTTCCTCTCGCATTGTTTCCTCCTCGGTCCACCAACACGCGTGGGTGTTCATCCAATTTATCCTAATACTTGAGAATAAACGGGAACGTGCTTCCGTTCCTTGACCGATCGCTAGATAAACGCTTTATTTGATAAAATAATTCAAGTTTATTTATATCGTTGAGTGCATTTACTAAGATTGTAGTGCATGCTTGTTTGTTCGTCGAGCTTGATCTCGAAACTACTATGTCGTACGCCAGTGTGTCAGCTCGTTGATAAAGCTAGATTAAACTTGGGAGTTTAATTCACATTTATCTTCCGAGAGACTTTTTAAGTGAGAATATAAAATTTGAGTTTTTTTTTTCGTCGTCCTAGGGCGAAGGGTGCGAAAACAAATTATAACTTTCAAATTGATTTCTGAGTTTCGTTGTCATACTTTGTCGTGGAGTTCATTGCGAAAGTAACTTGATGATACGTATTCAATCTTTTGTGCACGAAAGTTTCCGAAATTCATATTGTTAATGCTCACTTTTGAAATTAGTTTTAAGGGAAAATAATTTTGGAAAATTCAATACATCGTATGATTAGCATATTTACATATTTTCAAACGTTTAATATTGAATTTGATAACAATTCAAAAATATTATCCTCAATTAAATATTCATGTTTTATGATTCATTTCATAAAATACAAAGCATACAAACACATAACTACAATAACCCACAAAAAAAAGATTCAAATCCAAACAACAACCGGATTAGCAACAAAAACGCACAGTTGCATCCTCACTAAAAATCCAACCCCTTTCGAATCAACAAAAAACCCTTCACAATGAATAAAAAGCATCGCAGCGGCAACCGAACCGTTTAATCGTTCCTCTTCTTCTTCATCATCATCATCATCATCATCATCTTCTTTTTATTCATTCACACACGCACCACACGTGGATGTTTGCTTAAGTGCATCCAACATCACTTAACATATCTGTGGAGCTCGAAGAAGATGCACTTTATCGGCAGGGATGTAGTCACTTTTTTTGAGTCCATAAGAATAAAACTGATATATAAAATTCAGAGATGTTGTGCAAGAGGGAATGCTTTTCTTTTCTAGCTCTTATAATTAGTTAGACAAAAATTTTAGGTTTGTGGGATTTCAAAAAGTAAGTAAATTATGAGTGTTTTCCCTTACATTACATTAGCGAATGTTATAGTTTGAAGATATTTCTTCTGTTTGCTGCCAAAATCGTATTCCGAAAAATCTATCAATAGGTATACATTTGTGTCTATAGAATTTCATAAACTTGTTTGGGTTAAAGATTTTGTTACTTGATATTTGATCGGAATGGTTAGGTTAGGTTGGGTTAAATTTTGAGTTATGTTATGTTGTTTTTTCTCTTTTTCATACGAGGTTAGATTCGATTAGGTTGAATTACATTTTAGCTTCGGTTGAGTTATGTTAAATGTCTTGTCAATAGTATAGTACACGAATATCTATTTTTTATAACGAAAAAATTTTCATATCGCGTTAGAACTTATTTCAATTTAAGATTGGAGATGAACCAAGTTAAACAATAGCATGTATAAAATAGTAGAAAAGTATTATTTTTAGTGTAACAGTTTGATTAAAAATTGAAATCGTTTGAAAGCACCTTTTTCACTATATAATTTAATATTATAAAAATCTAAAATTTCAATAAATTTATTTAGTTCGACGTTAAAAAATAAAATTTTAAATATATTTACATTTGGATGGAAGGGGGTGATAAAATTGAGCGCCCGTCACATTTTTTTTTTAACACTACATCACTGCATTATCGGAGGGTTATAAGCGGCGAGTTCCTTTATCCCAAGCCCCAGTTACACGTTGCCCTTCCTGGTGGCAGGAGGTCCTCGTGGACGTTCTCCACTTCGTATCCACGATATGAACATCGTCAGTGATAAACTTTCCGAGTGACATTCTTATCGTCGAGACGATTTTAACATAAGTGTTTTGCTCAACTCATGTGTTCACGGTGTTCATCGCTTCATATTTATTAAATCAGTTGTGTCTGTGCATAAATTAATCTATCTTTTAATTGAAATGATTATGTGTATTTCGGATTCGTCATGTACTCACTCAAATCGACTCAATTTTATTAGTATATTTAGTGTTGTTTGATGTCAATTCAATGTGCGATTGTTATATAAAATATATAGAATTTATTACTGGGCGAGTGCATCAGATTCGACAAATCAACGTCGCATTACCAGAGTCGAACGTTTACGTGAGAATTGTCACATAAATATCAATCAGATTCAAAGACATCTCCATTGATAGGAAGCGGAAGGGGAGAATTGAAATATTCAATAAATTCTATTGAGCGTGAAAGAAACTCTTATCGAAGAACAATGTCTACGCAAAGTTTCGTTCCGTTGCAGGCGGGAAGTCCACCAGGAGACACTCCAGATTGCGAAAATCCAAAGACTGAAATCGGAACGAAAGACTCTTCAGAAGATTCTGCTAGATGCGGCATTTCCATGTTCAGACCGAAATGGCTGCAAAAATTCAGAACTGCAAAGTGGGCGCTTTTCTGGCTGTGCTGGGCGGGAACCTTGCAAGGTAAACGCTACAAATTGTCACATTAATTAGTTTTGCTAAATACAAATCCGGTCTACGTGTAAAACAGGTGAAAATATAATTAAGAACTTCCCGAATGTTTCGTTCCCCCCCAATTCTCTCTCCTCTGGCTTTTCAGTTCGCTACGTAATTAACGACACTTCAGATGGAAAATTGGATTAGGCGAAGTGGGATATACGGTGCTTTTAAGAGTCGTTCTGGGGAAGCTGATTGCATTAGGATGATTCGATAAATTAACAAGTCAGATTCGGTCTTGATTTAACGCGTTCACTATTGTTGCTTAATTCTATCGCGATTCGAGATAAAAATATGTATCGTAATAATTCAAATCGATATGCTAATCGAATTTTGTTTATTTACATACAAAATTGCGTTTAATTTACGAAATTGTTACAAATCGAATTTAAACACTTCACTTCGGTTGCACGTCAAACAAGGAAAAGTTTACATAATGGTCCTCACCGATTATAATGAAAATTTTCCGAAATATAGTCCAAGTGCAGATATGAAATAATTTTTCAGCTATTGCAGGTCAAAATTTAGTATATTTGTTAGCTACACAAAAAATATAATGTTTTACATTAAATACATAAATCGATATGATAATTGTTGCCTTCATCTCTTTGACGATATGTCAAAATATTTGGTATAAAACGTTTTTCTTGTTTATTGTACTTAATAAATTTACCAGACCTACTATAACTGAAAAAATATTGAAAGTCGCGTTTTCATTCTTCACGACTATTTCATGTTTACACTTACACTACATTCCAACAAATTTTCATCAAAATCGGTGAGTGTGCCAATGTGCATACTCTCAGCCAGACGTTAGTCGAACGCATAAATATTCATGCAATCCTAGAAATTTATATACACAATCGGATATATATTTCGCTCACACGGCTTATTATTCATAACGATATAACCGAATATAACGAAATCGGGACGAGGCTAGATAATATACGATGTTCCTTGATCCGAGCATCCCTTAAATAACGGTGTACGTAACGCGCCGTGGGGGTTGTTGTGTTCTTATTCGTGGAACACAGTGCCTTAAATCACGTATTTTCCCAGGTGTTTTGTAGGATTTCTCAACGAGTATCAACATTTCCCCCCAGCCGCCATATGTTGGCAACTGTTGCTATGAGATTTCATATTAAACCTCCGGGTGAGCACTGTATGGTTTCCATATTCGGTGAAATATATTTACTTCCTCTCATCCCCCCAATATGAATTTTCTCGTGTTGTGTAATATTGTGTGTGAAAACACAATGCTGCCTTTGCACAAAGTGAATTTCTTCGAATTTTTTTTATAGAGTTAATGTTAATATTATTTTATTAATGGCTTTGAATGGATTTTGCTTGTATTAATTGAAAATTAAGTTTGAATTTTTAAGTCAATGTGTGCAATATCATTTTCATGTTTATATGTTAAAATATACGTAAACGCGAATGTATTATAAAAAGCGTTTTGTAAAGTTTCGCTTTACACTAGCTTACGACCTTAACTTTTGTGCTGAAAAACTTTTCAAGGATCGTTATCCTTATTTATGCATTTTTTTCTATAAAAGTTTTCATTTTTAAGATAAGATTCTAAAAGAATACACAACAAAGACGAATGAATATTACATACTTTAATTAAGACTCGTTGGCTGTAGAAGGATACAATTTAGCAACCTGAAATTATGAAAACTTTTCTATCTTCTTGATTTTTCACTCGAAACGATGTTATTTCATATCAATATGCATGGTACGAATCTTCCTATTTCGAATGAATATTTTAAATTTTCAACCATTTGAGAATATTTTCATCGGAATATCCATACATACATATGAATTTCATTGAAATTTCATAGAAGGTTATTTCCTAGATTTTCTCATGAATTTTAAATTAATTTTACTTAATATTTATATTAATATAATTTTACAGGAATGGTAGTCAACGGATTCGTAAACGTAGTCATCACAACAATCGAAAGAAGATTCGGTCTAAGATCATCCCAAACAGGACTGATAGCAGGAGGATACGACATGGCATCCTTCATATGCCTAACTCCAGTAACCTACCTCGGAGGAAGAAAGGGAGCATCAAAACCAAGATGGATAGGCCTAGGAGTCGTGCTGATGGGACTGGGCTCTTTGCTGTTCACACTGCCTCATTTCGCAGCAGGCAAATACAACGTCCCAGGGGAGTACAACAACAACTGTAGAAGACTCACCAATCTCACCGACCACATGGTGAGTGTTTTTCACGGACGATTTAACAGTTTCTTGCTGAAATAATTATGCGAGAGTGCGTGCCTGGTTTCCCAGAGGCACACCTCTGGTGCGAAAAGCTCGCATGCATACTTCATGGATCCGATTTTACGGCAAATTGCCTCTTCTCTCCTTTCGCGGTTGCGGATTTTTCACGCTGTTGAATGATTGATTGCGAAGGGTTGAGGGATAAATCTGAATCAAATCCGGTTCGTACAAACGTACTAAATCTTGTGCGAAAGAAACCTTTGAACTTAGGGTCATCGATTTTGATGAAAGTTTGTATGAAAGAGTGAAAACTTAAAATTATGATAAAAAACGAAAATGTGACTTTTAATTATTTCTCGTAATGTTTAGTTTAGCAAGTGAAATATCAAAAAAATGTGTTTTTGTAGATGTGTCAAAACGCTTCATTCAAAAAAAAATTTTTTTTTGTATTACTAATGAATATGCTTAACATTGACTTGCAATATGTGGAAAATTATAGAAAGATGCAATTTCGTTTTTTAATAATTATTTTCTATAATCTTATATGTCTATTAAATAAATTTCAGCGAAATCGGTAGCTCGAGATTGAAAGGGTCTCCTTATGAGAAAATTTTCATTGATAGCTTTTTTGATCAAGATTGATACATTACTTAATATAAATTTCATCCGATCCATCACCGATTTCAGGTTAAAACGACGTTAAAATATTTATATATCATCGAAATAATATGATTGATGGTTACGCCGATTCCATCTTTTCCTCATTTCGCAAATCGACGACAGAAACGAGCCTCGAATCCCCAAATCCCAAATCGAATCAGCGCAACCGAATCATTTCAAAATTTTTTTCATACAAAATAATTATTTTTTTTAATTTCAGTCGAGATGCGGCAACATGGATTCTCAAATGAACGAACAAGGCATTTTAAGCGGTAGCTCCGGAGCTGTCCTCATGGTCTTCCTCGGAGCCCAACTCCTCCACGGAGCAGGAGCATCTCCACTCTTCACATTAGGAGTGACATACATAGACGAGAACGTCTCCAAGAAAATGTCATCAGTATACATAGGTGAGTGCTAGAACTAGTTCGAAAAAGCATGCTCAAAGTGCGAAAAACGCCTGTCATGTGAACAGTACACACTATTTCGCGTTGTACATCGCACTGTTGAAACAGACTGCTTCTGCTGCTCCACTTTCGACGAAGGGTGCTCGTTTTTTACGCGACGTTAATAACGTATAATTAAATTGTGGCACGTGGCCTTCCTCGTGCCGTCGACCCTCGAGGCCAGGAATTCGGAGCATTCTGTGTCTTCCCTGGGGGTGCATTCGTGAGATGGGGTGGATGAAGAGACGGTGGCTTTTAGGCTTGTAGTAGCTACGGCAACTTTCGTCGTTTCGAGGCTGCTTTTGCACAGCTTTTGGTCGTGGGACGAACGACGAATGTGCGTCTGAAAATTAAATTTGATCACAGTTCACGCTTGGACCGAGTACGCTTATTCGGTGGGCTTCTAAATTGCTTTTTGTAAATTAAAAAATATAATTTGTACACGTGGGGCGGGATACATTTGCTGATGATGATATCCTATTAAATAATTGAAAATAAGTATGAATAAATTCGATTTGCTTAAGTGAAGAAATGCTTATTTGATCCCGTTATGCAAATATGGCGAAAGAAAATTGGACGATTTTTTTCGGGATTGCGCTATATTCGAAAGATATTTCCAGCTCTGGATTTCGCCTACGCGAGAGAAGCGAAAATGGTTTGTCCTCAACTTTGTTTAAGTACGTAATTAATGGCACCATTTTTTAGAGTTAGCGGAGACGTGTTGAGCTTCATTGTGTTTTTCGCAAATATGCATTTTAATATTCAGCCCTTTGACTGTTTCTTTGAATTATCATAAACTTTACTTTATCTGCGTCGTACTTTTAAATTGAGCAAGATATTTAAATGACAAAAAACAAACGTAACTTGATGAAAACGATAAAAATAGACACAATTTTAGTATGCTTATTATGCGCATATGTGCGTCGTTGTGTTTCTGTCAAACACATTCAAAAAGTGACTTTACTCATCTTTATTCAGCATACGTTTGCTTTAGTCGTGTCGTTGCAGGGTTGAGAAAATCTATAATACTTCTACAATTACTCTAATCATTCGTGTTGTGGTTTTCTTTCTAACTCTCATATAGATTTTCTCGAATATGCAAGATATATGAACCAAGAAAGGAAACCATATCATGAATACGTGTAAATTAACCTTTATACTAAAGGGTGAATTAACTTTTTTTTAATGAAATTACATCGAATCGCTATTGATGTTGACCATCAAATCATATTCTGGTACTCTGATACTAAATTACCGAAAAACCCACACTAAAACCATGGGATGCCATGTGCAAACCCCTCGCCATCTAAAAGCTTTCCGGGTTGATTACACCCCATTGCACGTGCTCCCGTTGTTTGTAGCCTACACAGAGACGGGGTTAAGTCGGGTCGCAACAAAAACGCATACATTTCCACAGAAACGAAAAACAAAAACCTAAATATTTGCACGGAGCGTCGCAGAATTTTTCCGAGCTTTCGTCGGGGAAAACGTCTTGTTTGCTCGCAGCATCCGATATCTTCGCCAGATGGACTTTTGTTTGCTCAACCATTTGCGGTGTTTGCTCTAGAGAACGGCTCTCGAGTGCGTTTTCGTGGAAAAGGGGAAAAGAGTGGAGTTTTCCGGGGGAAATGCGGAAAAGCGCGTGCAGCTCTAATCGCGGTTTTCCAGGGTGCTTCGAACAGATGAACTCATTTGGATGTTGTCAACCAGACGGATGGTCTCATCTAGTGAACGCATTTATTATCCATGGTGGATTAAGCACCGGTTCCGGTGGCTGTGTTAGAGCACGAGCTTAATTTTTCACCCCTTATTCTAATTTCCGGATCGCGCTCGTGCCGGTTCATATTCGTATGTGAGTGGTTTGTTTCGATATGTTTTTTTGATTGATGGTCGATGTTTGCAATATTAATTGCGTATTGTTGTTTCATTGCCAATTTTTGGGCGGTTGAAATGTACGAGGGTTGAAAGAGTTAATTTATGTATTCGATATCTCAGTATCAAACTTTTCCACTTTGTTCGTATCGTTTGTTGGTAGGATGATATGGATACTTTTTTGATTGATTGTATTTCTGTATTACATACATATATTAAATCTAAAAATGAAATTCTTACAATAAGGGTTTCGTTCACAAATTTTCATATTCTTGTATCAACGAAAACTGAACGCTACACTGAATACAAAAAAGCTCATCCTAGTGAAAAACTCCATCTTCACTGATGCAAGCATGAATAAAATCCAAACCAAAAATACCAGATAATACGAATATATGAAAAAATCTTGTGACAGAAAAAAAATTTTCAAAATTTCCCAACATCAATAAAAACCAAACCGAACTCAAACCAAACCAAAACAGACACAGACCACACCCAATATTTTCACCTCTGTCAATTGGTCTCAATTCAAATAAAGTCACAGACGTTCAAACCACCCTCAAACGACACCCCTTCTTACACCACACACGAATCGACCGAAACATCCAAATCCTCAATCCTCTCGAACCAACAACCACACTCCCCAACAAATCGATCCCTCGCAAGAGCTCCGATCGCAAAGCGATGCACTAACACCCGGCGACGAGGATCCCCATCGTCATCTCGTCATCCAGCCCGGGACCGCATCGTCGTCGTATTTTCTCACAGGCCACGAGGACCCTCACCCTGGCTGGTGGGCGCATTGTGTGCCGGAATGTCTAAGTGGACTCTGAATGGGGGCCTGAATGGCGCGCCAATGTTCCGTGACCATTCATCGCGGAGGAGGCTTACGAAACTCCCCGTTTCGCTTTTGACGCGTTTGACGTTTTTCGTGCTTTTGTATATTTTTTTTATTATATATCTATGTATTTTTTAGTATATTCGAAGTTTTTCTTTTTGCCTTTTAAGAGATTTTTTTCGTTTGTGTTAGTGCATTGCGAAGGAAAACCTATAGTCGTGGCTATTGCATGCATTTTATGTTGATTTGTTGGGTTGGTATAGTTGAGTATTTTCTATTACATACGAGATATTGTTATACGGCAACAGCAGCGACAGCATGTAAATGACCTTTAATAACTGCCACTGCAAATTGTGCTGCTGTTTTCTTTTTCGCTCTAGAATTCACATTTGCAAGAAAATGCTAGAATACAACCATAGAACGAGAGAGACAATAGCAACCCAAAGTTGCAGCAGCAATGGCAGCATGTAAATGACTTTAAGTTCAATTTATGTGCCACTATTGCAGCATTAATATTACATTTAATTTGAATCATTACTTGGCATATTTATCATGAAGTGTTGTTTTCCAGGGGACATAAAAATTTCCACCAATATAGTTCAATGCGATTATATTTATATTTTTAATTAAATTACTACTTGTATTTATTAATTTCTATATCAAACTAATCAAATATAAATATATTTTTACAGGAATTTTTTACACAATGTCTATAATCGGTCCAGCAGTGGGTTATGTTGTGGGCGGCCAATTATTGCAGATATATCAAGATTTTCTCTTCGTCAATCCAAACGAGTAAGTACATAAAATCTAGAACACTTTTTTTCACCCAATATGATAATTTTGTTCTCTTTTTACGCATTGCGCGCATCAATACCAATCATCTCGTTATAAATTCATCGACATTTCACCGTTCATTTTGCTGCACGGTCGATGCAATGCATCTATTCAAATTACACACATCGTAAATTTTCACGACATCGATGTGCCTATTTAATCGGTTGAATTCATTCATTCATAAACGATTTCTATTTTCATAATTTAAATTATTTAATAAAATTTGGGTTCTCCAATTGGTAATTAGTTTGTTGTACCAAGCTGCAACGACCCGATAAAGGGACGTTCGTGTCGCCGCATTTGGGCTACTAATCAGTATACGATTTGTGTTAAACCCTTGCTAGAGGATCGTGTCATACTTGTATTGTCCTTTAAGGAGTGATAGCTTGAAATTTGAATCGCTTGTATAGCTTTGAAAGAGATAGATTTAGAGAATTGTTCGATTGAATACATATTTCCATACAAAGTATTGTTGAATATATCGATATACGTAAGTAAAATTGAATTTGTAATGATATTCTTGTTTTTGTAATTTGGTTTCATGTCATTGAATATTTTAAAATATTTTTTATGCCTGCATAAGAATCGAGTCTGTTAAGTCACTGTAACTTTTTACGGATCGAGTATCTCACAGATATTATATCATATTTTCGGTTGCATTTTTTACGTAAATAATCCTCTAAAATGAGGGTTAAAAAAACTAAACTGTCTGTCAAAAGGTTTTAGTGTTCCTATTCAACGAAAAAACGAATGTCTACTAAAACAGGTTTTATTTATGTAGAAAATTTACATACACCTGTTAAAAGTACCCTTTTACACGATCTCATCTTAGAACCTTTTTTTCCCATATACATACATTTTTCGTATGTTCATTATATTTCACAAAGAAATATAATAAATATTCGATATTAGCTCCGATCGGGAAGAAAATAGTACATGGTCAATGTACGAAATTACATGTTTTCATCGAACGCACGGATAAATCCCCAAGGACCTTTATCTAATAAGATTTTTATTATGAAAGTTATACGATCGTGTCAAAGAAATATGATCGAATTGTCATCCCCTACGTATTCGAGTAATACATTGTCAGTCTGCATTTCCTAGAAGTGTCCCTCCTTAACGACACTGTGAATGCTCTCTGATTTGGAAATTTCCTTATAACGCACATAACAAATATTGTATATTTTCTTCGAGAATCCAATTTCGCAGTACATATTCGATAAGGGTTACATTCGACATGACGAAAACATCGGAATAAAGAGGTTTATTATATCGTGTCTGTATTGGAACGAAGTTAGATTCGATATTTCATATTTTTTTAACTCATAATAATATCAAAAGAATGAATCTAGATCGATTCATTTTTTCTTCGCCTTTATATTCACAAGTGAAATTACTAACACAGGTAAATTCAAATAAGAAAAACCGATTTTTTGAAACCAAGTAAATTCCCATTGAAATCAATTGAAAAAAAAATAATGTGGCTTCATGAAGTTAAAGCGAATGCAAATACTCCCCTATATATAGTCGATTATGTATATTATGCTCAAATATAACATTTTTCATTAGAATTATATTTTAAAAATCGAAAAAACTCCCAAAGTCAATCCTAACGTCAATAATTAGCGGAAAACCCGAGGAAAGCCTTCCAAACAGTTATATGCTTCGATAACGTATTTATCTACAGTTCGAGAAAGGAGAGTTAATTAAAACTCATGCCCTTTACTAGTCCTCTTGTATCGGAAAATATAAAATGAACGAACCATACAAAAAAACTTCGTCTATGCGCAGGTGATTGGATCGTGGGGTTGGAGCACCGACTACACAGGGGCGAAAGGATTAAGCTATAATGTGAAGTCGCTAATTAAGGTACAGTCCCTATTGGCTAATACCGCACTTCAAAATAAATCAGAATTTATCGTCGGAATAAAAGTTCTTTATGATTTCTTCGATTTATGTAGGGAAAAAAGGGGGGCGATAAACGCGTTCACGTTTCGCTCGGACAAATTTACAATCGCACCACAATTTTCCGAGCAAATATCCACCATCACGTTTCGCAGCTATTTCACGAAGGCGAACCATCAATTTTTGCACGTCGGATATATTACGGAGCCATATTAGTTACGTGATCTAGCCCAAACGGTAATAACGAACGAGCTAAAATAATATGAAAGTCTTTCGAATGAATATAAAGGAGAATGAGAAAGTGCCCCACCGAATGATCAAAATTTTCAGATATCAAATCGTTATATGCAGCCTGAATTTTTTCTAAAGCTTAAATATGAAAATCGAATTTTATCATCACGTAAATAGTGTCGTAAGAACTATAGCCGATTTTCATTTAATTTTTGCACGACTATGATTTTGGAGTTGAAAATGGTTATTGTCTTTATTTAGAATCATTATAAGTTAATGAATTCCAAATACAACTGTCTGGTGGTATGAAAAGCCATCGTATTTTACATTTTGGTCCATCCTCATTTTCACATAGTAAACGTTAAAAATAACTTTCTTCGAGACTTTCGCATGATATTATATGGTATGTAAATGGCTTATAAGCGAAATTCAGCATATTCACATTATGCACACTCACAATGAATACGAATTGTCTCTTTACCCTTAAGCCGTTTGATCTCCTCGAGAGAGAGAGGGTGGATCCACAATCCAATCCCGGTTCTCGTTTCATTTTATCGAAAGCAAACTGCAATATATTAACTTGCAACCTTCCAGAGTGCACCTAGCCAAACATTCATCTCGCAGAGTAGCTTTTCGCAATAATAGTCGTGTGTATGTGGATCTGGATTGTGTGTGACGACAATTGAGCTTCCCTCTCGTTTGTTCGAATGGCACATTGTCGCATCGTGTACAGGAAGTTTATTTGTTTTTCTACGTTTCAATGCGGAAAATTGAATGTTTGAAAAGCTTGATTGATGGATTGTTTTGTATTCGCTATATAGCTTTCACAATCCGATTGTTTTTAAATAAATTAATAGCCACAATTGGCGAAGATTAGGTAGGTATACCTTATATCTATGGAGTATAGATCCGATGGTATTAATATAACACTCATCGAAAGATCGCTTAAGTAAAGAATTAAGCACAAAGCTAGAGCTAATACAAGTATCGGAATTCATAGAAATATCTTTGATATTATATAAATAAATCTCCAAAATAAGAAAAAGCAATAGCTATGGGAATTGGTGAACTAAATATGACAATAATATTGATCGATTTTTATCGACTCTTAAAAATTGTGGATTCATTTAAGGATCCGCTTCGTGAAGCATCGAATCAATTTTTTTCGAATGCATTAAATATTCAAAAGAAGCGATTTTATTATACCTTAATTTCAATTAAACAATTGAGAAAAACTTGTGACTTAAACTTAGCAACACGAAAACATCAAGTCCATCACAATACATATTACATATTTCCTACTTATTTTTCAATCTTTTGAAGTTCAAATTTAATAATTTTCTTCAAATTTAATAAAAAAAAAATGCTTTTCGCACCAAAATAAACAGATTCCCTCAAAACACCTTCATCCGTATTTAATAAAATCGTCACGAGATTAAGCGTGCCTCAAAAAAAACGGTCCTTTCGGACATATGAGACGCGCAAAAAGAATTTTCATTATTTATCCCGTCTCAGTGGGGTAGCAATAAAGACTTTCACTTCAAATATTGACGTCGCCTCATTTAATACCGAGGAAAAGTCCCTTCCGGAAGCTGGAAGCCGATCAGGCTCCTTCCGCCCCTCGCTGTTTGCCGAAGGTGTTGACTCTGGTGCCTTCTTCTCGTGCAGGTGCCATTAGGCTGGTCACAAAAACGTTTCTTGTGTTGCCATCAATCAGAGATGCTGGGTTCAATTAGCCACGTGTCTTTCTTGGGAACATTCTTGAGATTTGTGTGGAAAAATAGGCTTATTTGTTATAGGGTTTTGCTACGTTCGTATGCATCTTTTCACGTTTCGAATGTTGTCTATCGTGCTATGTCTGAGGAACTCTGTTTTCTCTCTATTCCGCTTTTTCGGTTTCGTGATATAGAAAATTAAGTGTGTGAGATGGAGCATGATAGATGACGTTCAGCACGTGAATCGATGAGTATGAACGTCGGTCTTGAAAAAACTGAACTGATATTTTTTTCAACATATTGTTTAACCTGAAAATTTTGAATAAGGTTGTTTAGAAGTGAGTTTCCAACTATCGTATTTAAAAAATCGCTATTTCAATTGTTAGATGATTTTTTTCTGTCAGTTTTATGATTTTTTGAAATTCAACAATAAATTTTATATCAAGTTGGTTTTCTTATAAATTCTATTTTGTATTTGGGCGAAATTTGATGTGAATAAGTATATTCTGAGAAAGAATCGTTTGTTTTCTCTATTAAATTTTGGAGAACGGGTCGTTGCTAATTGGATTATATTCAATTTCGATTTCAATGTAAACACTCGTTTCGTACAAATAATAGGCTTACAAATGCTTCATTTTGAATAAACGTGTTTGCTTTTTCCGCTTCTACAATAAAAGCATTCGATTGCTGAAAGAAGATATAAGAAGATTGAGTCCCGGAAAAGCTCTCTTCACTTTTCTGATACATATTTTCGATCGATATCATTTTATTCTCATTAAAGGTGATAATATTTATTTGATTTATCAAATACTATTGATTAATCCGTGAATATTATGAAATTAATCTAATTATTTCCTTCAATATGAGATGAATTGCATTTTCTTTTATACATACACAATCTTTAAAATATCCCATTCAATTTCTTCCCATAACCGGATACCCATACGATACGATTAAGACCTTATTGTTGGAGGCGTCACAACAACGATTTATGATTATTTTTTCCCTTCCATGCCACGAAAAAGTATTCATAAATCACGTCATCTGAATAAATTTTCGTTGCTATTGACACATTTTTACGATGCCCTGGCAAAGAAAACCGTATCTATACGATGGCACCCTTTCGAAAATGGTCCTCCATTATACAAAGGTCGTCGTGGATGATGGATTGCATTTAATTTGCGCAGAAGACATCCCGCACAAGACGTTAATTAAATTACTACATAAGGAACTTCGCCTTATAACACCCATAAAGTCGAACCGAATTGGACAATAGAGAAGGTGGCTGGATATAACCAAAAGCCCGGAGGAATCTCAATTCAATATTGATTTTAATTTCTATAGGCTTTAGAACGATTCATATAATTATTAATTTTATAATAATATGCTGCTCATTATTTTTTGTATAATTTTACAATTCATACATAGATAGAAACTGTATTGTCCCAAAACAAATGGGCACCTATGTAGGTACCTACTGAAAATAATTCTAATGAATAGTTATATGTATGAGTAACGGAATGTAGTGTATTCAAAATTAGAGATGAATTAGGAATATGTCTTCCCCATAAGATCTTTAATCATGATAAATAGTCTTGTGTTATGAATTTCGAGTAACGACGACGTCGCACAAACAGAGTTACACTTTTTGAAGAGGGATACCGATGATCAGTCATATGACTTGCACATTTATGGGTCGCTTTTCCGAGATTTTCCACAGAAAGTGTTCTAAGTGATTAATTTTCAAATTCACACCCATCATATACCCACCACATAATAATATTTATAATAATATAATTAAATTCGATTAATCTGATCACTAAATTTGAGAGCATTTTTTTTTATTTATACAATTTTCAGTATGTCTTGAAAAAATACAAGTTCTCATAATTTTGACTTGATATAATATAGCATTGTGAACATTTCAATTTACAGTTTAGGCCTGTCTCCTGATAACAACGGATGGATAGGTGCGTGGTGGATTGGATTTTTACTCTCAACTACATTATGTTTCACAGTTGCCATACCTTTACTAGCTTTTCCACCGTCGTTGCCAGGTATTGAAAAATATCATCTAATTTTCAATCAGTTTTATAATGTACTGAAAAAATATTTGCCGGTTTGCAGGTGCATCGGAATTGCAGAAAAAGAAAGTTTCAGAAGCTTACGACGGAGATTCAAGCAAAACCCAAGCGTTTACGAAAATTAGAGAACTCCCACACGCATTTGGAGCATTGATAAAAAATCCTACATTTTTCTTTTTGAATCTTGCTGGAGCATCTGAAGGCTTGATTTTATCAGGTTTTTCTGCATTTTTGCCGAAATTGATCGAAAATCAATTCAGTGTTTCAGCCTCTTGGGCTGCCATGTTGATGGGTATTTCTTCTAGTTATGAAATCATATGAAATTACATTGATGAACTTTTTATAAATGCTTAAAATAATATTTACAGGAATGGTGACTGTACCGGCAGGAGGAGGTGGAACATTCTTAGGGGGATATTTAGTAAAACGATTAAAACTGCAATGTGCTGGGATTATCAAATTGTGTATATCGGTATCATTACTCTCATTGCTTTTTGCTTGTGGATTTTTCGTGTCTTGCTCAAATTTATCATTCGCTGGTCTCACACAATCTTACGGATATAACACCTCACCCAATCCAGAGTATGCTAAAATTTTCAATTAATTAATTAAGTTGAATTGAATTCACATTTTTAACTGAACGTTTCACATTTAAGCAAAATGATAAGTATGGACTCTGCATGCAACCAAGGATGTTCCTGTTCGAGAGAACTCTACGATCCGATATGTGGAATCGATGGTGTGATGTATTATTCACCGTGCTATGCAGGATGTAAACAAAAAATTAGTACACACGATTCCAAAGTATACACTCATTGTACGTGTATAAAACCGAAAATGATGAATTTCGATGATGCATCATTTATGAAATCAAATACCACATCCAATACTTTAGATTACAATGATAAGAAAGAGAATACAATTAAAATTAATGACAAAATTATAGAGTATGAAGCTATTAATACTCTATGTAAATCTGATTGTCAATATTTGGGGTTGTTTATGTTGTTAACTTTCATGTGCATGTTGTTCACATTCTTAGCAACAATGCCAGCCTTGTCTGCAACGTTAAGGTAATCTTTTCAAACTAAATTACTTTTATATATTCTCAAAATGTGATTGTCGAATTTCCGTTTGAATTTCAGATGTGTTCGAGATGACCAAAGATCATTCGCTTTGGGTATTCAATGGATTAAAGTAAGACTCTTGGGAACTATTCCGGCCCCTATGATATTTGGAGTTTTGATTGATAAAGCGTGTATTTTATGGCAAAATTCTTGTGATGGGAAGGGAAATTGCCTTGTTTATAACAATTTAAATATGAGCAGGTATAGTTTTCAGAACGGTCAATCAAATACATATATGTAATTAAATACTTAATTTTTATATAAATAATATGAAAATATGTTTCAGGTATATGGTAGCATTAGCACTTGTCGCCAAAATGTGTTCACTGTTATTCTTCTTCTCAGCATGGTGGTTTTACAAAGCGCCACAACATACCAAAATGAAATCAGTGCCGTCAGTTAATATAGTTCAATCAGATATGAAACAAAACAATCATGCGCACACAAATGGTTGTTCTAACAATGAAATTATTAATGAGCGGTTTTAATTTGCTAAGATAATAGTTGTTAAAATTTATTTGTGATATGTAAAGTCCACTTACATAAACTATTAGTTTTTAGATATCAAATAATTTTTAGCATTTTCCAAAGCATTGAACTTCCACAAAAAAAAAATAGGTACACATTGTCAATATTCAATATGGATCAAATTGATCTGAATGGTGAAGTTTTTAATATAAATACAATTTGATTATCACTTAATTTGTTTTCTTTTTAAACAACTCAATTGTGTTACTGTACATTGTTGAAAGCATATTTATGATGTTTTTATTTATTTTCTTAATGTGTCGAGATAATTTAAAAGAATTTATCAAGAACCTCCAAACAAGATCATTTTTAGGACTATGTATGCATTTCAAAACCATTAAAATATTAATTTGGAGACTTTTCTATTTTACGCGTGCCATTGTTCTAATTAGTCCAACCCCTGTTCCAATTTAGCTCGAGTCTAAATTGGCGAAAAATAAGGTTTATTAATAAAAAATCTCTAATCTAACCCAAATTTTGGCTAATTTATTGACATAGATTTGTTAGTGAATGATTGTGGCAATGATAAAATAGGAAATATCCATATTTTGACATTCCATTGAAAACAAAATATTCTATTATTTATTATTAATAATCATAACTATCATTTTTAATATGTATTATTCTTTATTTTATTGTGCATATGTTATGTAGGTATGTTTTATTATAATTAAACAATGACAAGACTTGTTAATAATTAATAGGGTAAGAATGTCGATGTTGAAGTTACAATTGAATTATTTGTAATTATCTCAATGTATAAATTTATAATCGTCAATTATTTATAAACACACGTATAAGTAAACTTTATCTTTTTTTAATAAATGTAAATTTTACATTAAACCAAATATGTATTATTTTATATTATATCAATGAACAACAACAAAAAATATTTAAATAAATTTATTTGAATAGTTTAACGTAATTTTGAAAATTGTATCTCAAAAAAATTTCACACCTTGATTATCATCAAATTCGATAAGTTCACATTTGTTATTAACTTCTAATGTTTTTAAAGCTTTTATTAAAACGTTCATATCCAAACCGTGAAATTCTGAAAAAAAAAACAATCTTCATTTAAATTTTCAATATGTATTTGTTATTCTAAATATAAATAATATAAAGTTTAGCACTACAAAATAATGTATTTGAAATACATATGTACAAAACATTTAGCTTTTGTATTGCTCAATTCATTGAAATTTGTGACAAATAAAAATTGTTTGAAACTTTACCTTGTTCTGTACTGTTATCTCCTTCCACAATTTCGAATAACGTGCAAACAGTATTGTTCATTCCGTTCTCGCTAGCCCAATTATAAATTATATTACCCCACTCATCTAAAGAATGCCAATAGATTTCCCATTTTGTTTTTGATTTATCGATAGGAGCTGCATTACCAGCTTTAGCCATATCTTCTAATACATATAAAATTGCATCTAGCGGCAGTTTTCTGTTTATGGTTGAATTTGAAAATAAAGGACTCCTCTGCGCTTCATTTATATCTAACACTGTTTGTTTGGTGGTTTTAAAATAATCGAGCACTAAATTTTTCCATGCTAAAAGTTGTTTTGATTTAGTTTCCGCATTAGGTTGTAACCTGTAAAATAATATTTATAAATTTAAAATAACACTAAAAGATAACTCAATTTAATCGTAAAATATTATGCAAATAAAAATTAATAAATGTGTTGTTGAATTTGATAGAAAATTTTAAAGGAAATGTAACATCCAAATATTAAAACAAATCTCTGTGAAACATACATTTATTAAGTTCAATTATGAAACAAATAAATAAAAAACAATATATATTATACAAATTTCAGTGATAACTATGAATTCAAAAAATTCTCTATTACAGCTTTATTTCTTTCTTTATGATAATTAATCTTATTACATGGCTTAGGACCGATATCAATCACTCCAACTTTGACTATAAAATTATGACTACTCTCCTCAATATAAATTTCATTCTTTAGCGGTTTATTCAATTTCTGTATAGGTTTCAAAGATATCATAATTGAACAATCTTTGGCAATGCTAGCCAACATATATTTTTCTAAAGAATTCAAATTATCTGATATAAAATTAGAAGGATTTTCAACATTTTTTAACAGTAATGATAAATTATCTACATATTCAAAATTTGTGACATTACCAATATCACCAATAATAACATCTTTTTCAAGTAATTGAATTTGAAGAATCTTTTCAAGGATACAACCTTTAGGCAAATTCGATGGTGATTCATTACAACAATTTGATAAATTAACATTATTTTCAACAGTAATATTATTTTCATTGTGATCGAAAAATACAAACTCACTCTCATTCCACAATAAAGCTTTAATAATAACGTTCGATAAAATCTTTACAGAGTTTTGCATACTTATACCACATATTTGGAAATAATTATTAAGTGACTTTTCTAAGTCGGATATTTCATTATCAGTAACTTTGTGACCAGATATAGATATTTTTATATTATTTTGAGGATTTTCAAGTAATTTCAATAGTATCGTATACATTCTAGAATAATTTCCAGAGAATAATTCTAATGGACAATATTCACTAATATTTTTTATGGCACGCTTTTTTAATTTAAGATATTGATTCATGCAGTAAAAACATTTTTTGTATTTCTTTAAATTATCAGGGAACCAGCCTTGTTTTCCTTTAATTTCTACACATAAAGTGGGGTTTTCTGAATGATCTATCAATTTGTCAGATGTGAAATCGACAGACAAGAAACCAAAATTACAATTGACAATTTTAGATTGACGAAAATGCGGTCTTTTATAATTCAATTCAGACACAATATCGATCAACTGACTTCTATTTAATGAGACTAAATGCAACGGGAAAACAAAATGTTCACCGATTAACAATTTCATGACTCTATTGTAAAACAACAATTCATTCAATAACTCTTCAAATTCATTCTTTTCACAGCCTGCATAATTTTTTAAATGACTATCTAATTTTTTCAATCGCAAAACGAGTCCTTCATCTTTAATAGATAAAAGAATATGGCAGTTCCCTTCTCCCGCATAATCGCAAGTTTTGTTTAAGAGTGAAAAACTTTCAACGTTTAATATACTCGTGCTCGAATCGGAGAAGTCAGTCATTTTTCATTAATGGCCACCTAAAAATAATATAATGTGACTTTCATGAATAATTTGTACATTTTTTTCAGTACTAAATGTTTCATATCCAGAATTAGTAGTAGTGATCACAAAACTTATGGAAACAACACATTTATATTTTTTTTTATCAATTTTGAAATAAATAAATATGATGAGATTGCACAAGTGCGGTGAGTTAAAGAATATGTCAGCGTAATATTGTTTTTATTTTTTCAAAAATAAGAACCATTTTCATTTCGGCCGAGACTCGTTTTCAAGAAAGGCTAATTTCAAATTGACTAATAGATTAGCTCGTTATTTTTTTTTCAATCGCTGGCTTAAACTTATTTCAATTTGTGACGAATTGGGCTACTATAATAGCGCAGATTAGAATTACATTTCCTAGTTTTCAACTGTTATACGAAGAAGGGTTGCACTCGTACAATTTCATCAGAAATATATGATGGATACTGTAAAACTCGACAATGATAGTAAATTTGATAATCGTACGTAAAAAAAGGAGGGAAATTATACTGCCAGGGCCAGTCTATTTGAGCCATCGCCGCTCCCTAAACTACGATGACAGATGCGTCATGTCACTTGACGTTTAGCACTGCAGCCAACCGATAAGTATTCAATAAATCGATTTGATTTTAATCAGGATTAGAATCGGCCCGAACGCACGATGGATGCGCGTTTCCATACAATTATCGCAACGCGCGTTACAATTTTTTTTATAGAAACGCGTGTGAAACGCACGCCATGCGTTCGGGGTCTTAGGAAAAAAATAAACAGAATACAACGAAACCCAGTATTTTTTTAAGCGTGCATATCTCGTTTCTCTTTGAATCAAATGTTCTATTCGATTCGATTCAAATCTTTTTAAATTTTAGAAAATTGTCATTTTTCGATTTCTTAACGACCGATTGGCTGACGTGCGTTTGCGCCGCTACCAACTTGAGGATCGTGAAGCGAATCAAATTGAATTGTGATTCGTCCGAGTTGCCGGCGTGCGAGGCGAGCCGAGCGATCAACTGACGTTTCGAATATGTGCATTTGTTTTGGGGGCCCCACATGATCACGCTGTCGCGGAAGGCCCGCGCGGGGGTCGGCAACGGGGGCGCGGGAAGGGCTTCGGTGCGGGACAAGCTGCTGCCGCTCGAAGTGCAGGAGCTGGAGGGCGCGCTGCCTCCCACCTGCCGCACGCACTGGCCCGACCACGACGCGCTCAGCCAGTTCGTCGTCACCGTCTGCCCCGACGAAGGCCACTGGCAGGGCGGAGTCTTCAGGTTCAGCGTCAACGTCACCGACGACTACAACATGGCCGTGAGTCGACTACGAGTACCATTGTCCTAACTAGATCCTACCCCGTCAAAACTTTAGTCATTTGAAAAATATCGGCCAGCTCTGTACGATTTTCTCTAAAATGATGATTATCGTCCCTATTTTTATGACTATTATTTTCAAACTGAGCTCAAAGAAAATACGACAGCGTATTTTAAATCCTAATCGTAAACGCAAACGAGTATTATTATTCTCACAAATGTTTTCGTAGGCGTTCAAATATTTTAATTATCTTGTGTCTCTAAAATTCAATACGTACGTGTGCCATATTTCAATTTCGATTTAAAATTTCAGCCTCCCAAAGTTAAATGCCTGACTAAAATTTGGCATCCCAATATCAACGAGGAAGGGGATATATGCTTATCGTTGCTGAGACAAAATTCCATAGACGAATTGGGATGGGCGCCGACCAGAAGACTCAAAGACGTCGTCTGGGGACTCAATTCTTTATTTACCGTATGCGATTTAAATTTTTCGCCGCGTACGTTTATTAAATTATTTCGGAGAGTAATTTTCTTTTTTATATTTTTAGGATTTGTTAAATTTCGACGATCCTTTAAATATCGAAGCTGCAGAATTATATCAAAAAGATAAACAAGGCTTTCAAAATATGGTCAAAAAGTTTATCGACACTTATGCGAAGCCTTCGAAAATCTAAAACCGCTTGAATAAAATTTATTTATATCTAACTTAGCTAATGAATAAATCGATATTTTTGTATTTTTCGATATTTGTTTTGTAAAAATTATTTAATTTAATGTTAATAATTATTGTTTAATGCAAATGTAAATTTATGTGTAAATAAATAACAAACAAAACTGTTAAATTATTTATTCTTAAATATTTAATAACTATCACTTAACAATATTGTGGATTTCCTCCGTAAAATATAAATACATATGTATCAAAGATTTATAAATATAAGTATTTTACTCTTGATTTTATGACGATGAGATAGTTTGATTTCTCGGATGATTCTGTTGATTTTTAAAAACTAGATATGCAAAAATATCATCAGACTGTTTCTTTTATCATTTACAATACGAAATATTCATTAGAATGTAGTTATGAGCTCTTCTTGTATACTATTTGACCTCACAAGAGTTTTATGTGTAATTTCTCCGAAAGCTCCCGGTAATGATTCTGATTTTGATGCCTCTTGGGATTTCTTACTATGATATTCTTCCGAAAACTCCTACAAAATAATCATTATGAAAAATATTATTTGTTTTAGATGTAGTGCAAAATTCAAATCTATACAGTGTTAGATGTTAGTATTTAGTATTAATGTTATCAAAACAATAAAAAGCTATTTTCACACTACAACCTTCAATCTGTTGCCTAGGAAAACTGCTCTCTCTCTCCTTTTGATCATAAATTCACTTGCCATCAACCATCTGTGATCGTGACATTCTTCTGGCAGCGGCCTCTTTGACGGTGTTCGTTTGAACAGCAACATGAGGAACCTCGTAGCTTCCTGACTCAGTTCTTTATAAAGATGTTCAAAGCGATACCTCACAAATGAGATGTTCATTTTAGTTTCGGCGTCGTCTACACCTCTGAATGGTGACACTCCAGATAATAGTATATAAGCGATTACTCCTACCGACCAAATATCGGTTTGTGGATAAGCTGGTTCATCGTTTATTATTTCAGGAGCTGAAATAGGATATAATGAAGTATAATACTTACATTTTACAAAAAAAAAAGTTTTTTGACTCACCCATATAATCTAATTCACCAGCTTTAGGAACACTTGTGCCTAATTTACATACTTTGTGAGCAGATCCAAAGTCAACTAATTTTACTTGAACTGTTCTCACAGAAGACATGACAATGTTGTCTGGTTGTAAATCTAAATGACTGTATCCTCGCCAATGTAAATATTGTAAAGCGTCAAGAACTTGTGATATGACTGTTGAAACCATTTGTTCTGTATATTCGTGTCGACTAGATAAATAAGTTAAAATATCTGCTCCTTGAAGTTTTTCTAGAATGAATACAGCCACAGAAGTGTTTGGTGCTTTGTATGCAGCAAGTAAATTGCTTATTCTTTCGTGTCTTAAACGTCTCAAACATTCGAACTCTCTCAAAACTCTGGTTTCAGTTTCTGGACGGTATTCTAATAATTTAGCTACAATAACTGCATCGCTGGATTTATCCACACCTTTAACTACGACTGAGAACTTGCCTCTTGATAATTCAGATATAAAACTATATTTACTGGTGAGATCTGATTCAGTGCTCCATTCAAGAGGATTTTCCTCGGTGGAATAATCTAATTTAGGTTTATCCTCTTCAAGAACAATTTCTTCTCCCGATTCAGTAATTTGTTGTAAATGCTTCATAGCTCTAGTTACTTGAATTTTAGGTGTGCCTTCTTCTTTAGTTTTAACAAGCTTTGTTGCTATACCCTTTTCACTCCATCCTATTTTATTCCTAGCCGCAAGTCTAAACTGATAACTTACATTCGGCCGTAATTCCCTGACAACGAAAAACTCATGATCTATATTACTAGCAACATCTAACCAATCCACACTATCAGCTTCTTTATACTGAAGATTGTAACATAGAACAGCAGAATTTCCATCATCTTTTGGTTGTTTCCATCTTAGAAGAACTTCAGTGTCTGATATTTCAGTAGCAGTAGGACTATCTGGAGCATCTGGAACTGCAGCTAATACAACTCTCGTTCTAGCAACTGTTTGTCCCACTTTATTACGTGCAACTACTTTATAAATTCCTATGTCATGATGCAAAGCTGGGCTCAACTTGAGTATTGATCTTCCATCACTATCTTCAACAACCTTGACTCGATTTCCTTCAACAATCACCATATCATTTTTGAACCATTGCACAACTGGTTTAGGATCTCCGACAGCAAAACAAACAAGTTCGGCAGGTTTTTCGTCTATGATGGGGCATAATTGGGGTTTTTCTCTGAAAAACGGTATTTGTCCATCCTTTTTAGATTCAATGATTGCTTCAGCTTCTACATAGCTGTCGAGTCTCGTTCCCAATTCATGTTTTAGTCGCCTAAGAGCACTTGTGTCCATTAATCCATATTTACTAATACGATCTTTCCTTTCATCATCGATTTCTTCATCCATCACGTCAGTAAAACGACGACGTTCATGAATGATTGGATTCTACAAATAGAATTTCATTGAACATTTAATTATTTTAATTTAAAATACAATATTTTATTCAGCATCATTATAATTACCCTCCAATCAAATGTGTCAGAAACAGACATGCTGAATCCTGGACTGCGAATTTGGGCAACTTTCATGTATTCACGCAATCGAACTGGGAAATCTACATCTCTCAATTGCAATAAATATGTATCAGGACCATTTTGATAGCTAAAATAAATCACGATTGCAATTTAACGATTGTAAAGAATATAAACGTTATAAAAATATTTTACTTACTGGCTTTCAGATTTAATCACACCGATTTCATAATCATAGTGTTCTCTATTTAGATGCTTATCTGGAGTACGGGATGGTGGTGGTGTATCCTCTGGAGTATACACAAAGCCTGGTGGATATACCATTTTTGAAGGATGTTCAAATGCTCCACTCAGTGGTCGTCTTCTGTACCATGTTCTGCAGGATGCGTTGCTCATCCAATCTCTGAATTTAATTACATGTTTCAAATACACAATTTTATAAACAAATTATTAAATATATTAAATGTATATTAAAACATTTACCTGTATAGAGAATAATAACTCTTCAGCTTATCGGTTCTAATTTGATAAGCATCCGATGGAATTCTATCAGCGTAGTTGAGCCAAGGATGTTTCAACGCGGCCTTAACATTCAACCTTCCTTCAGCCGAATAAACTAACAATTTTGAAATAAAATCTTTAGCCTCTGAGCTGATATGACTCCAACTTTCGAAATCTTCGAATTCCCATTTTCCATCCTTTATGTTAGTCAGCGTTTCTCTGTCATTGATTCCTCTAAATGGTGATCGACCACTCAGTAAAATATATGTGATGATACCGATACTCCACATGTCTGCACTTAATCCAACTCCATCTCCGTTTGCAATTTCAGGTGAAACATATTCTGGCATACCATATTCCAAATTAGATAGCCTTCCATATTGGATTCTTCTTGCTAAGCCAAAATCGCATATTTTCAAATCATCACCTCCAGGATGCGATATCAAAAGATCTCCAATCTAAATTGCAATTAATTTAATTTTTTGTGATCATAATAATATGATTATTTAACGAATTTTGATATTTTTACATACCGTCAATCCCATATGACCAATGTTCATGTCATGCATGTGCTCTAATCCCCACAAAACTTGACGAATATAACCGGCTATATCTCCTTCAGTATAATAGTATTGTTTCAACAAATTGTCTTTGACAAGTTCTCCTCCTGCAGCCAGTTCTGTGATCAATGTTAACGATTTTTTAGTTTCATACGCATCATGCAATCTTATAAGTTTTCTATGGTTCAGCCAGTTCATCATTTCCATTTCATTCAACATGAATGTTTTCAATTCTGCCTTGCCATGCATTATCTTTGCCGCGTAATTGCGTCCTGTAAACATTTATTTGTTATGAACTTTTATAAATATATGTACCTATTTCATAGATTAATGTATCAAATGAATTATCACCTGTAAGCCTTTCGACAGCGTGGTATGTAATGCCTTGAGTTCCTCTCCCCAATTCATCTCCGATATCATATAGATCGTTGTATGGTTTTGTTTTTGTTTTAATTGTTGGCGATCTTATGTATGATTTCTGATAATACTCTTGTTCGTTTTCTGTAATATGTAACATTGCCGAAGAGCTGACAGTACCAGCAACATTAGTTGCAGACAATGAATAAAGTCCTTCATCTTTCATAATCGCATCGTTGATGGTAAGAATGGTTCTATCGGGTTCAATATATTGTATCTGTAACGTGTTTATAAATTATTAATTTATGATACAGTAAAATAATATGTGAATAATATTATAAATAAAAATATACCTTTACTCTGCTGGTACTTGCTAAAGGTTGCCAATCTTTATACCATTTAAGATCTGGATAAGGTACTCCAATAACCCTCGCTTCGATCCTGCCATATTTATGCAACATTATAACCGTTTCTTCAGGTCTTTGAATAAAGACAGGATACTCGGCAATGTCCATACGAACTCGTTGACGAGCTTCTCCATGTTCATTTGTAGCCACAGCTTCATAGATTCCTACATCTCGTTCTAACATTCTAAAGTATAAATTTTCATATTAATATTAATTATATTTATGAATGACTGGTTTATTCAATAATAGAACATACTTATTTATAAACAGTGTTGCTTGACCATTTCTGGTGTAACTCCAATCATATCTTCCACCAGGTTGTATAAGTTCATTGTTGAAGTAATATGTCATCTTTGGTTTGGGATAACCATACACATACCAGAACAAATTACTGTTATGATTTTTGACACCATATTGTGTGTCATGTTCTTGTCTCAAGAAAGTAGGAGCTTGAGCATATCCATCCAAAGATGGCCTTTCAATATCAAAGTCTTTTGGAAAGTATGGAGAAGTTTGAGGTCTGAAATCTATGCTAGGTTCCAGATATGGGACAAATTTAGGTGGATCTGGTTCCAATTTCTCTCTGTATGTTATCGCATATGGAGATGGGTCGCTTATTCCATATTTATTTTCTACACGAATCCTAAATTTATAATCTCTGTGAGGTTCCAAGTTGCGAATGTCACACACACAAGAACGTATGCCAGTTCGTGCCGTAAACCAACCCCCATCAGGCAATTCGCACATTTCAACCTGTGTATTAATATTAATAATTATTTTATTTCAGAATCATTTGAAAATAATTTTCGAATATTTTTAATATGACTTACTTGGTATGTGACTGGCTCTCTAGGTCCATATGGAATTGATGGTTTCCATGAAAGTGTAAGATGCCTATCAGTCATCCTAGATATTATAGGTTTATCAGCAAGACCAGTCGGTACACCATCTCGTTTCAACTTATCAAACTCACTGTATTGATCACCCAGTGGACGTTTGGTACGTGGTTCCAATGCTGAAAAAATAATAGAGTACAATTTGATGAAAGTAGGATGAAAAATGAAAAGAAAAAAAAATATACACACAGTCGTATCTTAGTTCTGCATCACAAGAATCTTCTCCATATTGATTGAAGATTTTGCAGGTATATTTTCCGACGTCGGCTTCATCAACACCAAGAATTGAAAGTCTCAACAGACCTGAGCTTTCACGATCCATTCGTATACGCTCAGTTGGGAAAAGTTTATCTCCATTCCTATACCACTCGACCTAAAAAAATATTTAGTGAAATTTTATATTCGTTTTTTCAACAAAAAACATCAAAAGTAGCTAAAATTACTTCTGGGTCAGGATAACCAGTTGCACAAGCTGTGAATTTTCCTGTCATTCCTTTGTATAACTCGGTGTCTCCAATTTTCTTCATGAATGAAGGTGGTTCCATTCGTTGTTTCTTTTCACTGAAAATTTTGCTATATTTTTTATTTACTCATTACAAAATATGTCAAATTTTCAAAAAAATATTACATTTTTTCGACTATTTCTAATACTGCTTCGATACAAGCTTCGCCTTCTTTATTTTTTGCTACACATTTTATGACACCGGAATCTTCTGCGGTACAATCTTTAATATAAAGACAGCAAGCATCTCCATCTCGTTTAATATGATATTTATCAGTTTCTCTCAAAACATTGCCGTTGAAATACCAACTGATATCTGGTTTTGGAACTCCCAAAACTCTTGCAGGGAATTTAGCATCATATGTAGGTAACTTAAAACATTATTTTCAGTTTTAATATTTTTTTCTATTTAACTCTATAGTGTATATTTTATTAGAATTCTTACCTGTTGCAAATCGGAAAATCTTTGAGAGAACTTTGGTGGTTGGAATACTTTTCTCACATTCGCTTTAGCCGAACTACTATCTTCTCCGAGCGGATTTACTAATTTACAGCTGTATAATCCAGCATCGTTTAAGTTTGCAGGTTTTATTTCCAAGCCAACCTTGAAATTCAATGTTTAATTGTGATAACATCTGTATATGCGTTTTTTTTTTTCATAAAATAACAATTGCAATAAGTACCTTTCTTCCATCACAAGTGATCATTACACGCTCAGAAGGTTCGATTAATTTATCGTCTTTGCTCCATGTGACGTCTGGGATAGGATTTCCTACGAAAGGAGCACTTAAGTACATTGGACTACCTTCTTCTGTTGTAGTATCTCTTAAAGCATGTAAAAATTGTGGCCTTTCTTGAGGTGATGAATCATCTCCACGACCTGTGAAAATTTTGAAAATCGTTAGAATTTTATTTGTTCTCCTTAATATTATAGTTTTTAAAAATTAACCTGTAACATCAAGAACTCCTTGAGTCGAAACGGAACCCAAATCATTTGTTGCAATCACTTCATATTCGCCAGCGTCTTCTGGCTTAGCTTTATCAATAACCAGGCAGCATGTTCCATCTGGTAAAGTGGTCACTTTAATATGTTTGCCATCTGGAACGATTTCTCTTCCATTGTGAGTCCTGATATCAAAATGTAAATATATCAAACCTCATCACTAAATTTATAATACTTGAAATATGTAGTAAATTATATACAAAAAAAAACAAATACCATTTAATAACTGGACGTGGATTTCCAGTGCATTTGATTTCTAATTTGGCAGGGAAACCTTCCACAACCCTAACAGGTTGCATTTCACCGAAGAATGAAGGCATCTTTTCTTTTTCTTGTACATCTGCGAATGCACTGCTAGATGCTTCACCTAATCTGTTGGATACTGTCACTGAATATTTTCCTGCATCTTCCGGACTACAATTGTCAATTATCAATCCAATGATTCCACCAGGTTGATTGATAAAGTTCACCGCTTGTGATGATCTTATTGGAATTCCTGAAAATGAAAATGAATTGGAAATCCATATTGATATTCAGTCATATGAGTAAAGTTTATATAATTACCATCTTTGAACCACTTTATTTCCGGTGCTGGGAATGCCATGATCTTTGCTTCCAATTTGAGTTGGTCACCAGCCATATGCTTGCATGGTTCCAATTCTTTTATGAACATGGGTGCACGAGGAGTAGCTGAATAAAATTGATAATATAAATATAACCATTCGCATAATTTATTATAATATGTATAGCAGTCTGTTTTTTCACATACGATTAATTGCTACAGCGCACAATGCAGATGCTTGGCCATGTGGATTTGTAGCAACTAACTTATAAGCTCCACAGTCAGATGGTATAGTGTTCTGAATGAGTAACTTCACAGTTCCATCAGGCAACGCTGTTAGCTGGAGTCTCTCATCAGGCTTTATTTCTTCTCCGTTTTTGAACCTTAAAAATTCAATTTTTCCATTATTATCGTTATTGTCAAAACATTTAATTGTATTCATTATTTTTGACAAACCAAACAGCTGTTGGGATGGGACTGCCATCTAATTTAGCTTTGAGTTCCAAAGGTTCTCCTTCATCCACATCTGCAGCTCTTTCCAATTTTTGTATGAATCCTGGAGGTATTTGGGCTAATTTTAGCTCAGCCGCTGATTCAATATCACCAACTGGGTTAGCAGCCCTTACAGTATACTAAAACAACCATAAAAAAATATATATACATAGGTTTGTATATATACGGAAACTTTTCCAATTCCGTGCATTCACAAATTCAAAAGATCTTTTGCTTATATATTAATCACCTTTCCACCATCATTTGCATTAAAGTGTGCAATAATAAGTTCACTGTCGATTTGACCTTCACTTGTAGTCCTGATTTTGAATCTATCGTTTTCTACAATTTCTTTACCATCTTTATGCCATTTAACAGATGGTTTAGGTGTACCTTCGCAACGAATTTTGATTGAAACATCATCATAATCTCTTATGGTTTGATCCGATAATTTTTTCACAAATGATGGTTTTTCACCTAAAGAATTATTAAAAATATCAAATATTGAATATTAAATATTTATAAAATAAAATACATGCATTTTTTACATACACAGCATATTCAAATTAGCTTGTTCAGTCGTAACTCCTTCACTATTTTTAGCTGTGAGAGTATATGTTCCAAAATCTTCCATTTTAACGGAAGCGAATACCAATTTGTGTTCTTCTTTGGTGGGATCTTCTAAAATTTTTATTTCATCAGTTGGTTTTATTTCCAAGCCTTCTTTACTCCTAAAATATAAAAATATACAAACATATTACAAAAAGATTAGTAATTGTTTTGGAAATTTTGAAAAATGATATGAAAACTACCAAGTAATTTCAGCTATTGGGTTAGCATAGACAACTGTGATGAATTCAGCTTTTTCGAATGGAACAATCGTAATATCTTTGAAGCCTACGATTTCTGGTCGTAATATTATATCAAGTCTGGCACTACTTTCGCCTGTCCCATAAGTATTTTTAGCTTTTACAGTATACTCTCCTGAATCAGCATGTCGACCTGTGAAAATATTCAATTTAATATTTTTATTTCTTAATGATTCATTTAGGTATTGTTTCTGTATTACCATTAGGAATCTTTAAAGTTAATGTGCATTCTTTTAAGCTATCTTCAATATCTTTTGAATCAATTGACATTTTAACCATAGGATCTCCGAAAATCTCCTTCCCTTTGTGGTACCAACAAACTTCTGGCACAGGATCAGCTGTGCAAACTGCAGTCATTGTGACATAGCCATTTTTGGCAACTTTTTGAGACTCCAAGTTTTTAATGAATTTAGGTTTGCGAAATTCATTCACAGCTGAACAGGGGAATAAAATTAAATATCATCAAAATTCTTATAATATAAAGGTGTAGTCAAATAGATTAGTTAGTTTGAAGAAATGAATACTTAGTCAGTGGTAGAAACGGACTAACTAATACTGATTCTTATAACACTCTCCCTATTTTTGGAAAATAACCTAAGTAATTTAATTTGTCATCACAATATCTTATGATAACATTATTTCCTATCCACTCTTATTCCCAGACAAGTATTCACTCCTTTAAATATCTTACTAATTTTCTCAGCTGTGATATTATGAATGCATACTTACATATTACAGATAATGTTGCTTTCCTAGCAAAAGTTCCGAGCTTGTTGCTGATTTCACATTGATAATGACCGGCATCTAACATTTGTGTATCCAAAATATGCAACTTGTAGCAATCCCCATCTTCTGTTATTTGAACCCTCTGACTGGCTTTGATAGGCTCTCCGTTCAGTGTCCATTGAGCTATCGGTCGTGGCAAACCTCTCGCGAAAACTTTGTATTGAAGCGGAAGTGACTCGTAAACAGATCCATCAGACATTTCTGCTCCAGTGATCTCTGGTATGGCTATAGAACAAATCCAACAAATTTGAAGTATACGTGTAAAAATAAGAAGAAAACATACAGAAAACGAAATGTCTCACCAACTCCCCTTGAAATCACGGACAGCATGTCGACCTTATTATATAACAAACAAACAATCATGCAACTAAAGTATATAAACATGTAACTTAAGCACATACATACACTATCTGTATGTAATGCACTTATGCGATATGTAAATATTAATTGTTTTAATTTAGCAGTCACATTCGATTCGGATTGTGACTATTTTTCGAGTTAGATGCTAGTCCTCTATGATTATTTATTTACCTTGATTCGATCTTTCACCTTCTTTTTTGAGAATGTCTCCTAAAAGTTCTCTTTGTACTCTGATTCTTCTGAATAAATCCTCAACTTCGACATCTTCATTGTTGCGTGTGTTTTGTTTTTCTTTTGATGAAAACGTTTTATTTTGATAGTTTAAAACAGGATCTTTTAAATGTCTATTTTTACTACCAAATTTGCTGTTAATGAAATCATTAGTGTTATAAAGACTCATTTTTAGGCTTTCGTTCGATTTATTTGTGTACAATTTAGAAATGTTTGAAAAATTTTCATAGTTTTTAAAGACATTTGAATAATCATTTTTAACAGATTCTTTTAGAATATTTTTATTGGTTTCTGATTGTTTATTTTCATTGTTGAAAATTTTAGATTCTCGAATGAATGGTTTCTCAGTGTAATTTTTATTCGAATCATATTTTATTTCATCAAAATTGAAACTTGACCTCATTTCATCGACTGGTGTATCGTGCGATAGACTATCATCTATTAATGTAGTATCGTCTTCTGAAAGAGAAACGATCGATATACTTCGATTTTCCAAAAACACACTTTTCCTGCTGATAGATTCGATGTCAGATTCTGGTTCTTCGATTTGTGCGTTGCTGCGAAATTGTAAAATATCTGGTTGATAGAGTTCCGATAGTCTATTGCTTATAAATCGTTCGCTGGATATCTCTTCAACTTCTAAAGATGTTTTGTGGGATGTTTTTGGAAGTATGATATTTCTTATTCTTCCTCCTGTACTCTGTATGTTTTCGATTTCTTCTTTCATCGATTTTCCATGAAATGTATGTGTTTCCTCTGGAGGACCTAATTTTAAGAATTAGTTAATCGAAACTAAATTATTATATCCGAAATGTACATATTACAATTCACACATTTAACTACAACAAATTAGACAATTATTTTGCTACATACAATAGTTTTAAAAGTATTTTTATATCTATTTTCTTTTATAACAACTTAATCTTGTTAATCCTACGCTTTATATATTATACTTTTTTGATAAATAAATATTATAGTTAATTAACTATTATTGTATTAGATACATTTGGTAAGCTACATACTGACCTGATATAATCATATCACGAATGTGTGTATTGGTAACCACCGACTTTATAATAGATTCCCCTTTTCCTCGTTTGAATGTTGTTATCGTTTCGATTGTGAATTTGCCTAAATAATATTATTGTTTTCAAGCGAATAATGCTTAAATTTTATCAAATACAAATCGCCGAAAATAAATTATTGTAAGAAACGATATTCTACTTATTTTTAGATAATATTTTTTATGAAATTTTCTATTCTCAATTTTTTATTTATTTACTTGGTCCTTTTTAATTAAATAGATATGCTAATAATACAATTATACCTTCAAGTTCAGCCACATTTGTCTTAGGAGAAACATCTACTTGTTTGATACCCTTATGAGCGGAGTCATCATCTTGAAACACATTTTCTTCTACATATTCTAACCGAACTGTGGAGCTGTCTCCACGTTGTTTACCCGTCTCATCCTTAGTGATGATTGCGTTATCCGTTTCTGGATAAAAGATATCCTCTTCCATTTTGGTCTCATTGATCAATAATTTAGCGGAAGTGGATATCGGTGTATCGACATCTTCGATTTCGGCTGTTTTAGATTCTTCCAATGACTCCATGATAATGTCATCTTTTTCTATGTTTGTGGAGATTTCTTGTGCTGAATGAGGATAGTTCACATTGATAAAATGATTTCAACTCATTTTGGGGGGAAAATAAGAAAAATATTTTGGCAGTGCATAAAAATCAAAATCAATTAGTTAAATCTAGCATGAAGGAAATTATATAAAAGAATAAAAAGGCAGACATCACATTATGGCATAACAAGAAGAGCTCAATAAAAATGCATTGATCTATATTATATCCTATGAAAGACAAATTAGTACTATAAACTAGTACTAATCTAAACAGCAATAACATCATCAAATGCAAATATTCGAAATCACTCTCATGTGATCTGTTTAAGGACGCCACACATTTAAAAAAAAAACCATGGTTTTCAATCCATTCCACCAACTTGTACTTACTTGCTCCGTAAACAAGAGAGAGCCTAGTTTCTAAAAACTTTAAAACATTGTTTTCAAAGTGATGGTCATTACTGGAAATCTAACTAGTGATCCTTGTTCATTTTTTGTTCACGATTTACACTAGCATATTTACAGGTAAATACTATATACGGTTAACACAATTCTTAAGGAATACTATAAGTTTTTTTAATAAATTTTAGTTTTAATTTAGATTTAAATAATTTAATTTATATACAAACATAAAAAAGTTTACCTTATTTTTTTAATATATGTTTTTATATATTATTTTTTTTTACTTTAAAATACTTCTAATATTACTGGTAAAAAAATCTATATATTGTGTAAAAGTTAATGAAGTTAATCTACTTTTAAGTTCAAATTAAATAAAGTGAAGATAAAATTTTACATAATTGAAAGTTTTATATAAATAAAAAATAATAAACTTACTGTGAACGACAACTTTGCTAATGCATGAAACCGAACCCATCTCGTTAGTAGCTTTAATTTCATACTCTCCGCCGTCCGCTTCTTTGACCAAATTCAAAGTGAGACTGTAGTTTTCTAATCTTTGAGAGTCACGTTCAATCTTAATGCGAGCATCAGCTGTAACCTCTTGACCGTTTTTGTACCATTTTATGCTTGGATCGGGACAAGCTTCGATTTCAACTTCTAATTTCAATGTAGTGCCCTCATCGACAGTCATATCGAGCAGCTTTCTAGTAATTCTTGGTTTACCTGTACATTATTTTTCAATTTAATTTACATTCATTTCGATTTTTAAAATGATAAAAATTAGTTTGAAGATCTCACTGTATACTGTAAATGAAGATATAGACTCTTCAGAACCCACTTCATTAGATGCTTTACAGTAATATTTTCCAGATGACTGGGTTGTGACTTCTTTCAAAGTCAACTTATAATTATCGCCTTCTTGAATTTTTGTATATTCTGTAACCTTTTCAGTGATCTCCACTTCTCCATGAAACCTGGAATGATTTTCCTTTCTCAATGAAATCATATAATATTAATATTAATCTTTTATTAAAAAAAAAAATAAATACCATCTAACTATGGGTTTAGGATACGCTTCAACACTTATCTCAAACTCAATATTACGATCTCCTTCATTTGCCTTGATGTCTTTCAGTTTTTTAGTAAACAGTGGACCACATCTTACGTTAAGACGAGCTTTGTCTGTTATTTTTCCGAAATCATTTGTAAGTTCACAGGTATAATCAGCTGTGTCGTTTCTATTTGCACCAATGATTGATAGTGTAGCAACATCACCATTATATGTTATTATTGCTTTTTTACCATCCGGAACTATTTCTACACCGTCTTTGAACCTAAAAAATTGAAAATGAATTGTGATTATTATTGTGTGAAAATATTTGATTTTGAATTTCATACTGAAAGTTGAATTCACCATTTAACTGTTGGTTTCGGATCACCTTCTAGTTTGATTTGGAAAACAACGTTATCGCCTTCTGCACATTCTTGTGTGCCACCTAATAACTGTGTGATCTTGGGAGGTTGAGCTACAAACAATTGCCAAACATCGGAACATTGTGAAAATTCATTCTTCGCTACAACGGAATATGATCCCGAATCAGTGAGTTTCGCACTCTTTAGTGTTATAGTATAATGTTCATCATTTTCTTTTGTGATCTTCATGTTTTCTGTGTCTTTCAATTCCACTCCATCTTTCATGAATGAAACTGTTGGTACTGGCACTCCTTCAATTTCCACAACCATTTGATGGGTTTTTTCCACAATGCATGTTTGGTTTTCAACTTTAGTCTTGAATCTTGGCGGACACTTAACAATCAATTGCATTTCTGAATGATCTTCTCCCAATTCGTTTTTAGCATGAATAGTATATATGCCAGCATCTTGTGGTACAACATTTTTGATTACAAGAGCAATATTTTCAGCATCTTCATATAAGATCCTTCAAAAAATTATAAAATTAACATATAATTTTTCGAAATTAATTTTGTAATATTAATGAAACTTACTTGAATTTACTGCATGGTTCGATAGCTTTACCATCTCTTTTCCAAACGATTTCTGGTTGAGGAAATCCTTTACACACAAGCTCCAACATTGCAGAACTTCCTGCTGTAGCTAATGCTTCTCTCTTTTCAATAATCAGTTTTGGCTTTTCAGGTTCTCTCATCAACTGATTTACCGCACCTATTGAAAATTTTCCATCAATATATTTCTTTGATTTTAAAACCTAACTGATATGTATAAAGAGGTGTTCAATTAAAATTACCTTGCACAGTGAGTTCTGCTGAACAAGAAATATTACCCGTGCTTGTTTGTGCTACGCATGTATATAAACCAGCATCTTCTGGTTTGACGTGTTGGAACACCAATGCAAGAGAATCTTCATCATCTCCCAAAAGTACTTTGAAACGTTCTTCTGGATCGAATGGTTGGCCGTCGCGGCGCCAACTGAATGTTGGTTTTTCTCCTTCAGGTAAAAGTTCACCATTTTCCAAATCACCAAATATATTTTTATCATCTGAAAATAAAAATGTACATATTATCAGAACATATATATTTTGAATATTTGTTGGATATGCATATTAAATATTGATAAACATACCTGTAACAGAAACGACAGCTTCGCAAGTTTCTTGTCCATAAATATTAGATGTAGTGCAAGAATATTTTCCAGCATCAGATTGTTGAACATTTACGATAACAAGTTCATAAAATCCCTTATCAGCATGATCACGAATGATTTGAACTCTATCATCTTCTTTAATTTCTTTACCTTCTTTGTAGCTAATAAATTGAATACATTTATCGAACTGAGTCATTCAATTAATAAAAAAATAATAATTTCAGACTTACAATGAAACTCTTGGATTGGGATCTCCTTTCACTTTGATCATAAATCTCAAATAGGTGTTTTCTAACAGCTCAGTATCCTTAAGGCGCACCAAAAAGAAGGCTCCATTCAAAGCAGCACGTTCTTTTCTCTCTTCTGGTGACACTAAATAAAGTAATAATCATTTTATATGACAAATTATTGTGATATTGTTGTATATTATTTTTAACACTCACATTCTTGAACAATCAGTTGTGCTGTGCAATGAGCGTTTCCATCAAGATTTTCTGCTCTTGCAGTATACACTCCAGTGTCCGATTCATGGCAATGCAGCAGCTCAAGTTTGAAATTTCCCTTTTCTTTGTTATCGGTGATAATTACTCTATCGGCTAATTTGTCTTCTAGAGGTTTATTATCTTTTAACCAGGTTATTTTAGTGTTGAGAGCAGATTGAAGTGAGCATTCAAATGTTGCTTTATCTCCAGCTAAAATTACGAAATTGAATTTTAGAATTTTCTTCTAATGAAAAATTTCAATATCACGAATCAAACAATGCACATTTGATGTCCACACATAAAAACTCATTTTGTACATTGCATTCAAATGTACACTGGTGAATGGAATCATAATATTCTTTTTTTTTCATTGATCAATAACCAATATTTCAATAATCAATTATCAATTCAACAGTGATTTCAATAGAATACAACTACCTAACTGTCAAACTTTTAACTAACGATCAAAATACCAGTCCTCAATGAAAAATTTGAAAACAAAACTGAAAAGTTATAAAATTCAGTTTAGATCTAATTTTATTTAGGTATATAAATCTAAGCATAGGAACGAGTGCAAACTAGGTATATCATAAACCTAAGGGCTAGTCTTCCAATCATTAGCAGTCAAACTATCTACTTTATGAAATTGACGAATTAACTGCTAAACAATAATTGAAAGATGAACCCTCAATATCATATTCAGATAATCAACTAATCCAACATAAAAGAAAAGTTAACGATCCAAAACTTAAAAATACTTATTATATTATAATATCTGCAATGGTGAAAAACAACCGTCATGCACACACACCATCGATAACAACTACTCACGTTCCACACTGCACCCCTCAAGTGCTTTTATAAATACTGGTTTTCCTCCTTCGCCGGAAGTCAACGCTAGCCTTTTGCTTTCTACGGTGGTAGACGAAGTTAGGGCTCCGTTGACCCTGCTTTCTTCATGGGACACATTAGTGGACGTCACAGAACCTGATACTTGAGAGGTAACAGAGCCTCCGATTGTTGAAGATTCGAACGCGGTGCTGGAGGAGAGTCGGCTGCTTGTCGTCGACGAATATTCTATTGTAAATTCGCAAGAATGAGACACAAAACAGATTTACGAATGGACATTAATTGCGTGTTAATGATTTTTTTCTCAGCGCGACACTAAATGAGTGATGTTATTCAATATATAAATTAAATTAATTAATTTAAATTGTACATAATTTAAATTTTAATATACGGTGTCAGTAAACGACGATACTTTTGAATACGATACATCGAAACTACATAAAACAGATATTTTACGTGAGTTTAAGAACGTCACAAATTTATTAATTTACTGATAGTTATTGATGCAATATTGACTACTATTCGTAATGTGATAATAGAAAGAAACATTTCACTTTACCTTCTACGTGAGATGATTTTATCTGTTTCGACGATGAACTTGAATACTTTCGAGACATATTGGCTTCTTGATTTGCACTTTCCGATACGATTTCCCCAGTTTGATCACTTGATTTGATGATTTGACTGTTTTCGACAGCTACTTCTTCTTTTTTCAAAGATGAGTCTGCTTCTGTTATAGCCTTGGATTGATTGACTTGTTCTACGGTGGATGAAGTTACAGATTCTGATTTTATTTCTGCGCTTGCTGCAGCTTTTTGTAATCTATTTTGTGTTGCTGCCGCTGCCGCTGCTGCTGCTGCTGATGAAGTTACAGATTGCGATTTAACTTCTCCGCTTACTGCAGTTGTTTGCACAACAATTTGTGCTGCTGCAGTAACTGATTCCGATGCAGAAACTTGCACAACTTTTTCTTGTTCCTTGGTTTCTTTTACTACGCTTGCTGTTTTTTCAGCAGCTTCTAAAGTTGTCTTTGTGATATCAGCACCGACTGTGCTTGTAATTGATACGCTTTCTGTTTGCGAAACAGCTTTTTTCTCTAACGATACTGATGTCGATACTTCTTCTTTCTTCTCTACAGCACTCGCTGATGTTTCTTCTTTTACTACTGAAGTTGTATTTACGGTTTCAGCACCAACAGCGATATTTTCCGATTTGATTTGAACAACAGACGAAGACTTAGTTTCTTCTGAAATTTGTTGACTTTGCGAAACACTCTTTTCGGTAACAGTTGTCTTTTGAATACTTGTATCTGATGTTTGTAGAGCTTCTTTTTCGATAGATTTTTCAACGACACTGACAGACGGAGCTGAAGAAACTTGTTGTTCTACGGATGTTTTCGAAACAGATTCCTTCGATGTAACTTCAACTTTAGTCGAAACTTCCTTTTCACTAACTTTCACTTCCGATACGGTCTTTTCCTCACTTGTGATTTGAGCAACAGCTGTTGCTGATTTTTCGGCAGCAGTTGGAGGTTCTGGAGATGTGGCTAACAGAGAGAATGTAGCTTGATGATCAATGCGCAAATCGTCAGCAGCGTGTTCGGCAAGAGCAACTGCAAATGAAAATCTTTAAACTCTAAACATTTTAGATACAAGCAAAGAAAATGAAAGCAAAACTTACGAACGTCGCTGGAATACTGTCGTATTTCTTTCAACCAAGCAGGTTTCACCAACTCCTTATGAGCTGTAAGTGTGATAGGATATGGCGAACCAGATGAACTATGTAGCTCAAACTTAAAATGATCGGCAATGTGATTTTTCACTTCTACTTCCGGTAGCTGCAAAACGAAGATACAAAATCAAACATCGACCGATCGAAATATTTCTGCACTCAAAATTTGAAATCTGACCTTAACGATATCTTTCAAAATGAACACCGATCGATCGTCGGATATTCGGCGAACTTTACATATGAGGATTCGCGCCTTGAAGAGGAACAAGTACCGTTCCTTGGCGCGTCCCTCGCAATCGGTGACCGTGAACCAGTCGTGGGTCAGAAGACGACCGAGCTTATAGATATTCCCGTTGAATCCTTCGATACTAGATATGAACTTGTTATCTGTTGCCCTGTGGGGCACACCTAGCATAAGCTCTAGGGCCTTCTGTAGATCGGTACAGTCCTCGCCGAGTCGAGTCGAATACTTTACCAGCTCCTGCAGGATTAAAACAATATAAAAATTGAAACTTTTTAATATTTCTATTTTTCAATCTCTTCTTGAGATTTTCCTGGATTACACATCGTGAAAGGAACTCTAGGATACTAGATTTCTTATATTTAATATCTTTTAAAAAATTGCATTTAATTTTATATAATTTGGGGTCGAATTAAGATGAAGAAAGACTACATTACAAATCCTATTCATCCGTGTTTTTTCTTTTACAGTGATGATCATTACCCTTATATCTAAACCTTGAATCTTTCGATAATAAGTCTCTTTTAGATATTTTAAACCTGTGCTTAATATTTCTGAGTACATAGATAAATCTGACTTATTTTATCGCATTGACAACGAATTCGAACAATGTATCGTATTGTGTTGAATTTCCATTCCGCGCGAATCAAACCGATTTTTCTGCTACATTCCCTTGCACAAAATCGAAAAAACACGATAAAATCCCACATACTCAAACATAGAAATCTAACAGCATCTTCCATATTAAATATCTCAACTCTGGAAATACTTGGGGAGACAATTTTGTCGCGATCGTGACCGAATGACATTGAAACGCGAGTTTCGAACGACAAGAGACCGAGCAATGGCAAGTGGGACAGTTGAAAACCGAATTTTTCCCGTTGTGAAAATTATCCTGCGCTTTTATTTTTTTCATCTCGCGTTGTTGTCGCAACCGAAAATACCCACTTTGATGATTGCCAGCTCTAGAAATACACGAGTTTTATATTTACCGCGTATGTTGCGGGCGGGGCATCGAGATCGGGAATTACGCAAATTCCCGTTTTGTGATATCGCGCTCCAGATAGTTCCATCTATTTTCAATTTCGATCGAAAGTGCAGCTGCGATATGTAGACTCTAATTTTCAAACTAGAAATTCCTTATTACCCCATTTTGGAAAACTATTGAACCGGGAAACTCATGAAAATTCATTATAAGAACTCATCATTCATATGGCAAGATGATTGATAATGGATTACTGATCAATAGATCAATAATTATATTGAAAATGTGTTGAATTTATCAATTTCAGAAATGAAAATGGTCCCAATAAAGCGGTTCCGTTTTTCGTTCGAGCGCCATTTTATTAATAATACAATTTAAATTAATGTGTTGGGTCAGTTTCTCGACTTCTCTAATTTTAGCTACCAGCTTCGCCATGGCAAAAGTCGTTATGAATCACTATAACTTTTTCTTTCTATTTCACTGGCATAGCTAGCCAAAAGAATGAGAGTGTTTATGCGGATCTAGGGATAGGGAAAATTTAGAAAATGCGCCATTGTTATAAATCACAAATAACATGTGTAACCACTGTTTTTCACAATACTGTACTATCTTATATTTTTTTAAGCAAATCTTATTATATTTTCACATTCGTTTTTTTTTTCGATTTTAATCTACGACAGCCCTAACAAGAAGGCAAACAATAATTTTGAATAAAATAATATTTACTGAGGCATTTGGCCAACAAATAGCTGGTTATATCATCGAACATTAACACTGAAATAGATTTTCACGTCATAAAATCATGAGAAATTCACGATCGATTCGAGTTTTTCACCGGAAAAATTGTCTGAAAAAAACAATAACGTAATTATTATTTAATAGAATAAAGATAGGCTGTTGCGAACTGCTCCCAAGCCATCAATTGAAAAATAGCACAGCATTGGGAGCGGAGTATAAATAAATCAGCTTTTTGTTATAGACCCGATGATTTTCTCATGTGAAATAAAACACAATGCTTCGCATTCGGATCGATGTATTTTCACGAAATCATTATCTAAAAACAAATCCTCCATTCCTCCAGCGAAAACGAATTCGAATCGAAGCTTCGAAAAGACTAATCGTAAGACAACGGAAATAGGTAAATAGTAAATATGAAAAGTGTATTTCGCGCCAAAAAATTCCACGAATCCGAAAAGATATGCGAGAAAACATCCGTCAAGTTTCCTCATAACATGGAATTCTTCAATCGAATGGGTAATCCGTCGCGACAGACTATCAATGGATTATGTACAAAGCTTGCCAAAATGTCTAACATTGCCGAGTGTAAGGTTTTTGGCATTTCCCGACCGTTGCTTTCAAGAATTTTCTAAATTTAGTGTGTTTTATTTACATGAATTTATTTTTGAAGAACTCTCGCATGGTTCGATATTTTTAATAAGTATCGATTTGCATTTTTTTTTACTATTTTCCGAATTCCTGATTCAAAAATAATCTCGTTTCGTAATTATTATATTATGAAACCGCGCATAATCAGATTTTCCCAACAGTAAAAGTGTCACGAACGAGTGACACAGTTTTTATTTTGACGCATTTCCTCTATTTTCCACCCACTATTAATGAATGTCAAAAAACAACAGGGTTTCGTCTTCATTAAAAATAAATAATGTTTGGTCGAGCGGCAAATTATTTTTTTTTTCGAAAGTTTGCAACGACTGTAATCATTCTTGTACAAGACGTTGATGAATGAACTTTTCTTCAAAATGTAATAATACTATTCTAATTTCAATATTATGAAATAAAACTGAAATAATATGAACTTATCACGTACAAATAAAAATATATTACCTTGAGCAGGAGCTGATAGTCGTTGATCCGTTGAATTGGAAGCTTCAAGTGCTCAGAGATGGTCTTGTCGTCCCCTAATTTTAAAGATATTTCCTACAAACAAAATTTCACTTTTTTTATAAAATCACAAATTTTATAATATTTTTAATTTTTATAAAAAAAACACTTTTCATAACACTTCAAAATGTCTTATTTTTGTGTATTCTTTAAGGTCAAATTATTCTAATTTCAGTACGTATTGAAATAATGTTAACACTTTAATGACCGCTAGATATATTTGGATGATATAAAATATGAAAAAATGAAAGATTTTAAATGATTGCAATTCATCTGAAAATGCGGTACATGTTCTTGTAAATTCTATGCGGCCATTAAAATTTTAATAAATAGTTTATATTGAAAGCTATAAAAAGTTCAAATATCTGAAATACACATTGAAAAATTCAACCCCTAAACATACAAAATTCACATGCTTCCGATCAAACACAAAATACGCTCAAATATATAAAATAACTCAATCCAGCTCGCTAGAGACGAAAATCAATCCAATCGAGAAAAACTTCACAACGACAAAACTTTTCAAATTTTCACCACAATCACTTGATAAAATCACTGCATCACAAAAGATCACAACTCTCATACACCGTGCGCACAAAATCCGCGACAAACCACTTAGCGACTCCGCGACGAGTATAATGTTACAGCGTCCGAGGGAAAAATAAACTTGGTCATTATGTCACGGTTGCCCCGAAGAGAGAGAGAGAGAGTTAGAATGTCCGGAGACAGTGTACGTCGAGGTGGTGCTTCCGAGGAGTGGTCGAAGGACGTCTGCGGGAGGGGGCGGAGGCTCTCAGGGGGCGCAGGAGTACCTGGGGGCGCGTGCGTTGTCGGCTGGGTGCTCGGGCGCTGCTTGCGCTCTACTGGCAGCTAACAGACCACGGCTAATCTTAGCCGCCGGCTCTCTGGCCCCCGCTGAACGAAAGCGACACGCAATTGATGATGCTCGATGGTTACCTGATGTGCTTTAACTCAGGATTGAGAAGATCGCTCTAGGAAATGTGCTTGAATGGTCGCTGGAGAAATTTCAAGTCTCCAGTGGCCGAAGTCGAAGATGATTCGATGGCTGAGCTTCGATTCGAGACTTAAAATTTTGATCGAGGAAATGCGTGTGATGGTAAAAATCCTGTCTATTGATTGAAGTTGAAGATGACTCAATTGTTATCTTATGTGCGTCAACTCAGGATTGAGAAAATTGAACGAAGAAGTATAATATGTTCAGATGAGCGTTGTAGAAATTTCAAGTCTCCAGTAATCAATATTGAAGATAATTCAATTGCTGATGTGCTTCTACTCGGGATTGTGAAAATGAGTGTAATATACGAGTGCCGAAAAAAATCTTATCGATTAAAGTTGAAATGACTCAATGGTTGTCTTAAATGCATAAACTCAGAATTGAAGAAAATAAACGAGGAAATGTATTTGAATGCATGGATTCTATTCTGAGGACCCAGAGTCATGAAAAAGACCATAGCGGAAAGGTAGAAGAAGCAAAAGCCCAATGAGATTGGAAGGCCAGTAAAAAATGTGAAAGCTATGTTTAAATGAATTCTGAAAAAAATTCAAGTCTTCAGTAGTTGAAATCATATCGATGTCTAATTGAAAGTACAAATGTGAGTGACTGAAAACTGAAAGTCGGATAAAAATCATTCGTTGGGTGTATGAGTCCTGAAGAAAATTTAAGTGTCTAGCGGTTGAAGTCAAAGATAGGTCTATTAATAGGTGAAGGTTAAGGTTGTTTAGGTGATTTACCCATTTCAAAAGTAGGCAAAGGGTGAAAGATTTTCTGACTATTTGAGCTTCATTATTACGACCAACATGTTGAGATGAATTTATAGGCTTTCACTGAGAGTTTTAAGATATTTTTAAAGAACACTTCACAATATTTCAACATACAATCGATGTCTTATAATATAATAGTACAATGTACTTTATTGGATAAATCGACGGATTATTATTGAGTTTTCACTTCTTTTTCAAAAGAAAAATACAAATGAATTTTGTGAATGAAAATCTCGATTAAAATATTTTTTATTCACAAATTCAAATCAAAAAATAATTTTATTCAAAAAAGCTTGGAAAGCGTCTGCATGCGGTTTATATGAAAATTTTCGCATGTTTATTTTATCTTTAAAAATAGTGCGAGTATGAAATTTAGTTTATTTTAAAATATACAATAATACACATTACGTTTGCCTAATGAATCATACGCACTTAAAACCGTGAAAAATTGCATATTGAAACGCAAAATAAGCGAAAAAGAAGCTTCTGTTAAAAAATAAGCTCCAAGAATAAATCGCTCTGATGTCGAAATGAATAATGCGACGAAATACATAATATTATACTTGGCGATTTTAAAATTATCGACGACACGTTCGAAATACATACGCGCGCTTCTAAAAATTTACCACGATCATTTATAAAAATGAAAGCGTACAAATCGAAATTTGGCCCGGCATTGATGGAATTTTTCAATTTTATTTTTCTAACTTGTTTTTCTTACACGCGCTTTGTATATATCTGTTTATTTAAATGAACGATGTTCACTTTATGTCTGTCAATTAAGATGCATTTTAACCAGAACTAAATACATCTATTCAAGCTATAAAAAATAGATTCGTAAACTTTCAATAATTAGTAATACTATTTTCTTAGAAATTCTTGTAAAAAAGTATTTCATCGAATAGAATTGAAACGAATAAATGCTTTTACCTTCTTTTCACAAACTTGTCAGAATTCAAACATGACAAATTGATATGTTTAATCAACATACCCGAAATATTTCAAATTTGCAAAAATATTGAATTCATAAGTTTAATTTCAAAAATTATGATCAATTACGAATTGCTGTACATACCTACAATTATATTATTACTAAAAAACAGCAGATTTCAATCGAAAATTTGAAACACGATTAAACACTTCTTACACGAAATTAACACTCAAAAGACAGGCCGATTATTCAATCATTGATTTAGGGCCGATCATTTGTAACATGAGAGTCAAAACTAGTAAAAATATCTGTCCTAAACTTTCATATTTAACCAAAACATAAAAAAAAATCTATGGAACTCGACAATATTAAATCAGAATCTAACTCAATTCCACATCAACTATTTGCACCTATTCAAAATCTCGCAATTTTCATACAACCTTTCAAACACATATTTTACTTATTTCAAAATTCAAAAACTACATGAATCACAACATTCAATCACACATTCGAAAATTCTCAATCCTACATAAACCTTGAAAGTCCGAAAACGCAAACAGCAGCAGCATCAGTGCATCGACTAAATCGCATTCTTCCAAAAAACCGAACCACCGTCCGTGGGCGAAGACACGCATTCACGTACCGTGGGAAGTTCGTCCCACGCTCTCGTCCCGTCCCGTCCCGTCTCGTCCCGCTTGTCCCGCGCTATATCCCGAGAAGCGAAATCGCGGCGATTTCGTGTAAAAGCTGCGAGTTTTTCAGCGATCGTCTGCGGACGCTATCTTTCGACATCCGTCCGAGTGTCGGGGTTTAAATTTAGAAGATCGGATCCGTCCAGCGGCCGGTTCCCACACTGGTAAGATTGACATTCACGTTCTGGCAGTTCTGAGCTTTTTGTTTTTTCGTCTAGGCCAGGGCTTCATAAGCCATCACCATCGGAAATCTTTTCATGTGCGGAATCGGAAAAAGTAATTGAATTCAGATGAAATTGAAATTTGATCATCTCTGAATGTGCCAATATCTGAATGCCAATGAGTATTTGAAAGACATGAACTGCACAAGAATTCGTAGATTTATGAAATCATCATAATTCTTCCAGTGTGAGTAGGTATGTCTGTCTATCTGCTCAATTTTTATGGACCTTGAGTAGTAAATATGGAAGGTGTATCTAAGTAAAATTTTCTCATTAACCTCATAAGATTCACGGAGTTAGAAAAACTTCCCGATTTGCAAAACCTAACACGAAATATGATAGTCACCTGAAATATAAAATAATTTTTATCTATCAATTTTCAAAGGGAATTTTTTTTTTTTAAGAATGGTGAATAAAGTTATCGTTTATAGCAGTCGTTTTCACTCAATCAAAAAAAAAATACAAAACACTAATAAATTATTTTGGTTTAACGTTCCTAGTCATCACTTCTTGATAGATTCATCTCTTCACATAAGTTTTAATAGAATTTAATGACCAATAGACACCGTTAAAACTAACATTCATCGCCAATAGTATTTTGAGAGATTAAACAACACAAAAATTTTAAAACCCCACAATAATAAGAGAAATTCCAGAATGAGTTTCAAAAACTTTATAAACGAGAATCAATCACATTCGTTCGATCAAACGATCACAGCTGAATTCATTCTGACTGCAAAACGAATTAATACGACCCACAGTTTGATAATCGCTGATCTAGGCCACGGAGCATCAGGAGCTTCCACAACGCGAAAAGCGTCGACCCACTGAGAGCTTTCGCGGTCATGCAAACATAGCGCATTCGGATATGCATCCATCAGCTCATCATCTAGCCTCATTCAAATATTTATCTTGCGTTTAATATTATCTACATATATTCCAAAATACGTTATCGCTATTGGGTGTTGTGGACGATTTTAGAATTCGACGCGGTCAGAATTTTGTGTAGATCGATCGGATCTAGGGAACGGAAACGTCGAATATTTGTTTTTCTTCAGTTTATCAAACATGATAATTTTTATTAGTTTACGTTCGGATCGTTAGTTAAATAAACATTGACGCAGTTAATACAAACATGTATATTCTGATATGCATATTTTTGAGAAAATTGCATTTTTTATTTCCATATTATATAATAGATTTTTTTATTCATCTTTTGGAAATCATAAAAAGAGTGTGATTACTTACATTAAAAACCAATATTTTTTATGAGGTGTACGAACTCCCAGAGATTGATTCCGTTGCGAAAAATAAAAGCTTATTCAATTTCTATTAATAATAAACTGAATGGAAAATTTGTATCATAAATTCAAAATGCAGTTAAATTATTATACAAATTTATTTCAAGGACTTTCTAGTGATCTCTTCAAAATCAAATATTTCACATTCGCCAGTATTTATATCTACAAACATATTCACATAAACAAAAAATATAGCTCAGTATCGACCTTCGCAAGTTTCACATGAAATGCTCGCTTAATTGACACATTAAAACTCTAAAATAAATATAATTTCGGCTTAAAGTGCGTCATTTGATGTCAAAAATCAAAATAAATTTAATCGCATCTTAATCATACTATTCCAATGATATATATTGAGTAATATAAAAATCTAAAAAAAACGCAAATACATAAACACACCTCAAAATAGACACTGCGATTTATATATTTTTTCCAACGAATCATAAAATATTTGATTCCAATTAAACTAAACGACAGAAAAACAATCAAATATGTCATTGAAAGAAAATTCAACGAATCGTGTTAACGTAAAAATTAGAAGAGTTAACATCTTCATCATGCATTTTAACCGATGAGATGCGTTGCCAAAAAACGATGGAGCACTCGAAGTAAACAGAAATAAGTTTTATGTGAGGACACGCGACATCGAATAAATATCAACAAAATTACATCAAAAGAATGACTCTAGCTTTAAAATATTCGGACGAAAAAATAAAATAGCATTTTTCTTCAAAATACAAATAAAAAGAACGCGCTTCTTGCGCAACGCGAAAAATGCTTGGCACACCGAATATGCAAGTCTATCCGAGATAAGCGCCACTAATTTAAAACGTATAAATTTTTTATACGTTCAATTAAAAATGTACGATACAAATGAGAGCAATTTCCAAAAACTTCTTCCGAAAAAACTTTCAGCGCAAAATTCATTACGTTCCCTAGAGCGTGCAATTGAATTGGCACCGTTTTGAAAACAATTAGCGCGAACTTTTGGCATAGTTCGTTCACACCAAGATATCGCATTACGTCTTCTGAAAATAATCGATTATCATCGATTATCACATGCGTTAGTGACGTCTGAAAAATGCCTCCTATCAATAACTGTTCTGATGCAAATAAATTTATTAATGTAACGTATCTCTTTGTGAGTCATGATAGTGCAATTATTTTCGCCGAATCGCGTATATGTTATAACATTTGTCCGTTGATGATTTACGTGTTTGCCAACGAGGCTGTTAACACCCTGACCCATATGCGAAGGTCGCCAACAATACTGGAGGAATTATGAAAGATAATAATAACATGAAAGATGAGTTTGTCACGCTATAATTAATCGAAAAGCGGAAACAGCTGCTTTCACTCGTCCATACTACACTGCAACTTGTTAGGAAAATGTGAAATGATTTCATAACCGAACCGAAATATCTCATTATGAACTAGTTCAGAATGAAATTTCAAAAATTCTTTGTCTGAATAGAATTGGAACGTTTTGATCTTTGATTGAAAAGCTTAAACCTTCGAACTTTATTATGCATATTCGATTTCGTTATATTCAATACCTAAGCAATCGTATGATTTTGATGTTGAATCAACGTTTGCAATGATTATTTCATCAACGATTTTTACAGGATACATGTATTTTACAAGAATCAAGAAGACCTCACATACTTAGAGTCACCGATATCAATGAAACTCAATAGAAATGTAATATATGTATGTAGGTATATGTAAACGTCAGTTATGAAATGAAAATCTTGGAAAACCAGGATTCAAAGTTCAGTATTTTACTTTTGGTGAATACTTCAGCATTATGATATTCAAGCAGCATACCAATCATCAACTCACGAATCATTTAAACTAGATACCATTTTCTCAATTCTTCGTCATTCATATCTTTACTATACTACATTTATACCAAATTTCATTAAATTAGTGACCCAACATACACAAAAATCTCTAAAAATTCCAAACACAAGCTCACAGAATGCAAAATCCTTTCGATTTCGCCGAAACGAAAGCGACATCGTAATATTCATAATTTCGGGGTGGCAGTGGTGAGGTTGAGCGCCGTCATAATATTCGCAATGGCGCTCTAAAAATGTCTCAACTATTTCAGTGAATTTGGACCGATGCCCGTTCGACAAAACGGCTCTCTGGCCCAGCTGAGATAACGTTGGACCAACATCGATACAGATAATCGAAAATATATCTATCGATGATCGCTCCCGGATGGATATTGGGTTCCGGTGGCGAAAGATTTTAGATTTCGTCATATGTGTCGAAGAAAATTTTCATTTATTTCGTTATATTCAAATTTCGTTAAAACTTGACTCATTGACCACTTTCATTGATGTTAATGAATGAGGTCTTTAATGAAAATTTGATAGAATTCCTTTTTACATTTTTTTTTGAATAAATATTATTTTCATAAATTTCATAAAATCAATAAAATGAATGAATATCGATAGTATCAATATTATTAATCAAAAATGAAAAAATCAATCTTCCAATTTGAAACACTATAATTTAATATCAGAAAATAACTGTTTTTTATTCCAATGTTTTTCTCATATTGTTAGCTTTGAGGATTTAATCGGGTTTATTTCTGATGTAACTCGCATTGATTTAAATTTACTTCGGAACAAATGTCTGAGTTTACGAGGATGTTTGGCAATGTTAACAGAATTCATTTCCACTATTTTAATTACCCTTAACAAACGGCTCGGAGACTTCTAACGTTCATGCATCAAACCTAATTACAATAATAATTTCAAAAAATGATTTATCGTTTGAATGAGCTGAGGAACGAAAATTAAACGAAATCAATTTAAAGCAACCTTCGCATAGAGGAAATGAAACGTTGATTTTTCGAGAAAAGCAGAGTTTTCATTAACAAACACCGCGATATTTTCATCCGTTGCACGTGAGTCGTGATCTTCTCCCCGTGACTCAAAAGGTGGAAACGACTCATTACGAGTCAAGGAAAAAAATGACGAAAAAGACAAACGGTACGAGAAGACACCGACGCCGATGTCCTCAAATAGAACGGACACTAATCTGAGAAGACTCCTAGGTATGCACGATTCATTGATCAAAACAAAACAAAGTCGGGGAGGTCATAGTGAAAAGCGTTACGACAATGTTGCTAATGGACCGAAATGTTTAGAAAAAAATATCAGGCGAGGGATTTCGAAACGGCCGAATTGCAAAATGTTATGTGTATCTCTGATTTGAGTTCTGAAACAATTTGTAGAATATATATTTTGAACATTTTCAAAATTTTTCCTAAGATACTCGTCATATTAAAAATATGGAAAATTCGATGAAAACATCATCATACTATCTAATAAATATTCCATTAATTCATCATATTTATAGAATAATTTAAATAAAAATATTGATATTTCTTCCTAATATCATTAATTTTTGTATAAAATAATTAATAGGAATGTTGAATAAGCTAGAAAATGTAAACATATTAAAATGTTCGAACATTTTTCGATAGCGGAAAATTCAAAGCGACATCTTCAGAAGAAAATTCAAAGTTTTCCTTTCAGCTTTATCTAAGACACAAACCATTTTCATAGCACACTGAAAGATTTTCCACTGATTTTCCAAAACATTCAAATTCTTTCATTACATTAATATTTTCACATTCAATAAACACAACGAATACAACATAACTTTCTCTAATTCAACCTAAAACTGAAATATAAAATGAAAAATAAAATTTTAATGTACCTCGAAAAATTCTCTGGCCAGTTGATTATCACTCAAGAATATTTGGGCAGAAGGCTCATCTCTACAATAAGCAACGTGCTTATCAAATTCCCTTTCCATACGAAGAAAAGTCTTCCCTATCATTCGAGGCTCGTTCGCATAATATTTCACACCTTCGATAAGAACGCTGAAATCAAAAACACAAAAAAATAATCAATCACACGAAAAACAATCATACTTTTAATCGAACAAAAACAACATACGTATTGTGGAAATCGGCGATCTGCTTGAAGTTATTGAAAACCAGATCCTTATTATCGCTGACGACTTTCGGAGTGGTGGGCTTATCCAAAGGCTTCATATACCTTTCTACGACCTGCTGAAGATCCCTGCCGAACTCCTCTTCGGTCTCGACCAGCTCGCGTACCACAGCTCTGCAAATTAAGAACAAAAAGCGTCAACACTACATATATTTCGCACATAGTCATTTCGGCACGATCAAAAGCCTTCTTGAGCCCGTCAAGCGATAATTTACGATCCACTAAGAACGCTTTTGAAAGCTCGAGCACGCATTTATTAAAACAACACACTACATTACGCGACTCGAGAGAGTCGACTGATATACGAGCTTTTGACTCAGATCAGTGCGAATCGAAAGTTAAGTGTTTGCATTGAGACTTTGAAAATCAGAAGGTATAAACGACTTTAAAAATCACTGAATTTTAATACACTATATATGCCAATTCGTTTCAGAATATGTATCATTTGATAATTCAAGAATTTTCTAGTACTAATATTAATCTAAAAATGCCCTTATACTTCTCGGATTCTGGGGTTCTCGTGTGTATTGAGTCCACTTCGAATCAAATCCATTATTCATCGTATAGAATTAAGCTTCTAGAGTTTGTTTTAGTTTAGATTTTTACAACTTTGACTGATTTAGAATCGATCGTTGAGCGAAACCGTTGTGTTTCAAATGTCCGCACGCTAGTCGAATAGGCGTATTCGGCGCCAGAAAAAAGACTAAATCAATCAACGCGACACAGGGCGACCTTAAAGTTTTTGTTGCATTTCTATCTTTGATCTTGGCCCATTTCGTGGACGAGCCAGATGAGTTAACACAAGAGCGAGAACATCTCCCCGGTGAAATTTATACGGCGAAGCCGTTTAAACGCCCCATAGATCTAACTATTATACGTAATTTATTTTCGTGATAAAAGGCGTCCACAGATTTTTCATTAGTCTCCTTTCACGCTCATTAATCCCTGGGAGATTATGAAAGAAAATATCAAATTAAACCAAAAGAGAAAGATCGCGCTAGATCGGATCGAAAGATCGGCACAGTTCGAAAAAGTTGGCAACCTGCTTTTTACCGCATTGCTCAAGATTTTCCGTTTTGTAAACAGCGAGATACCTTGTTTAATTTCGAACTAACAAATATTAATGTCTCCGTCGCAAATAAATAAGGTAATTGTCGAAAAAATGCGGTCGCAAACGAAACGAATAATTTTTGGCGACTCGACACATCGATCTTACCGTTTAGAAAAATCTTCGTATAAATAAACTCATTTAATACATATAAAACTCTTCTAACCGATTTCGATTTGACATTATTGACGAATATCTTATTTTTTGTATAAAATACTTTAATTGTCTGAATAACATTCGATTAAATGCATTTTTTATGCTTATGATTTTTATGCTTAAAAGGGATATCAATGAAGTAGGCTTGTATAGTGCAACAAAAACTTTGAATCGTTATAAGTGTTCAATTTCGAATTCGATTCGAAATTAATTTTATTAAAAAATGAATCAATAAAAAATATAAAAGAAAACTCACTGTCTCCTGAAGGCAGCATCAGCGGCCGGTCCTCCGATCTTTCGAATTCGTTCCTCCTCATCGCTCGTCTTCAAGACGACAGAAGGCACCAGCCCCTGTCGAGTTTCGCCGTCGTCGTCCAACACTCGCACCATCAATCTGAAATTTCGTCAAATCCAATATGAAATATCACGATGGCGAAGAAAACTTTCTTCCTAATGGAAAAGATGAGGGATTCCGGCGTCCGACCGATCGAACATTCCTGGCGTGTTTGATTATTACTCAACACTCTTTCTCGCTCTCGTCGAAGAATAATAAAATTCGGGATGTGGCATCACTCCAATGGGTGTTTGTTATAGCGAATAATAGCCGTAATCTTTTACTCGTACATGATATCAAGACAAATGATTCGAGATATTTCAGATTTGCCCGGATCGTAATATCGCGCAATGCGTTATATTATAATATGGGAGGTGTTTGCGATGTCGAGTGATTAATATTCGGGCACTCGGAATTTCACGACGCAATCGTTCAAATTTTAGTTAAAAAACGCTTGATTTATATGTTACGTTTTGTAAGATTCAACATTAGATTATTCTTAAGTTATATTTGGCGACTTTCTATTTGAGAAAGTTCAAAATAATTTGTTTAGACATGGAAATATTTTAAAAGTCTTTAATGACATAATTGAAAATAATCATAAGAATCGTTTAAAAATGCATTATCAGATTCAATGTTTCGTTATTTTCAGAATTTTCTATAAAACACTTACACATCTAATTTAATCGCACAAAATAAACATTGAACAGACAACGGCCACATGTCTACACCTCCGCAACGAAAAGATGCGATACACGTATAAATTTTGGAAAACACCCGATTTGATACGAGACGTCATCACTCGTTCATGATAATCCATGTAAATAATTCAAATCTAACATACACCATATCGAAAAACAAATCAAGCACTCCCTTTCACAAAAGGGATTCCACTGAAACAATAGTTTTCATAAAAGTCGAAGTTATTTTTTAACTATCCTGACAGAAATGAGCTTCAATTATGCAGTACTCATTTATGTATTTCTCCAGAATGAATATGATTCATATCATCAATATTGAAGAAACCCGTCGACAATATTATCGATTGCATAGGAATTATTTTCGACCCACACAACGAGCAATACATATTCGCGATCATAAATCATCAAAGTGACCAGATTCACAGCATCAAGTTCAACACTGGACCGAAAAGCCAGCACACATGCACCCGATGCATTTTTAAGTTAAAATTAGAACCTGAGGAATCCATTGACGCTCGACCGTCGAGGAATTTCAACGCTATAGAGTTTCGAACGACTTTTCCTAGAGCCGCAACGTTTAACTTTCGATCTCGTCCAACACATTTCCTATTTCGAGCATCCACCGAGACTCCTATTACAGCGATGCTAATTCTTCTTGTAGAAAATAAGCGAATTCAATGCCAAAGCAACCTCTGGATACGTAAGACTCGGGTAAATCAGGTGTGGCGAATGCGATGCCACTTCAAAAGACGCTTGGAGCTTTGCCGAAAGTCACCGTTCGATTTAGGTGAATCATTCTAGAGATTTACGATTCTGTGTGTGAATTTGTCCGATGTAATGTATGGCGATGTTCAATCCGTTGATCCATTGTGATGTTTATGTGGCAGTTACCATTCGCACTTGGGGCTCGGTCCGTTTAAATTATTCGAGCGCATAGATAAATATGTAAATGCGCTTTTAAAATTGTTGGCTTTGATTTAGTGACGGTTTTATGATGCGGTAAATAATTAATATTTGTATTGTTCATACCTGAAATATTTTGAACAGTGAAACATGTATTTATCGGTCGGTTTTCTTCAATAAGAAAATCATAAAAATACGTTTATGAAAATCTAATATAACAAGAGTAAAAAATATTAGTGAATACTCGTATCGTAAACTATTAAAATTATAGAGGAAAATGGTGGTCAAGTAAATTATTTCAAATGACATTCTCATAGATTCAAAAAAAAATGTCATGCATACCGGATCTGAAATGGTTGATAAAAATATACGAGGTTCGACTTTTCAGTTTTCATTATGAAGATTTTCTTTAATCGTATACAAAAATATATACATTTTAACCCTGACTGCAGCTAGATGATAAATGAACAGCTGAACTTGATTTTTGAACCCAACCTTGTCAACTCGAATATCCGTCAGTTCGTTATTTTCTTTTAATAGAAAATAGAGGAAATTTCATCTGAAATTAACCAAATTGCAATGACGCATACTGAAATATATCATCAATATCAAAACACGGAGAGAAATTAGATTCTAATAAATAACACACATCACACGATAAATCACAGCTTCCTAGATAACAACGAATCAATCATTCGAAATCTCGAGCTAGAGACCGCTTAATTAGAGCGTGGGACGATCGAAAAATCGGAAAATGGAAACTTCTTCCATCATGTCCTGGGCCAGGAGCCAGAGGACTCGTTACACGTCCACCTGCGAGGAAGATATCCGTCACGGTACTCGACGTTAAGTGATTAAGAGATGTGCAAGGTTATTATATTCGCTGCACCTAACATAAAATTTGTGGACAGTGCACGACTTTATCGCCGGCCAATGTTCACAACTCAGGTAGAACTCGGCCAAACCGTATAATACACAGAAGTGTGAATCACGAGGTGTTTCGAAACGTTATTTTTCACTGAAAATAACAAATTTTTGCATAACGATTTAATTACTTATACGCGAGTGCAAGGACTCCTTGGCAGAGTCCATAAGTCATCTCGCGTTTCCGCCGCTCTGCCAAATCCTCGTTTGCGTTATTCGTTCTGTGATTTTTTGCAGATATTTTTTCAAGTCTTTCCATCTGCCAGAATAATTAAGATAACATAAAAAAATAACACGCGAAGTACAATGTGTCTAAGATGATGAATCGCCGTGTCGGTATACAAATTAATCTCAACAGCTTCTCATAAATCGTTAATTATAGCTTTTGTATATTTATAAAAACTTCATTGATGCGAAAAGAGCTTCTCAGAAATGGCAGAAATAAACAGCGAGCGTATTTTCGTATGAGGAAAATCGCAAAATGAAAAGTGGCATTTCCGGAAAATGTCCTTTATTTGTGTCAACCGAGCGCGAGAGTGACGTTAGTTGTATCGTCCAACTGTTTCGCAAATTACATCGACTTACATAATACACTTTTCGAACCGACAGAATCTAACGAACTAAGAAATTCAATACTCACAATAACACTCGAATAGATACAAAATTTATGATCCAACTCCCATCGCGAACATAAACTAGATCTGCGTCAATACATCTAAAAACATCCCATGATTTATCGAAAATTTAAAATTCCAATCAAACAGGTAATATAGTACACATATATTTAATTTTGATGAATATTATAGAATAAACGTGCAAATCTAGAAATAGAAAACCGACCATCCGGCTCCTCATGGACCACAATGTTATCGCCGATACAAAGTTGCATCTGATGCAACAACCGACACGTGTCTATTTTTCCCGCTAAACTCCGAATGCAATCGGCACGGAAACGTAACGAGTTCACGACCCGAACCCAATCGCTCCATAAACATTCACAGTCCTATTTCAGCTCGAGATACGCAACGATAAAGTTCTATTTTCAGCTGACGGACCATCAAAGTCTAACCGTTATAGAAAGCACGGCGGCTATCGGTTGCGTCAGGTGGTATAATATGAGAACGATGATCTGTCTGTAAGATGGATGTTTAAGGTGATTTTTCACGATTCGGTTCATTTAAGTGTCAATCGTTGAGTTTTTCTAATAATTCAATCATAGGTCTTATTATCGTATCTTTATCACAGTTATTCTCAACATTTGACAGATTCATGGTCACTCTTTCTATCATTTGTTGAGTTATCTAGCAACGTATCATTTTTTTTCTCTATAAAATTTGTTAGATCTTATCTCTGACTAATTGCTAACACACGATTTAAAATCGGAATTGTAAATAACGTCTCGATTAAGTTAACAGTGTACAAGTAATACTCGTACATGCATATCGTTTCAGAATTGGACAATGATGAGTTTTTCAGATATCTAATTGAGATTTAATCTGATCATATAAATATCAATATATTCAGGGTAAATTGGAATAAGTATAATTCATAGGATAAGTGCGGCTGGCATCAATATCTCAAAATTAAACAAAGATGTTTAAAAATATGCATGTATCTATTATGAAAACAATCATCTAAATATGTATAGCATGGAGACTAGATGACTCTTATTTTCAATATTTTTCTTAAATTTTGAAATATTGTCGATTTCTGCACTTCTCACATGAGTCATACTCATCCCATATGATTCTATACGAATATTTTATAATATTTCAAGTGTTAAATGTGAGTGGACTGTGTAAATGCGGCCTTACCGCTCAGGCGCTTCGGATTTCGGTACGACGGTGATGGAGGTTTTTTGTCGAGGATCACTGTGGGTTCTCTTTGGTCTTATGGCCAGCTTATGTTTGGCCGCCGACACGTCCAAGAGTGCTGTTGTCGTGTCTCCAAGGTCCAGGTCCAGGTCTGGGTCGAGCCGAGGACGTCTGCGGAAAAACAATCACATGCTATGAGACGATACGAGGTCGGGATGTCGGAGGAAATTCGAAAATTGAAAGGAAAATTCAAACGCATGCTTCGGATAGTTTTCACTTAAATTTTGGACAGTTGTTGATTTTGTTGTTGTGTGTTGTGAAACTTTGCGATACTGTTTAGCTTCGGTGGCGTTGAAACGGTCGTAAACGCATTCGCATCAGTTGCATTCGCTTATAAATCTAGCACGTTATATTTTAACGATTGCGTTTCTTGAGATTTTATGAGGTAAACGATTCGTTTCGTGTTTGATATGCAAAATCAATATTTACGATCGGATGTAATTCATCTCACACATAAACATTCACAGATGCATCATACACAAATACTATATTAATTCAACAAGCTTTCGTTCATTATATTTTTTTTTCACATTCAATCGAAAAATAAATTTCAACGCAATCTAAGTCAATCGAATCTTTTTTTTAATATAAAACGAATATCGAATATAATCGAACCTAAGTGCGTAAAGAGCGCATCTCATCTTTCGAATTTGGCGCGTTTGAAAGGTTGTCGTTCCCGCCTATCTCTAAATCAAGACGACACTTGTCCCGTAGAGATTCCTCCGGGTTCGAAAGTAGGAAGCTGTACTACTCTCGACACAACATACACCACCGATTACATACATATGTATATGTATATTTATATATAGCCAGATGCCGTCAATACCGAGTGTGCTCGCCGGTTATTTCAAACCCGACGTTTGTCTGCCTTAGGAAAAGCGTGGGTGACCCATTATTCGAAACGCGGTAACTCTCCTCGGTAAATCGCTGAAAATATTCGTGTTCGCTTTTGGGATGTCATTTTATGAAAAAAAAATCTTGAAAATTGCTTCTTGTCTATATCGAGAAAGTTCTGCGAAAGTCACTCTCAGTTAAATTTTCTGATGTTGTGCTTTCGAAGGAAATTGCTGAATACATTTTATAGACTTTTCGGAAACTTTTATTGAGAAATAATGAGTTTTTATTTGGAATTCTTAAGTTTCTGTTGCGGTTTAATGATCATTTTATTGCAACATTACCGGCTGTGATTTTTTTTTTATTGCCTGACATTTAAATTAATCAATGAACATTCAATCGCTTTTATGCGTCTACGTTAATAGAACGGAATTCGAAATACGATAATAAAATCGTTTTACACATCCGACAATCACTATATTTTGAGAAAAAAGTGATAAATATCCAATTTACCAACTCACCGAGTTGTAAATTTATCTTCGCTTATTTTGCTGAAACCGAAACATAAAACATTTTTATGACATCTCGATAGATTTATTAACACTTTAATACGGTCTTTTATGATTTAAAAAAAACGTCGCTGAATAATCATCGCGCAAAAACAACACAATAAAACCGGCACATTGTTTTCGTATAATAAACACGGAAATTAATTGAAAACGCAACTTCAGAGCACGTGTCGAAACGTGCGCGACATTTCAGCGACCGTTTTACGATTTGAATTTCCCGCCGGTCAACCAACTTTACAACCACTCGACTTCATACTTCCAAATTAGCCGCTACTTCCAACGGACGTTTTATTTCGAAAATGTGCGCTTCGAAACACATCTTTGCACTTTGCGAAATGCCGAAAAAAATCTAAAAGCTTTTCCGGCTCGTTATCTCTTGAATTATTGTTGAAAATTGAAAAGACTCACTTTGAGGTGGACTGAGTTGGAGTGTTGAGCACTTCGACGATGTCTCCTTTGCGAAGTGATACTTCATCGTCTCCAACTGCGGTGTAATCACAGCTTGCCACTACTACATCGTCCACCTGAAATGAAATTTCATCAAAATTGATTAGATTTCTTAAACAAATCTCAATTTAATGAGGTTTCTTCATCTTTGAACAAAATTCGACTGTTTCATAATAGACATATTTAAACACTGAATACATTGCGTAGCATCAAAGAAAAATGTAACAGAATAACATTCGACCCACACTTTCTCAGTTTACCCAAGTTTGATTATTTTCCATTTGGCAATGTTAAAATACACAATTGTTCATATCTAAAATACTTCCGAGTGTGTTATTATTTTTGACTGGCGACGAGATTTTCGTTTGTTATTTTACCGATTCTATTATTGAAACACTAGAAAAATTACAAAGGTCACTACACCGATACCTTTTCGACGGTTGTGGCGCTCTCATTCCGACACAGAGATCCTATCTTCATGAAGCTGGGAGTGTGTTCCACGTCGTTTTCGAAAATTTGATCCGAATTTCTCCTGCTCGAGAGCAATTCGTTTTGGCTCTTCACCCATCCACCCAAACGCGTCATTCTTATGTCTTCACTCAACGAACTACAATCGGAAAACGATTGGGTCTCCATCTCGTCAGCTTTAGCCACTTGACAACAATACATGGAGAATCTATGAGCGGTAGGTTGGTTCAAACGCAGTGCCGAAAATACATGCAACGGTTCAAAGTGTCTAATTCCAGTTTCGTCGAGTAAAGTGTATGCCACTTGTCCGGTTAAAACTGCACGACTCGACTCTCTTGGAATTACGGCTTGTAGTCCTTTTTTCATAATCAAAACTGTTCCGGGATGCCTCTTGCGTTGCAATAGGAAATCTTCCATGGCTAAGCTATTTTCGTTGTTGAACAGATTGATTGGAACGTCTGCCGATGTGAGCAAAGGTGGTTCTTCGGGGAGTATCATCAACGCTGCACTTTCTCTAACCAATTCTCTCAGTTTTGGGTCAGTTCTCGCTAATTCAGGATCAGCTTCAAGTTTGTGCATTGCGTTCTTTAAATTCGGTGTACGTTCAGCTAATTCCCTCATCACAGTTAATCTTCTTAAGATGTCCAGCGTAGTTTCATCTCCGGACATCCTTCGCATGCTTTGAGGATCCGATACTAATGTAAGTAAACTTGTCGCTACTTCGTGAAGTCCGAGCATTTTTGCAAGTCCTACTGATTGAATCAATAAATGTTTCAGTTCATCGTCGCTTCCCGTTGCTAGAAGACGATCCAATTTCAAATCACTCGTTTGTCTAACAGCTGTGACTATGGCTTTTTGAAGAGTTTCGGTCGCTTGTTGTTCCGTGGCCAAAGAAGATGCTCCTTCAGATATGTTTTGCAAGACATGTTTCAATAGCTCAGAGTTCGATTTAGATATATTTTTGAATGCTGGACCCAAACAGCTCTTTTCATCTCTTAAGACGGTGCTCAACTTATCGACCACAATTTCTTCATTTATTATTTCTCCAGAGGCTGTGTTATTTATGGCCAATTTCAAAATCTCTGCTTTATTCTGGGACGAGTGCTTGATTATTTGTTCACACAAGAGCTCTTTCTCTTCTTCTGTTTGTAGTATATCGTACATCGAAGACACTAAACTTTCATTCAACGATTTTCCTAATACCGAATTGATCGAATTGAGCACACTTCTATATTTATCTTTTTTGTTATTATTACTGTCCTGTTCAAATTGTTCAGCAATGACCATAGCGGCTAAAACTGCTGCTGCTATCGCATTTTTAACATTTTCGTTATTGTTTTGATGCTCTTGGCCTCCCTCAGAGATCGCATCCAACTTTTTCATAGTTTTCTTGTTTCTGCTATTTTTCTTCATTTCTATAGACGTCTTTCTCACTTTCGTCGAAGCTACAGTTTTAGATTCATCTTTTTTGTTCATGTTTGTGCTCATTTCCACAATTGATGTTATGACAGTCATCAGCTGATTGGCCACCTCGTCTTTGAAACCGAAATCTGATATGAACGACTTTAATATCTTCGTGTTAGCAGTGTGTTCCAAAACTATATCTACGGCTGGCACGTCAGCTGGGACTTGTCTGCCTACTGACATTCCTGCTTCAGATAATTGTCTCAGCATATTCGAATCGATACTTAATTCTCCTCTCGTCGATGCACTGTCGCTTTGAACTTTGAGCAATTTTAATTCTTCGGGAGTCACGACGAAGCTCTGTACAGAAAATTCTAATCCTTCTTCTCCTTCGACTAAATCAGGTGCTACGAATTTTGGACCCTCGGCTGTTTGAACTATTTGACCAGGAACGAAGGTGATTCCACGATCACTCGTTTCAATTACGCGACCAGGGACGAATCTAGGACCTTCGTCTGTATCAACAACTTGACCAGGTACGAAGCGCGATCCTTCTTCGGCCGTTGATATAACTTGCCCAGGAATGAAAGTGGGTCCTGCTTTCGTTTCAACTATTTGACCCGGAACGAATCTTGGACCTTCTTCAGTCTCAATTGTTTGACCAGGAACGAACTTCGGACCCGTTTTAGTCTCCACTACTTGCCCAGGTACAAATTTAGGTCCATCTAACGTCTCGACCACTTGACCAGGCACAAACTTTTCACCGCTTTCTGTAAATACAATTTGGCCTGGTACAAATCCACCATCGATCATCATGCCAGGGATAAATTTAGCTCCATTTATATCTCCTTTAATGAGTCTTCCTGAAACTGTTTTTCCATCAACCACTGGACATAGATTTCCGGGATAAAATTCGATACCTTTTTCTGTTTGAACCATATGTCCGAAAACACAAAGCGAATCATTTACAACTCCCATAGCAAAATGATCGATTGGCAAACCGGTAGGTGTTGGTTCCATGAACGCTATATCTTTCGCCGATCGAGCAATGGCAAATTGTATCTCGCCATTTGGTCCTATAATAGTTTTTCCTGGAATAAATTTATCTCCTTCGGGAGTTCTTGTGATTTGTCCTTGAATAAACTTCGGTCCGTCGACCGTTTCAACTGTTGTTCCGGGTACGAAGCTGACTTCACCTTTATTTTCCACTGATATTCCAGGAACGAAAATAGGATTTCCATCTTTAGATAATATCGTCTGACCAGCTACAAATTTAGGACCTTGACTCGTATTTAGAGTCGTTCCCGGAACGAATTTCACACCGTCGAAACAAACAATAGTCTGACCTGGAACGAACTGCCATTCAGAATTCAAACAAACATTTTGACCGGGTACAAACATTTCGCCGTTTTCATGCTTTATTGTCTGTCCAGGAACGAACTTCACACCTTCTTCAGTTTCTATCGTCTGACCAGGAACGAACGTGTTCTTTTTGTTAGTTTCATCTCTGGAAACTTTTCCGGGGACGAACTTCGGTCCGTCTGAAGATTGAATAGTTTGACCTTCGACGAATTTCAACGTGCCATCTTCGAGACGTATTGTTTGGCCATGTACGAATTGTTCACCTTGTGATGTCTCCACCATTTGGCCGGCGACGAATATTGGTTCATTAGTCTTCTTATCCATGAATGTATGTCCAGGAACTAGAGCAGGTCCATTCGGAGTAAATACAGTAAATCCTGGTACAAATACTGGTCCTGCTGGTGTTTCTACAGTTTGACCAGGAACGAATTTTTCACCAATTGGCGTCTCTATAACTTGACCAGGAACGAATTTCTGCGCTGCTTCAATATTTAAAGTCAAACCAGACACTTTGTTGATAGAAGATCGTTTACCTTTACCGATTTCTTTAACGACTTTCGGAATTTCTTCTAAAATCGGTAATTGACAGTTAAATTCGGCTTCAATATTTGCTAATCTTTCTTTGATATTGATAGTGCTTTCTAATTTATCAGCCGGAATATTTTTGATGAACGATAATAATTCACTATCAGGTGTTTCAGTCACTGGAGAGAATGGCTCGATACTGGGTACGTTTTCAAAACCAGTTGACAATTCTAATATTTCCGTAGACACTTTTTGTAATTCCGCTGATAATTGTATGGGTTCGGCTCTTATCGGTTGAGGCATAATTGTAATACGAGGGATTCCCATCGCTGCAGCAGCTTCTCTTTCGAAAGTGTCCCAATCCCAAGATTCTATTAACGGCTGTGTCAAATCTCGCCAATCGCCCGTCGTCAAAATAATACTAGATTTGGAACGTAAATGCTGAGTTTCTTCGACGACCACGTTATTATTAACTTCAACCTTTTCTTCTTTTTGCACAACTTTCGTCTCCAATTTGATTTTCTTTGCCAATCTTTCTTCTTTCAATTTTTCCTCTTTTCGCTCTTGAATTTCGGCCAATTTATCTCTTTCTTCGAATTTCTTCGTGAGACTCGCCTGTTTTCGCTTACGTTTTTTCTTTTCAGTTTCCTCCATTTCAATCTCCCTCAACGTGTGCTCGTTAGGCCCCTCGCCTTCGTACAACTCACATTTCTCTTCGAACTCGGCGAAATCCATCGAAACATTTTTCCCCTGCTTCATCTTGATCAAAATCGTATCGGAATCCTTAGCTAACATAACATCCCGAACATCACCATCTCTCACAGCAGCTTCCAATCCAGCGGGAAAAACTAGATTGCACTTCTTCTCTTGAACTGTATAAACGAACCTCCTATCATCCAAGACATTTTTAGCATTGATCAGAGTGATGAGCGTGCGTTGAGCCTCAGTAGATCCATCGAGCACCGGAAACACGTATCTATAATCAGGAATCAGAATATGCTTCCTATTTCCATAATTGATTTCCGGAGTGAAATGATGAGGCCCCAAATCGCCGGACACGTTGGTAATTTTGCACTTGGCTTTACTAGCGGAGCTGGCAGACAGAAGCACAGGTATGTAATGATGAGACGGAAGACCATAAGACTTCCCGGTGATGCGACAGAACCTCCTAGCGTCGGCTGGCGAAATCGGCGGTAAAAGCGGAAAATAGTTAGGTTTAGGCAGGCCCCTGCTGCACCCGGTGATGCGACAGAAAGACATGATGACTATAGATGACTTATATTATTGAATCGACGTAAAAATCCAGCAATGTCCGCGTCGACGCATTGTTGTTCGGTGTTGAAAGCGCGCACGCGGCGCCGGCGTCGGAGTCCGGCTGCACACTGTTGGTTCGGTAAGGGCGTCGCGACGCCAACACCTGCCTCTCTGTTCTCCTCTCGAATACATATAGTACAGCTGAGCCAGGTTTCATTCAGTCCGAGTACGTCGACGTCATCGTCGATGACGATTTTCTTCAGATTTGTGGTCGTATGTGTGAGTATTTCGCTATTTTCCTCGCGTATTCGGTCGATCGATTGTATGAGTTCGGTCGGTGTATTGGCTTCCAATTTTTTGAGTAATTTTGTGCTTTTTGAAATTAAAATAACATGAAAATAAGAGCAGGTGTTCGATAACGTGGGGATAGATTTCGTGCGATTCGTTATACATAAATTAAATAAAATTTAATTGAAAAGTAACATTGTATCCGAATTACGTGTCATTCCAGACAATGGAATTTGACATTTTCGAAAAGATATCGATACCGTTCTATATAATAGACGAAAAACCGAATATGTTATAAAAAGCCATGCTATAAAAACTGGCGTTATATGAGGAATTTATGTAGATTTACCTTTTTTATGCAATTTTACGAATATTTATGAATTTGAACGCTTTCGTGTGAAAATTTCAGTTATACACTGTTGACAAATGAATCAATTTTTTCACTCATTTCAAATTGATAATTTATTGAAAATGTTTTTTTTTTTATCGAAATAGAAATGTTCTATAATCGAAAAATTATTGTACATCTCTTTTGATGTAAAGTATTTAAAATTCAATAAAAATAGAGCTTTTTACCTTCCACACTTAAAATATATTATAGATCATCTATTTTAAGTTAAAATAATAAACAAGTGCGAAATGCATACACGATGTATCGAAATCTTCTATAAATGATCTCTAAATAAACTGTTCATCGTTCAGATCTAATATTTTTAGTAAAAACGTAACGGAAATTTCATTTATGCAAACCTCTTCGAATTTGTTTATTTTCATCAATTCACTCGAGCAAAAATAAAACAATCGTTTCATACGCTGTAAAATTTTCATTGTAAACCGCACACTCTATACATCATAGTTCTATTGACGATTTGAAAACTAATTTCAGCTAGAATTTCACCTTCAGACGAACGATATCGGAACGTAATCAAAAGATCATAACTTTCGTTCGACACCGAATTTTTCGAATCTATTTTTGCAGATTTACGCGCGTACGAAAAAGTGATTTTTCAATTGTAAAAAGTCGTATTTTTCCACCGATTGACGTTAATTTGCACGATGACGTTGCCCACAAGGTGAGAGAAACGGTCACCAGAAGCTTTTCTAAATTTAACACGCGATATTTGTCAAAAGAACGACTGGTGATCTTCGACAAGTATCTTATATACTGCTCACTTATCTCGAATTATCTGAGTTCAATAAAAATAAAGTCTAAATATACTCGATAAAATGTTCCTGCGTACCGCTTTAGCGTATTATTTTTAAATCTATACGTGGAAAACGCGTAGACGAAACTATTTGGATTATGTAAAATCAAAACTCGCCTTGTACGTATGAATCAGCCGATTTTAAATAAACACGTCAAAATAGCAAAAAAATGTTTAAAAAATGCAAATATTTATTATTGTTTTGAAATCGTAAATTAAGTAGCTAATTCGCCATCGAAATTTATTGCAATTGCGATAACTTCTCGAAGTTATTCAGAAGCAGGTGAACGAGTCTATGAAATATTTCAATCGTTTCGATCATTTTGCGAAAATCGATTGAACTTTGCCTCGGAAAATGCACACCACGGAAAACTCTCTATGATTCACTAAACGCCTACAACGTTCGTGATTCATTTCGAATCATGAGGCGGGAAAAAATTCAAATGTCATTTTTATCGAGGTGCAAATCACGCAGTAGATCAGTCTAAGTGGACAACGGCCAAACGTTTTGAACGCCATTTAGTACGACGCTCGATAGAATAGTCTCTTGTCTCCACAATGGAAAAGGTCAACAAGTATAGGAAGAACGAACGATCCAGAATTTAAGATCGACAGAACTCGATCTTTATTTCAGCAATGCGAAAAATGTCCCGAAACGCGAACAAATGTCGCTCAAAGTTCGCTGAAGAAGCAAACGCGAGCCAAAATATTCCAACTCGACCAGGGATGGCTCTTTAAGGGAAAGTGGACTAATGGGTGCTTATTTTTTTATCTAGAAAACAAACGTAATTATCTTAAGATTTATCAAAGTTCAAGAAAGGTTTCATTCATACTGTTCAGTATTAACATTAAAAAAAACGATTCCAATTCAGGTTAGGATAGAAAAGGCAGAATATGCTTACTCGGTTCGTATGTCTTATGGATTGAATTCGAAAAATAATTGACATATTCAAAGTTTCACCCCTAATCTCAGCTATTCAAATTCGCACATGTGACAATATTTCACAATTCATTATACGATTTATATTTGGAGAGCTGCGTAAAAAAATATGTAGACATGGAAGTTCGTTCTTCGCGACGATACGATATGATACATAGCGCGAAGAGGATCACGCTTCGACGCGTCCATTGTCTATTATGTTGTTTTAACTTTAAAAATAAGCTTGGAATATATTTAGTTCACTACCCACGTGCTTTTATGATTCCGAAACGCTTTGTAGAATTGCGTAGTGTCGCTGACAACACCACTATTGTAATTTCTGAGCATCGAAAAAGCTCTTCGCCCACGCTTGCGAGTCCAGCAAGTGTGTGAATGCCAATGTCTTCTATGCGTTTATCGTTTTATTATTGAAAATTTGTTCGTTCTTCATATTCAGAGCTTTTTTTTTAAAGAATGCTCGCTTCGATTTATGAGATTTTCCGAACGTTTCGCTTGTTTCGCTAATGATGTTTTCGCTCGGAAAATCTCCAATATGCGCGTCGTCGACGGATGTGCACACGGAGCTAAATATTTTCGCACATTTGTCAAAATAAAAACGCATCCCGCGACAGGTTCGTGCAAATTCATATAAAAAAATAACCGTATATTTCCTTCTCAAAACAAGGAATAAATATTTCGAGTTTACGTTCATATTTATTTTTTTGGAGTTTCACTCGAGGTTGAAATTCAGATAAATTTGTATTCGTAATGCTTGTTTGTTTTGAAATGCTGAGTTTTATTTTGCTCTGTTCGTAAGAAATCAAATTCGTAAGCGATGTAAAAATATTACACATTGCGAAAATACGAAGTCGATCAAAAGAAAAACTAAAACTTTGCAAACAGTTAGGAAAATCGTCAAGCGGTGTCGCTATTAAAATTATCATGAAAAACTAGATCAAATCTCAAAAATACTCATCTTAATCGTAATAAAATCAAAATATTTTTTTATATACAATTTTCTTATTTATTTTACCTAATTAACAATTTAAACGTAAGTGATCGAGGCAATTAAACAATGTCGTTTTAAATCGAACAATGTGTTAAACGCGTTCGGGAGCCAAATGTTTAAAAGTGAATGCGTTCCGCATAGTGCATTCGTTCGGTGAGTTGTCCAACCCAATTTAACTCTTCCGATCAGTTGACACACATATTAAATACCCACACATACACACAAATAAATTAATCATTGTTAAGAATGTGTGCAAGTTTTTGAAAATTACAGTTCATATTTTTATAAATTAATTCTAATTATATCTTAAAAGCTCCAGAAAATATATTTTAATATCAAATTCTGAAAATTTTAGTCAAAACACATCGCCATCTACTTTAATTTGAGCAAACTATCAAAAGGAAAATTGGGAAAACTTTTCGTTATGAAATTCTTCAAAATCTAAAATAACAACGGATGTCATCATTTTAATAAAATTTCGTCCAATTTTTTTATGAAAACAAAATAAATTCATTGATATTAATATTATTCTACAAACTAGTCGATGATCAAAAGGAAACTCGTGCAAATATTTTTCAACTATTCAAATTCTAAAAATGAATTAGAACAAGCTTTTCATATCGACTCATAAAAACTTTTCAATGAAAAACCCAACGAATCTACAATGCAACAAATCAACTCTTCGGGAATATTCCCTAATCAAATCCAATTATAATTTAAAAATCTATCATAATTACAATATTTTCCTATAGATAAACAACCCAGCTATTAATTCCAGATGAAACTTTCCTCAAACACTCACACTGTCACGCACCTTGATCCACTTTCGAAGAACTTGACATTTATTTTATAAACGTCCGTTTTCCGTCTCTGAATATTTCAACGGAACGACACGTTACATCTCGAAACGGATGTCCAATCGTTTCTTCTTTTTCTTCATCTTGGTCATTCCATCGTCGTTCCGTAATATTTTTAGTTTCGAAATCGACCCAATTTCGCGTACTAAACTAATTTTTCTCAACACTCCCCGGTTTGATTTATTACGCTGGCGTCCCAATATAAGCCATCTTCAACGTCTACTATTAGTCAAGCTCTTTATATTCAAATATAGAATGGTTTTGAACCTTTTTGAAGATGGGAAAAATATATTTTCGGAAATATATCGGAAATAGGGGAAGATAGGTGGACTTGATCCTTGCTTCAAACTGTCTTTAGGAAAATCATATTAGAAGAAAATAGTGTCAAAACATTCAGAATTCAATTGGGTTCATTGTTTTTTATAATACCCACGATTTTTCAAAATAGGCTTAATATGAAACGAGCGGATCAAGTCTTCCTATTTTTCCTCAGATACTTTAGATTAGACTGAAAATTATATTTAATTGAGACAATTTTATACCATAATCATTATAAAAATGTACATTTTTTCCATTTTTAATAAGTTTCTATAAAAATACGTAAGGAACCCATTTATATTATGGATTATACTGAAGCTACTATTTCATAATTTAATAAAAAAATGCTTAAATTAGACTCACCTCCATTTTTTTCGATAGAGCCCAAGGAGCGAGGTGTTCTCCTGGTTCTTGTAGAAGTTTTGTTACTACTACACGACTCAGATACTCGCCAAATGCTGAAAAAATTAACATAAAATCATCTTTATGTCAAAAATATAAACAAACATCGAAAGCGCAATACAAGCCATTTAATAACGAATCGAATTTAACTCGTACGTTTATATCGAACATTCTTTAAATAGTGTTTGATATGAGAATGCGTAAAAATAATATAGGACAGTGACTTCGGTTTATTTTGACAATGATGTACTGGCCACCATCCAATATTATCACATTGTCATTTTTATAATATTAAGATTACGCAAATATTACATCTCAATGAATATAATTGTGCGTTATGCATCGAAGTGTTAAAAGCGATTGTTAGCCATATAAAGCTGTTCTGTTTGTTAGTGTGCAAATAATATTTGTTTAACTATTCATGTTTAATATACGACATCGAAAAATAGATCTGATTGATTTGACCAACCTGTTTCTAGGCATGTTTGCTCGTAACAATTATAAAACGACATTTTTGTAGATTAACAATTGTCGATTATATGTGTTTTCCAAATTTCGTTATGTGGCTGTGATCTGTGTGTGGCAATCTCATGACATCTTCTGTAAAAGTGTATTAAAATTTATTTACTTTTTTCTTCAGTATATTTTGCCAATCTCTGTTGTGTAGAAAATGTGTATCAAACCATGAAAATAAAAGTGAAACGAAGACATTTATTTAGTGTAACTAGAAAATTTTAGCGACAAATTGAAATATGCGAATGTCGAATTTGCCAAGTTAAAAACGCTTAATTCTTTTTCTTCGAAAAACATATGAAACTCGCTTCAAATTTTTTTTCAAAAAATATTTTTCATATCTCGTCCAATATGCATTTTTTCAATTAGAGGTCTGGCGCAATCGTTTTTCCGAGCTTATTTTCTTCAAATTTATACCATGCTCTTGGTAGTTATAATAAATAAAAATGGCACAATATAAAAAATTACATAATATGAAAGCGCGACAAATCTGAAGAAAATAAGCTCAAAAAGACTAAACTCGGAAACTTTGCTTAGCTCGGCTCTGAAGCAAAAGCTTCAGATCTTCGCATTCAACGAGCAATACCATCATCTTTTACTTAGAATAACCCGAATAACCTTACTTTTATCGACTCGAAACAGACACTAGATCGATTATCAACAGTTTAAGACTAGATAGACTCAGAGGATCGATAAAAAATAAATTAATCTCGCACCGTTTAAGCGTTCGGCGGAGCCAGCGCGCACAAAACGACATCGGCAATATGGCACCGGTTCAAATCTGTGATATTTAAATTCGCTAATAGTGTCGATAGTGACCCACTCGTCTGCCCAATGACTTGCATCGAAACCGATGACTTCGACAAGAAGCACCGGAACCGGAGGACGATGCACTCCTGAACGTCGTCCGCGAAGAGCGAGGTTCAGAATTGTCTTTGACAAGCTTTTGGTGCTTGTCCATTTGTCTGATGCTGTTAAATCTGGCTTTGTTCGAAGCCTATTCGAATTTAATATAAGTTCTGATCTGATGATTAAAGGTTTTTATCGTTAACCTAATCTAATTTTTGGCCTACTTGGCTTCAGTCGGTAGACAGAGGTTCCTTAGTATTTGAATGCACGTGTGGAAGTGGTATTAGATAAACGGAAGAGTTCTTATAAATTCTCTATGTAGTATAGCAAAGTGATTTTAATTGTAATTTACAATTTATTAGGTAAATTAATTACACATTCAACATCAGTAGATTATTTTCGTATCGTTTATGTTTAATTATGAAGGTTTAATAATTCTGATGAAAAAATGTATTTAAAGTAGATTATTTATATTTATTTATCATACTGAATAATTGATTAGAAGATTTTCTAACTAAAATAAAGTTAAATCTATTTTTTTTTCATTAATAATAAATCAATATGAACTCATACATATGTACAATATAAATCTGTTAAGAATCAAAATTATGCATGAATTGTTTGAGTCAGATATGAGAGAACATGATGCAGTTTGTCATGAATATTTACTGTGAAATTATGTATTTATTAGATTAAAAATTTTATACCTACATTATTCACATGAAAAATATTGAAATAAACATCATATTCAAGTTCATATATAGCTAAAATATTTTTTATTTGATAGAAATTTCAATTTTATTTTAAGATATATCGGACATTTTCATCTAAATTTACGAACACAAAATATTAAAATATTAAAAACTAAAAAAAAATAATCGATGTATAGGATAATTAATCATTTGATCCAAAATGTATCGACACAATTCAAAAAACGCACCCCAGGCGCCCGGTCCGGGAAGCGCGCCAATCTCGCCCGATTCAAATTCAGAAATAATTTCCGTTTTATCGATTTCCGCTCCAGAATCCGATCGCGAAGAAATTCATCGATACGTATATACATATATTTTAAGATCACATACATATATTCTAAATTTCGCATTTAAACTTCGTAAACGTCGGCTTCGTACTGCGCGTCAACGTCAGCCCCCGCATTAAGCGAGCTTTTCATTCATTCGTCGGATTAGTTTCGGTATTTTTACGTGAACGTTGATGCTCGACGGTCTGTTGATTGTTTGTTGTGCTTTCAGTTCGTTTCGGTTGCCGGAAGTTGATGGTGCAATGTTTTAATGGCTTCGGTTTTGCTGCAATGTGCGGTAAATGCATGGCTTCTACGAGCATATGCAGTGCTTATTAATCACATTGTTAATTTTGAATGTTTGAATGGTTTATGTTTAGTTTGTTTATACATTTTTTTAAGTTTATATAAATATTTTATGATTTGATTATACATTAAAATTCAAAAAGTAATAAAACTTCAAATGTCAAATCAAATACATACATGTATTCCGATTCAATTTCAATTGATTTCTTTGAAATGCAAGAAAAAAAATGCAAGAAAACTTTCTTTCCGACCTAATATTTAACTTGAAGTAAAAGAACCTGAATACAATTAATTTATATCTATATGATTTAATGCAGTTGAAAATATTTTTTTCAGTCAATTTAATGCATCGGGATTTTCTAAAACATTTTGTTTCGTACATACTTTTCGTATCACGTAAGATAAAGATAATGGAATAGGAAATTATTTGATTATGAGCGTAAAGAAAATGTTAATTTCCTTATATCGATAATTTGAAAATTATTAAATTTCTCTTTTAAAATTATACATTATATAATATCTATAGTTAAACAACCTTTTGATTTCGGTTTACTGAAGAAAACAATTAATTTCCTTTGGAAAGTTGGAAATGTATACATATGAAATGAATTTACAAAATTCGATCGACTACAACTCGAAGTAATATTTACTTATAATGATAAAATTCTAGTATATTACATTCTTAAATCCAAAAATTACTGTATATACAAGAATATTAAAAAAAATACAATAACAAAACAAAAACCTCACCGAATCAACCACCGAACTTCGCCATACTCGAACACATCGCGCACCGCGAAAACTCAAAACGCGCGGAAAACTCCCGCAAAAACGTTCAAAAAACGATCACCATTCTTCAAAATATTCAACTAATTATGACAATTTTTTAATTAATTACTCAATCGAATCGAAACGAGGCGTTAATGTGTCGCGAAAAAACGTCTAGTGCGGGAATCTCGCGCCAGTACTGACCCGCGGCCGGGCTTTTAATAAAGCTCACCAGCAAGGCCGACCGACTGCTAGACACCACTACGAAGATCGGGATCAGCACGACGATGGTGATGATGATCTAGATCCGGAGACGTGCAGCCGGGTGGTTGTCGCGTCAGCGTCGCATTGCAACGTCTTAAGAATTTTTTTCGGACTACGCATTGTATAGTGTGACTTTAGTATTCTTCGGGTTCGATATGAATTTTCAGAAAATAAAAATATTTTTTAAAAAAAATTCCAATGTAAATTATAATATGTTCCTGATTATGCAATTTTATATAAAAAATGAACGCCAACTGTCGTTATGTTAATGATTTTCATATGAATAGATTTTCGAATAACTGCATTGTCCGCTGAGATATTGACCTTCTTAATCTTTTTCAACTCACGCATTTTTCAAAAATCCAATACTTAATGTATTTTTTTGTTTTTCAAAGAAATCAAAGATTCAAAGAATAATTAACTAATTATAAGATAGCAATTTTTGATATCATTCTATTTGTGAAATTTTTAAATGCCCAATTTGTTTGATGTTTCCCATGTATCGTAAAATTTAAGAACGTTATTTCAATCGTCGGAAAATTCCTATTAAATGTCTGTTATATGTATTTATTTATAGCCAATTTATCGAAAATATTTCTGTCAATTTGACGATTGAAATATCGACCGTTACTATTGCGAATTTTCGAATATAGATTCAAATAGGCTCCAATTTTAAGATAAGTTATGTTCCTCTTCAAACGTTTACGAAAACTTGAATACATATTCTTCTGTAGTAAATAAGCTTTATTTTCTTATCACACAACCTATTGTTTGATTCTAATCAATAGAAAAATATTGAATAAGTTTCTCAAAGATTAAAGAATCATAACTTTGTTTTTCAGAGTTGAAAGCTATTAAAGTGCATGCCTCTTTTAAAAGTATCCGACCTTGCGTTCCATCTCCAGTACTTAATTAAAAATACCCTCCTCAAACTATCTGAATCATTCAAATACTCAACTTAAATATGAAAATAAAACCATCCCAACATGAAATCGTAAAAAAATATTAATAAAAATCAACAATGCGATCCATTTCCGTCATACACATTCATATATGCGATAATTCCTCGGTATTAGCTGGCGGGCTACAAATAAATACATATTCCTGATAGATGACGCGTGAATGCGTGTATTTCTGACTTCCATTGAAAAGTCGATTTGTCCAGCTAATTGAGACGATCTAATTGAGATACACAAACCGAGGATAACCGTTACAATTGAAGACGATCTGGTTAAAATTAGTCCGACGTCTCGCGAGGATTGCACGTCGGAAGTGAGCATTGTTAAATTAGTTATGCACTGAACGTTTCAACACATCTCTATATATAATTAATTAAAAATTAATCTAAATTAATATTAACGATGTATTTTGAAACAATGCGAACGACTTGAATGCAATTTCAATGTTGTCCAACGCTATAAACAATCGGACACGTGATTAATTGACATGTTTACAAATTGAAAGATCGACTAACTAAATTCTTTCAAATCACATATTTTCTTTCTTGTTTTCTGTCAATGAATCAGTTCGAATCATTTTAGAAGAACGACCTTCGCATATGTGGAATTTTATCAAATAAATAGATGCACTTTTATGCGCCTTCTGTACTTTGGCAATGGATCGAATTTTAGGAATCGTAAGAACGGCCCTGATGCCAGCTGGCATCGCGAAAACATCGATCGCGATAAGTCTTAATTTTCCTTAATATATTATCCCACCTATTTTCACTCGTAAAATACTTTCGTTATGACGAATCGTCCGGTTTTGTGAATTATCCGGATAATCCATTGTGCGGAAGTGAAACGCGGAAATCCATCATCAAACGAAACTAACATTCGAACGATTGATCGTTGAAACTATCGTTCGTTCCTCGCAAGTATACATTTCGAAGAATAGACAATTTTTGTCGATAAACAAGCCGTGAAAGCTTTGATCGCGTTCAGCTTTTAGAGCTTCGCGCATAAAAAGAGCTCTGGTCTGCGAAGAATATTCTCGTTATTAACACACCAATAATTTAAGATCGGACTATACTCTGGCTGACAGAGAGTTTTCCATCGATCCATTTTGACATTAGACAGTTTAAAACTGAAATAGACGTGCGACGCAACACGTGTTTTGTGGACAACCGACGATGCGCGTAAACATTCTCAATCCCGCATCTAATCTTGCTACAAATTGCATACATTCTACATAAATATGCGCTTCGTTTGAATTTTCAACGTTAATGCACTTTTGAGAAAATTTATGTGTAATATGCTTTTTATATAAAGAAAATTTCATGTAAATATACATGAAATTGTGGCATCATTTCATGTAGATATATTTTATAAATTTATTTTGGAATGATTCGAAATATTTTAATTCTGAATCAATGTCAAAACTATCATTCAAATTATGAGTAAAACGTTTGTCATTTTCTTTACAGATTTGTGAAAAAATCAAAATTAGACTTTAAATCTGTGAAAGTAAAGATGAGAAATGCCAATAGCTGAAACATAAGATACCATAGACAATTCTGCTCTTTAATCAAAATAATAAAGAAATAGTTATTTACAACATTCAATCGGAGAATTTGAATGAAAACTTTACTCTTTCTGAAGAATTTTCCAAACGGATATGCGGGAAACGAAATTTGTCAAATTAAATTAGAAACGGATTTGAAAAGATTAAAATTGCAAAAATTAATTTTGAAATATATTCAAACAAAAGAAGCGTCCCGTTATAGAAGCATTCAAAATATTTATGACGTAGGACCGTATGATATTTTCATTCAGCGCATCGACAACAGATAATCGTCACAATCGAAAACCGATTCAAACTTGACATTTGGACGATCGAAAACGACAGTCAAATCAAATGGCGAGCCAAAACCACCGCATCCGTCGACGTCGAATCCGCTTCTATTTTCAACGCACAACATTTCTTGCAGAATTGCGCAAAATAAAAACCGAGAATAAATCCATCGGAGCCATTCGCTCGAAAGCCGCGAAAACTCGAAAAAAATCCGCGAAACTTCTCTGCAAAAGTTACGATCGTAGTCTATAACACACCATAAGATAATTGTCACTGACGTCGCTCGTTATTGTCGTAATGCTTACGGCTATCCTCGTGCGAGCTGGTGCGAATCGAGCTGATGCGGTTGAAGTGTTCGTCGTCGGCAGTCCGTCATTGGCACACAACAGCCGCTCGTCGACTGCTGATTTTATACGCAGACACTAATAATGGTTGTCTTGGCTTGCTGCTGCTTTCTGGACGCTCGAGCGCAAGGTGTGGGTATCGAAACTATGGCTGTCGTCCTAAGTGCTAGTTTACGCTTACAGTCAATAACAGTTGTAAAAATCGTGAAATGTCAAAACAGTCAATATGGGTCGATTTCATAAGATTCGTCAATTTGAATTTTTTTCAGGTAAAAAATTCTCAGTTGATCTGATCTAATGGTTCCAAGTCTGATAGTTCCAAGTGAGAAGATGCTATGTGTCTCAACCCTAATTATAATAAAATCCTTGGGATATGTAAGCATTGATCTATTTATTTTTTAATAATGAAATTTACATTACATGTAACATATATTATACTTTTTTTCATTTATTTGAAATATATGATAACTAAATTTCTAATTTGCACCAACAATCAATGATACCATAGTTTGAATCTCCGTTTTTCAGCAATTTCAATTTAAATTCTACACTGTTATTAACATTATTCAAAATCTCCATTAAACAAATTTCAGTACAAGCGAAAAATTCAGATTTTTCATTTATCATTTCATTAATATCTATCTGAATGCTTTCGTTACATAAATATGTTAAAAATTCATTAGTCAAATTTATATTATACGTGGTAGTGAAATTTATAACAGATATTTGATCCTGGCACATAGGTGTGTATGCTACAACCTCATTGTATAACGTCCAAGTTAGATAATATAGATTTTTTTGCAACATATTCACAGCCTAAAATACAATACATTATATTCCATTTCCTCTCAGAATTAAGATTCAATCATATTAATGCATGTTTATTATAATATTAGCGGGTATGTTTATCTTACTTTATCTGATAATTCAATTGAAGTAATGTGAAGTGTGAATAAAACCATTTTATTGGTAATGTCTAAATTATCTTCAGATTCACAATAAGTAGATTTGAAATTTTGTATTGTTTGCAACTCCTAAACAAATTAGACACATCAAATATACATAGGTATACAGGTAGTTCCTTATTTTTCTATTATATTTTAACAACCTTACGATATCTTGGATTCAATAATTGTTCACATTTTTCCATTTCCTTTGAAATTTCATCAATTGTCTGCTTGATTGATATTCTGTAAATAAATATTTATCAATTGAAATCTTTAAATACCTACCTAGGTAGGTATATTGCTAACTCATAAAAAAGAAACATACTCTTTGGAGATTGATTTTGTGACACCATTATCTTGTTTTATATTTGAATACAATAATTCGGAATTCTTTTTTTTGCTATGAGGTAATGTAATAATGGTATCTGTGAACAAAAAACATAATAATTTCTATGATTCCTTATCATATTAACTGGTAGATCCAATTTAATTTCTCTCTTGCTTTTCTTTATTACCTTTTCGCACTTCTCCATCACTTAAATATCCTTCACTTGATGATTCTAATGGAGTATGACTGCGCTCTGTAGAACTATTTGTTGATATATCATAAGTAACATCATTTAAGGGAATATCACAAACATATTTAGAATCTTCATCAGTTTCACTTTTTTCTGATTGTGAGATGAATTCATCAATTCGTTTTCATTGAAAATATTTAAAATGCTTATAATTTTCATGGAAGAATTACCTGATAATTGATCATAATCTGGTTTATTTTGTTCAACAGATTTAACTTCATGTGAATTTTTAATAATATTTGTATTATTTTCGTGTATATTTTGTATTTCATTTTCATTTTTGGAAGTATTTGAATCATTTTTTATAGTAATTTTTGTATCATTATCTACTTTTTCATCAGTATTTTGACTATTGATATTATTCGATTCGAAAGGTTTGGGATTTTCCACTTCATTTCTATAAAACGATCAAAATTTGAAAAAAGTTGCTTCTGAATAAAATTCGTAAGATTTAAATCATATATTTACAACAAAGGATTTTCAGCCATGTTATCTGTAATAGGTGGTTCATAATATTGAGATGCTTCTTCAATAACATTAGTTACATTCTGAAAAAAAATCAATAGGTAGGTTTGTTTTCGATAAATCAATGTAGGTACTAGGTATAGCTACATACTTTATTATAAATTCAATACTTTACCTCATTTTTCATATTATGATTATTTGACACATTGTTAATTTTATGTTTGTCTTTATTGAGTGTATTTTCTTCAAGCATTTGATGTTTTTCCTATCATGAAATTTCAAAGTATTTGTTTCACAGTAATATTAAAAAATAGATACTCAATCAAATAATTATACCTCTATCTGCAATGCTTTGTTTTCAATAGAAAGAAAATCGATTTTCGATTGCATGTCAATGATTTGAATACTTAGTTTCTTATTAATAATTTCAAGAGACTGAAAAATAGTTTTAAAAAGAATCAAATAGAAGTCAGTACATTGAATTATACATTATTATTTATCATTGCACCTCTTTACTCAATTTAGCATCAAATAATTCCTTTTCTAATAATTTTTGGCGGTTCTCGTATATTTCAATTTTTTTCATATTATCTGTGTCATCATTTTTCTATAAATAATATAAATTTGAAAAAAAATTAATCGTGTATTGATGTGAAATTTTCATATCAAACTATTCCTTACATTTGAATCGTTGATATTATTTTTAACAATATCCAATATATCATGTTTGAGTTTGTTATTTTCTAATTGCCTTTGTAGTTCTTCAACTTTCAAATATTGTTCATCTAACTTATTCCTCAAGTGTTCTTAAATAAATGATTTTTGGATAACATCAAAACACAGATTTTAATGAATTTCCATACTCACCATTTTCATTGGAATCTTCCATTTTTATATATAACTCTATTCCATCTGTTTGAGTTATAGTATCTTGAAATTTCACTTTTGATTCTGTTTCTTTCGAATTCACATCTTTCAATATGTTTTTATTTTCTGTTTTCAAGTTTTCAATTTCCTGAAATATGTGAATAGTATGATTATGCACGAAATACAAAAATTTTTTAGAAAATGTTACCTTTTCCAAAAATAGCAGCTTTTCTTCAACATGTTCAACATTATTTTCTCTGATTGGTTCCAATCTAAAATAAGTTTTTATAATCATTTCTTAAAATTGATATTATCTGTATACTTAGGTAAATAAAATTATTTTTATTGGTTTCGTGAAACGAATCTTTGACAAATGCATACCTTGTATCGCTTACATCGTTTTTCTTATAATCTTGATAATTTTGCAATTCCTCAAAATTAGATAACTCGAAATAATCTTTTTCCCAATTTTTATTTTCAATGTCTAGCAAATCAAAGTCATTTCCATTTCTTCCTTCAAAAATATTCAATTTTAGTCTTTCTTCCAAAATTTCATTTTTTTCTAACAAGTCATAATTCAACTGCTGTAATTGATGAATTCTGAAAGTAGCACAAATAACATAGAAAAATATTTCAATACAGTTACTTACCACCCACAATTAATAGGTAGGTACTTACTAATAATAATGGAATAAATTGTAAATATGAGTAAAAATCAAATATAGATATATTTACCTATGATCTTTTTCTTTCAATATATTTTCAAAATTTTTACAACATTTGTGTGAAATAATGAAGTCCTTCTTTTGCTGATTAGTCTGTCTCGCTAATTTAGTATTAAGAAATTTAATTTTGTCATTTAACAAATTCAACCGTTTCTTCAGATTAATGTTATTACTCCATATCGAATAGTACCTATCTTCTAAATCTCGTCTGTTTAATTTAGATATCACATAATTCTGAAGAAGAACTTTGAAATTTTCAAAATTATTATTTTCAATACTGATGCATTTCTAATAGATGAAAAATAAATTATTATAAAATATACTTCTTTCGTCTCCCGAACCCCCGTGTGATTTACACAAGCTTCTTGATTTACTAATATTCATACTTCAAATGAGATTATTAACAAAAGTAATTTCACATGTGTTCACCTTGTTTATCCATATGATTCAATGAAGTTGTTTAATATCCGTTGCTTAGCAACATGGCCATAATAGCTCAATTAGTTACATAACACCATAATACTCAAATGATTAATTAAACTCGTAAATCTAGTTCACATTGCGTAAAATGGTTTTTATATTCATATCCATTCATATTTTATGCCTTGAATATAATTATTTTGTAAAATTATCTCTTATTGATAATATTATCACCTATGTCAATTCGACTTTGACAAGTGACAGTTCAAATTGAGTTTCTCACTGTGAGTGTAACCTATTTGTTATTGATTCCTATCAATTATCTATGTTTGCAAAGTAACTGATAAAATGATCTTATTTAACAAGTAACTTATTGGAAACTTTTCAGTTATTTTAGTTTGATATAAACATTACCGTGAAATACTTGTTCAATATGTTACTTCCTGCAGATTCTGCTAAATTTATTGCTGATAATGCCAAGTATGTAACTATAAAGCAAGATGGAATTGTTAAATTGGCAAAAGAAGTAAGTTGATTATTCTATTTTAAGTAAAACTGCACAAGTGCTATTATTTAAATGATAAAACTAACCTATTTGCCAAGTAATTGTTCTTGCGCAACTTTGCCATAAAGCATTTTCTACGTATAATTTCCCATATTTTTTTTTCAATAGGTTTATGAACATCTAAAACAATCCAATAAGAAAGATTTTATGTACGGAGATGATGGACTGCATCCCAATCCAAATGATAAATCTGTAGTTGATTGGATCTTTGTCATAGATACATTGAATTTCTGTTTTTGGACTCGTGAAGATTATACAAAATGGCTAGTTGAAGGTCAAACTGGGTATTATGGATTAGTTGCTGCCATCCGAAGAGCTATAAAGGTAAAAATAAACATTTATTACATAGATATTCTTGATTATTCATTTTTACTTTATTATTGTTAGGAAGGATATGACATAACTAATCCAAAGTATTACAGTGCAATAAACAAAGATGAACTAAAACATATATTACGTTCTGACAATAATATAGAAGTTCCATTACTCGAAACTAGAGTAAATTGTTTGCATGAAGTTGGTGATATTCTTCTAAAAAAATATGATGGAACTTTTGAGACATGTGTAAAATTAGCACATAAATCCGCCATGTCTCTTCTGAACATAATTGTTGAAGATTTTCCTTGTTTCAAAGATGAGTCAATATTCAATAATAAGAAAGTTGCATTTTACAAGAGGGCACAAATTTTAGTATCTGATTTGTGGTCCTGTTTTCAAGGCAGTAGTTGGGGAGAATTTCACGATATAGATAAAATAACTATGTTTGCTGATTACCGTGTGCCACAAACACTCGTGCACTTTGGAGTCATGGAATACACTAAAGAGTTGTATGAAAAGTTAGAGAAAGGTAATTTACTGTGTGACTCAAATTCAATTTGATTGTATTTTTTTTTATGTATTCGTATTTTCCAGGTGAAATTTTGCAAAACGGTTCCATCGAAGAAATTGAAATTAGAGGTTGTTCAATTCATGCTGTAGAACTTTTGAATGAAGAAATCAAAAATATGATCACCAATAATAAAGATGATCACAAAGATTTTGTTATAAATTCTATCTTAATAGATTACTTTCTTTGGCTATATCGTAGAAAGTTCGCAAAAGAATTGGAATACATTCCATTCCACAAAGTGTATTGTTACTTTTATTGATAAGTAATATTTTTACACAATTTATAAAATGTTAAGTCCATTCAGTGCCAATTAGTTATTAGGTACATATTTTTATAGTACTGAAAATGAAATAAAAATATATTTTTATAATTATTATGTTTTTTTAAACAAATACTCATTTTCAGTATTTATCTATTATATGAATGCCAGTATGTTCTGTGTTCACAATCATTCACCATGCACTTTGGCACGCATAACCATGAAATCCAGTAAATAAATAATTTCACAAGAAGAGAATCTCAATTATGTTTTCTTTATACGTACAAAAAATAACTTTTCTCTTCATACGAACAGGTTAGAGTAATTTTCTTTTTATTATGTATACAAGATTGTGTTTCACCAACTGGATAATACAAATATCTATAGCATTCGTATGTACCTACCAATAATTCAATCCAAAAATTTTCACAAACATCTCTCACAGGAAATTTTCCTAGCGCAACATCAACTGTGCAAAAACGATGCAAACCGGCCATGCGTGTAACACGCCGAATGTTGGCGCGCGGCGATCGAGCGTCAGTGTTTTTCAGACCGTCATCGCGTTCAGATCGACTGGACGCCGAAAATCGAGCGAAGAGAAACAGCTTCGGGCATGTTATCATGTCGCTCGGTGGAGCCTTCCGACTCTCAGCCATCGTCCTGCTGCTCAGAGGTACTCCACGCCCGTTCCGAATCCTGAAAACTCAACAGACCCCCAAGGACGCCGAGCTTTCGAATTTTTTTTCCGCTCGATCGAAACGCGCGAAAATTCGATATTTAAATTAATCAGTGTATAAACGCTTGATTGAAATTTTTAAATGTATATTTTGGAATGTTCCGAATCGCTTCGGAACGGTGTCGATCGATCGGTTTTCCCCCCGACCCGACCGGAACTATGGATTGGCTTTTCTCGCTGGAAAATGGGTTAACCGGGGTCGAGGCGCAGTTACGGCTTATCCGGATCTATCGTCGGATAGATAATGGACGCCTACGTATATAGCGCGAACATAAAGCTTTAACGGTGTAAGAAAACGGTCTCGGGGAATTTCAGGATGTGGCGAACGTGAGGAAATGTATTCGGAGTGTGTATGTGTAGAGCTTTTCGCGAAATGGTTCCCGCTATAGTAGTACATTTATGCGTATGCGTGCGAGGGTGACTCAAAAAGTATCGATTCGGTTCGAGTACGTAAACATTGCGATACATCGCTACAAGGAATGAAAAATAAGTTTTGATCTCGTTAGTGCAGTGATTCCCAATTTGAGGTTCATGTACCCTGGAATGAATCTTTGAACATATTTGAACTTTTGCAATTCTCATACATTTTCGCTTCTCGTTCAACTATCCCTCCTTTAACACAATATTTATTTCCACTTTTTCGGAAAAGAAGGATATAGGAATAAGAACCCCCATATGAAATTCGGAATTGAATTATGTTCCTACATTTATTTTATTTGCTAGAAATATCTGTATACATGTATGATACCTATAATATTTTTCCATCAAAAATTTTTATAATTATATTTTATCATTAGTATGGATATACAATAGAAGAAAATATTTTTTTATTAACAATAAAATCAACTTTCAAACAGATGTACAATTTAACATATATATCTTTTAAATGGTATGCGAATTGAAAAATATTGGGAATAGCCGCGTTAATGGATGAGTTTTCGCAGATTTACCACGACCTTGTTTACCTACCATTTCCATTATGTCGACGCAAATCAACAATTATCGCAAATCCATTAACATCTCGCGTAATATGTAATCATCCCATTTTGTGGAATACATACGCCGCATTTCAGCTCGAATCGATCAATGCTTTATTTATACTCCGGCTCACATACGCAGATTACATGCCGATCGTATCGTACAAACACTCGTTCCATAAAAATGAAAAAAACGTCAGGAGTGCAATTAAAGTCGCCTATGAAAAGAACACAATGGCCGAAATGACTCATCAATCGTATAAACGGTCATTAATCCGTTTGATTTTCAGTTGCACGCGAAGCGACCTGCATCGTGGCTGCGACGAAGAATTACTCCACGGACATCGGAACCAACATCACCATTCCCTGCAACTTGTCTCAGCTGACGAATGTAGAGAGTGTGATGTGGGTCTTCCATGGGAAAGGAGACAAGGAAGTCCTGAGACACTCTATTAAGGTGAGATGGCCATCAGAAGTAGATAGATGGATATTCCACATTTATTTGTAGGATGTTCGGAAAATGCTTACGTAGAACGATCGGAGTTGATTGTCAGAGTAAATTGGCGTAATTGAGAAATCACACGATTGCTCCGCTATATTATTTCAATCGGGTCAAATTAGAACGAGCAATTGCGTTTTATCGAATGTGCACTTGTTGCTCTGCACTTGTTTCCGACTTGGGGTCGCCTTGTACTCGGTAATTTATATTATCTATATTCAACGCTGAAATGTTTTAATGCTTAAAGTGCGAACGAATAGCGTTGCATTTAGTAAAACACTTGAAAATGTCGATTCTAATCTGAAATGGCGCATCAAAATAAATTGTACCTATTTTCATTCGAACATTTCCATAAAATCAGCGATTGTAAACCGTTCTTGATTCTAGTCTATACCGACAAAGTGAAATGGGAGAGGAAAAATCTTTGAATTTTTACTTCTTATACACAAGTGTTTGATTTATTTTTTCTAAAAACATTTATCAGCTCAAATAATGAAGAATTGAGTCTAATTTTCGATCGATTTATCCATAGGATGACGGTAGCCTTACTTTGAGTTTTGTGGACTTTAACGACACCGGAACGTATTCTTGCACTGCCGACTTGGAAAACAGCAACAACAGCGTCATCATAGAAAACGTTCACATTTTAATCAAAGGTAAGTGTCTCCTCCGGTGTCCTGAAGCTCGGCTGTTCGTTATACTCTTATATGTCGTCGTATGAATGTACATACGTAAATGAGTGTGTAATAAATGTGTGCATGCCCTAAAAGTGTTTGAGTGTCTTTAGATATAAATTAGATATTAATTTTATACGCATCAGCGATTTTCAACTTTAAAATACTCTATTTTTTGCTAATTCATAAGATTTTTATTAATTAAGGTTCATTGATTGAAAATTGCTGGTCTATACGTTTGATCCTCTGTCTAGTGCAGTAGGGTTTCATCTGTATTCTCTTTTGCGATAAGAAATTCGTGAAGTTGTCGTTAAATTATAAACTATTTTCGCAATAATCGTGATTTGGATATAATATAACATTCTTCGTTTCAGATTTCTATTTATTTTTTACTTTTTAGTCACTTTAATTGAATCATATTGTTATTGGTTATTTCAGTACTATTGAATAGCCCCTTATCTGACAAAAAATCAATTCACGATTTTTATTTCGTCTTAAACGAAATATTTGTTTTTTTTTGAACTTTTTTGATTTCAAAACAAGATTTATGCTTTAAGTTTTTTAAAAATTTAAACAATTCCAAAAATGCAAGAAACTCACATTTTGGTAAGAAAAATTAATTTCAATCATCGATCGATGATTCGAATGAAATGTTTCGATCTTTTTCAAATTCACATTATAGTTCAGTAGTGTACATAACGAATTGCATACATTAGCAATCTACTCTATAGTTATTTCAATTTATGAAAACATAAAAAAATCCTACACTTTTCACTTCTACATACTTAATGTTTGTAAATACACATTCGGAAAAAAGCTCATTCACATTACTAAAGTTTTCACTTTCGAATTTGTACTCGTAGAACTTGCCAATTCTACTCCACTTATCTTCATATCGTATTTCGAGCCTTGAATCGAAACTGAAACACATAAAACAATACGAATGGGCTTTTCTCCATTATTTTATATCCAACATGTAGACTTTTCTTTTTACGACGTTCCGTCTCTCTGTGTTATTTCGATTAATGTGAAATTGTTTCATTAGGTCCCCCACCACCCTTAGTAAATGTATCAACCCACCTTTCCACAATTTTGGGACTAATATTTTGGGATGTTGCTGGAGACGGTGGTCATCCTATTATTGATTTCACTGCACAATATCGTGCTGCATCACCACCTTATAACGAAACATCTTTAGAACCTTGGCGCCCGATATCACCTAATCATATCAGTCCTAATGCGGTAACGACACTTGTTTCTCTATTCTTTGTATTTTTTTAATTTTGTTTTAAGTTGTTTATATTCTCGATTTTAAGTCCAGTGTAGTCGAATTCGTTCGCGTTTTTGTGCCTGTTGTTAAAAAAGCAGGAAAACATCGCTCGAACCGAGTAAAATGATTCAAATACTGCTACTAATTAAATTTCACATCATATTAATATTTAGTTATGGATCATTACATTTTAGTCTTATTTCAAAATTAATATGAAATTTATGTAATGAAAATGGAATGTGAACTTATCTTATATGATCATTAATTACTGCCAAAAATATAACAAGATTCTTTCTTTTGAACTATTTTTTTCTTCTATTTCAATAAATTCGAATTTACAATTTTTCTCTATAATTTAAAATGAAGCGACGCTTTCCTGTATTTGAATGCATATTATATATTTATTTTCAATGACAATATTATGGATACCTTTAGTTACTTCTCATTCCTATTTATCTATCTCACTTGCATTGTGGAAATATCCTGATGTTTTTTAAACTTATTTTAGAAATAGCTTTCTTTTTGTGTTCGCTTCATCCACGCATAGAGACATATGAAAAAAAAAGTATAATTTTACAGCGACAAATAGATGTGTATCATCTGATACCAAACACTAGCTATTGGTTCCGTGTGTGGGCGACCAATTCTTTGGGTACCAGCACTCCGGTTGAGACTTTAGGTCACACACTCATCAGTGAAGTAGACAAAGGTCAGATACATTCTTGCATATAAAATAAATAGCTTTTGTATTTAGAATTTCAATTCAGATTCAATTTTGACTTTCAGAGTTGGCCCGTGTCTTCCTTACTGGAGTTGATACGTTCGATACTCGCATCTGGGTAGCAGCCGTAGCCATCGTGATGGGAACACTTTGCATCCTCACCGTTGGAACATGCCTTCTTCTATACCGTGAATGTCGAGTGCCTACCGGTGAGACAAATTTGAGCAATGCTGATACTAATCACCTATTTTAAAATCACACGAGAAACAAATTTTATCTTCCACAATTTAAAATTATAGAAAACTTTCGACCATTATTAACACTTAAATAATTAGTTGTAATTATTCTTGATAAATTTACAAATAAAAGTGTGAGTGTATGAAGCATGTGTTTAACAAACACAAATGATAAATATATATATAACGTTTATTTAGTACTCTCAAATGCCAATTAATACTACAATTACCGTACACACTTCCATTTTGTTCCAAGAATTTTTGGATATTTTCTTATAATAAGTATGACATTCATATTTTTCTTACATAACATACCTACATACATACATATTGAACTTTTACCGCATTATCAGAAACATTTTTCGTAGATTTCTCTCTTTGCTTGATTAGAATTTCTTATTATGATGCTTTTATCGATTATTTGCTTTTTTGAACAATAATAAATTCTTAAAATTCAATAATATACATTTTACTAATATAATTCAATAATATAACGTGCAGTATGTTTAGTAGTAATTCGTAGAACTTAATTCAGTAGATAACAATTTGAGTAGAATTTATTTTTATTAACTAAAATTATATTAAAAGTTTTCATAGTGTGATTGAATTATAGGAGATAGTATGTAAAAAATGACCACAAAACACTAATATTTTCAACATTACGTATACTCACATAATCGTGTATTGTATATAGAAGTAAGATACTAATGCCAAAAACAAATTTTCACAATTACTTGTACCTTTGATATTATTTGTAATAATTGAGATATTATTACTTATCATTAGTATACACAAATGATACAGGACCAACTTAATTATTAGTATTTCTAGTGAAACTCTTTTTGAGGGTTTTTTATTCCCTGTATTTTTTATGTCTATTTCTATATCCTTTTAATAATTTGATCATTTGGTTCTCCTTTTGCATTATTTTGCAGTTATTTTAATCCGACGTTTCTGTCTTTCAATTGAGTAATAAAAAAATTATATTCTCTGAATTTGTAATCGGCCCTATCTTTTAGAGTTTCACAGATTTATGATAATAATATAAGTATATACGTATGTGTATTACATTATAGAAAAGTACTTTTCATAGATATTCAAATTATTACAATGTAGGTAGATAGTAAGCAGCGAAAAGTACAAACGTTCAATTGGTCAAAATAAGTAAAGTTAGTTAAACATACCTATATAATTATATCTTATACATATTTGCATACTTATATGAACAAATTTAAAATGGTATAATCTAATAACACATGTTTAAAAAATAGATTTTTAAACTACCTATTTCATTAATTAAAAAAAATATTAATAGATAACTAAGAAATTACGTATAAAAATTTCAAGATTTTAAATTTAATATTACTTTACAGCATATAAAACATTTCGATTTTAGAAATCAGATTTGATGATTTTTAAAGTTGAAATTGCAAATATTTGAACAAAAATAGCTTTTAATATAATAAATTTATTATGTTTATTAAGTTTTATCATTTTGTTAAGATTTTTTAAAAATATCTTTAGTATGCCTTTTTGAATTACTATTGATCGTTTTATGAAAGGAAAATTCTCTACATTTCTAATTATCTTTATCTAAATCTCTTTTACTTGAGAATTCCTGTTTAATTGGAAAACTTCAAAATAGCTATTCACTTGAACCATAAAAAAAAATGTACCTAGTCATGAAAATTTTCCTTTTATACATTTAATTATTAGTGAAAATATATTCGAATATGTTGATTATGAAAAATTTGCACGGCATTCGCTCACTGGTGTATTCTATCTTTCTTCTCTTTAACTGCACACATGCATCTGCCTACTGCACATGCCGATCTAAATCGTTGCAACATCTCTCGCTGGGTTTCCTCCGACTATCGAACATAACCGTCTGGTGATGGCACTGGTGATGGTTAACAAACACAGATTCGGACGAGGAGCAAGACGTGATGGAGTTAGTGCCTAATATCATACTGAACCCCGGTTTCGATGGACATTTGAGAAACGAAGATGGAACAACCGATTCACCCGCTGTGGTGATACGTTCTAATGGAAAATTTTCTAAAGCCAATGGATCGGCGGAGCCTAGAAAAGTTTGATTCTCATCCATTCTCAACTTCAGGGTGTTTTATTGTTCGGAATAGCCTGAAACGAATTCGATCGGCTAAAATGCATATTTTAAACCTGAAAAAAGACTATCAAATGTTCATATTTTGATATGTATTGTGCGAAATAGTGCGACAAATAATTATTTTTTTATAAATTCAAAATATTATGTGTCGTGTATATGTGTATTGAATGTATTTAGCATACATTTGATTTACATGTGATAAATGAATGAAATAATTATTGTAACTAAAGCTGCAGAAATGCAATTTGATTGAAACTTTTGGATTGTCTTTTGATCTAATCCCATGTGAAAAATAAAACTCTTTGTTTGTGAAACATAGTCTAATTGAGAAAGAGAAAAAGTTTATTTATTACAACTCGCATTAAATTCATATAATTTCTCAAATCATTAATCTAAATGAATATTTTATGAAATCCAAAAGTAAAGTTGATCAATTGGGACTTCGATTGTCCTAATTCGAATGTGTGGTGTTCAGATATTTTCATAATGATTCACATTTTTAAAATAATGTAAATTGTGCAATTTTGTACAAAGTTGTTATTTCCATTTTCAGTAAACATGAAGTTAAAATATTTACAAACAAATATAATATTGTAATTTTTAATATTAAAACAAATTTTTGGACGAAACGTGATTTTGAAAGATTATACAAAATATAAAGAAACCTGACTTATTCCGAAGAGAAATTTTATATTATACTAAATGATCGATACATTTGCATATATGTATACACACATATTTATATGATCGACATATCGAAGGTGATTGTTTATGATTTGTAATCTCATTTAAATACAAACGATGAGTATTTATTTGTGTTTTGGTGCCTTTTAAGATGTATTTTCGCCACAAAATGCCGAAATGGCTGTGCTTAAATAACCGAATAGACTTAGCTTGCAAAAACATAGTCATAGTCATAGTTTTGCTAGTTATTTGTGTATAATTAAAAGAGGCACATTTATAGTATATTACTAACATACAAATTGACTGAAAATATAGAATATTTTATAAGCAATATGATATTTTTAGATTATTTGCAAAAATATTTTTGGGTAGTCTTACATTTTCTTATTATTTATTGTGATCAGTATTTTAAAGTGAAAATGTATAAGATCAATGTAAATGTTATGTATCAGTTTTTAATTAGATGTATGTTTTGAAAAGTTTATTTTAATATTTTTTCATATTTCTGATTATTTGTTTTTGAAAATAATTGTATTTAACAATCTACACAGAAAATAGGCTATATTTTTTAATTATTAATAATAAAACTGTTGATTACTTAGAAATTCAAAAGACTTTCTCGATAACGATAATTAGAATTGTAGCACAGTTTTATCTCGTTCAATGTAAAATTGAAAATCTTCATCTGAATGTTCCCATTTGATGCAAATTTATTTGATAAATTTTCAATCTCGTGTAAAAATTCCCACTTTGAGAAAATCATAAATGCTTCATGGCAATCTACTTCAATAATGAAAAAAAACTTGAAGTGGGATATTTATTTTATAATCTTGATGAAAAAAAAACATATAGTTAAAAATTAGTATAAACATTCACTTTGTGATAAGATTTAAGAAGTGAAACACATATTAAATAATGGTGCTTTTAGTAATGTTGCTAGTTTAATTTAATGTATAGTAATTTCTTAAACTTTTTTTAACTATCATAATATTTATCAGTTTGTAGTAATATTGATTTATCAGTATGTATATCACTTATTACAAAATGCAAATAATTTTAATGCTCTTTAAATGATTTGCTGCCTTTATAAAGAAATCAACTAATCTTTCCGTCATTATGATGTTATATTTTATCTCACATATATGCAATTAAAAGAAAACTTAAAATAAATCATGCTGTATTATTTTAGCTTACGCTTTGTCTTGTTCGAATAAAATTCAAAGCAACTACTAAAACGTCATGTATAATATGAATTAACGATAATGCATAAAAATCCTATAAAAGTAAGTGTTCTAAATTTTGATGTATGTTTGTGAAAATGTGCATTTGTTGTTTTAAAATACTAGTTGCATGTTTCTTTTTAATTTATCCTATATAAAACTATTAATCTACATTTTATAAAATCAATTGTTTTTTTAGCTGGTATTTGATTTTTGCATATCCGCATGATAAGTAGCATTTTATTCTGAATATACCGTGTATTTCAATACACATATTTAGCGCTGATCAATTGACTTTGACAAAATATATTATGTATTCTCTTCTTCTCATTTCTCATATTGACTTCACTTGCATGTTATCAAAGTCAAATGCGATCATTGTTTGAAATTACAACTTTTTTATATATGTATACTAACCGATTAATTAATCTAAATATTTCTGGTGAAGTATTAACAATCCAACATGCATTCATATTGCTCGTCTTCAAATCACTAAACATATGTTTTTCATACATAAAACTTATTTCTCTAATAAACTAGAAGCACAATTTGTTTATATTTCTTTTTTGTTTTTTAATTTTCATTCGACATCATCTTTTTAACAATTGTTTTGAAGTTTAGTGCTCAAATACTAAAAGTATTATAAAATATACCTATTAATTGTCTTTGTGAAACATTGTGAAATTAGAAAAAAGGAATGTTGATTTTCTATGAACAAAACGAAAAATTGTTTTCTTTCATTTAATCTAAATAACTTGTAATAAAAACTTGTGAATGAATATGTGTTTCAATTAACATACAACACATACCTAGGTACCTACACATATTTTTCCTTATTTTTACCATTCACAATCAATAAAACAATGTACCTATGTACCTACTTCAGGGATTTTTGAAAATGAAACAAATAAATTTTCGAAAATGATAAATGTAAATTTCACAAAAAATTATTTATCAATGACTTTGAATTTCAACAATTTTGTCAACATTGATTTAATTTGAGGTATTTGTTTCATCCCATTGATTGTTGGATCTGAAGAATATGTTTCATATTCGATAGCTACTTTCCTGTTCACAAAAGTCAAAAGTTGCATCAAATCCCAATGAGAAGCTTCTTCTTCCAGGACTTCACAAAGAGACTGGATAAACCAAGACCCATCAGCTCTGCGCCAAGAAGTATGATCTAAAAAATGGAAATTTCGAATTTTTATTTTGATGATCAATAAAATAATCTTTTTATTCTTATTATACCTTCATATGTAGAATACATGTGTAAGAAATCTGCCATCGATGGAATTTTATGAGATACTCTACTTGGAGAAGGTATCAAAATGCTGTCACTCATTGAGTATCCAGAGTCCACTTTATCACCACGGCATGCCTAAATTTAAATAAAAGTTAAATATTTCAAGAAATTATGTACCTATGTACATTTTTTTTTCTTAAAAACATCATATAGGTACCTAATACCTGAATAAAATATAGTTTTGGTACTCCTGCTAATTGTGGACATTCTAAGGCTGTGAGATTTTCCCATAATAAATTTGTTTCATATTTTTCATCTGCTGCATACAAATATCCAGATTCTCCATGTGTAAGAACAACAATGATTAAACAACTAATTTCTTGACGATTTATACAACGCACTAAAGATATTTGAATAAATATTGAAATGAAAAACAATTAATTTTGGGTATATGCATACACATATATTAAAAAAATGAATTTTACAAAAAAAAAATACCTTTTTCAAGAACTTTCTTGATCTCGCTAACAGTCAAATCGTTGTGAATTACAACATTGAAATTTATTTTTTCTAAGCAACTTTTCAAGCGATCTGCATCAAATTCTGTTCCTTTTCTCTGAGATATAGATGAAAACTTTTTGTAATATTTGTGATGATTGAATACAATGGCTAATCCTTCTTGAGTCATGTCATAAAATAATATCGAATTGCCTCTCAGAAAATTTTGAAAATTTGTAAATTGAGGACTTAAGCTGAAAATTTCAATATTTCTTCTTAATCAATCTCCTTAAATTGAAATCATTGTATTAATGAAAATTACCTGCTTTTGGACAAAAGGTCGTTTCTAGTATTAATGACATTGCTAGCATCTTTTTGGTCATCGTTGTCATAATTCATTGTTGATATTTGTTTCTATTTCAGCATAGAAACGCCTAATGGCTACAATGATACTAAATAATCAATAACCATTCCATAAATTATAAATCTCATGGAGATAATACAATTGCTTGATAAGATAAGTATTAATTAGCTCATCACCATAAGGAGATAACATTATACACAATTTAAATCACATGATAGTATGAAGTTACTAATTCTAGTAATTAAAATACAATATCTTTCTTTTTCACTGTCATAATGAATATTATTGCATTTATTATGAATCAATAATATGTACATCATTTATAAGCTTGTAACCAATTTAAGCATTTGAATTTGATATTTTGACTGATTTCCCAATCGGATAATTTATTTTGATCATTATAAACTGTTTTTATCACATGATAATTAGGAGGACTTATCAAATGTATTTCTTCATTTTTATCACCCACTAATTTCAGCATCATATTCTTATCCTGAAAAAATAGAAATTTGTATTCATAGTTTTTTTTTTTGAAATGAAGAAAATCTGATGGACTAACAATTTTTCTAGCGAAAACCTTTGCTTTTAAATCATTCATTTCATTTATTAGCATTTCATCGATAAATTCTTTTTTCAAGTCGTCAGTATTCGTATCATAATTAAAATATTCCAAATCAGTTTTTTCATTTGCATTTACATGTTTTTTGTAACACTTTTCAAAACTAGACATGTATTTGTATGATAATGTACTTCTGAAATCAAAAAAGAAATGCAATGTTCAAAAAATTTTATCACATCTGTGCAATTCATTTGCGAAAATTACTCACATTTTCTTCATTTTGCATAAACTCAAATATTATTTCGTCAAAGTTTGTTCAATACGTTTGCAGCCTATTTCGTAACTATGAAATCAACATTGAATATAGGTACAATAAAACTTGTACCTTGTATCTGTATAAAAAAGTCTTCATTCGTTTGATCGACAATATTTACAAACAAATAAATAATATTGAATTGTTAATGAAGTCTATTTACGAAAATTTGATGATACGAAGCATAAAAATTTATTATGCTCCGCGGTCTTCTTCGCTTTTTTCTTTTTGGATTCTTAATATTTGACACATTTCTTCGAAAATAAGACCTATCATGATTTCAATATAATATTTTCCAAAAATAAGACCTCATAGATAAAATAAATTATTGGCGTTAGCGTTTTCTTTCATTTCTTTGTACAGATGAAAAGCATCAGTAAAAATATAGTTTTTTTAATTCTTAGTAATTAGTTTAAAATTGATTTTCTTACGATAAACCTTTGAACCTATACGTGTTTCAATGATAAAATGAAATTAATCGAATCGAATCAAAGTTTAAAGTACAAAATGAAAACGAAACAAGTTTTGAAAACTCAAATTATGCCCGAAGGGGATCGACTCGACAAAGTGGTCGCTCACATCTCTTAAAACGATGCGAGTTCGCAGCAATAAGTTCGGAAAATCCGTATAAATTACTGCGATACGCGACAGTTGGCTGAACTGCGCGCGAGAAGGGCGCGCTATTCGGCAAACTCCGCAGTCGTTTTCCGTGCGTCGCGTGAGTAGGTCGCGTTCGCGGTTCTTTTGAATTTCGAATCGGAAAATAATCGAGCTGGCGGCGGCCGGCGGCACTCTGCGGAGGCGCATGGAGCGCGGCGCGAGGAGGACCCGCCCCCAAGGGTGTCAGGGGTGCGCGGGCCCTCCGCCCTCGAACCACCTCGCCGGGAATCCGCCCCCGCTCTCGCACCTGCAGCCTCCCACTTCCGACACCGTCATGACGAAGCCCTTCCCCATCAGAGGTTTTCTTCGTTTCATTTCTTTCGAACTCTAATTTTTCATCGATCACATTGAATAGATGCATCAGATATAATTTGATTTATTAAAGTCGTAACCGCTATCTGTCGATTAAAACGCTGACCTTTAGATCCTGTAAAATACTCGAACGGCTTATTTCCGATGATTTTATATAAATCTGACGGATTATTCGATAAATTTACATATTTTATTTGTAATTTATATCTGACAATCAAGATTGACTTGCAAATCGTCGAACAGTAGCTCGTAGGTTTAATTTTTTTCCTCTTAAGTCGGTTATTAGAATCGATCAATCGAAAGACTGGCGAATCAATTTTCTTTATCGTTCGGAAAATGCGACCGCAAATCGATATGGATTCATTTTATCGATAGAATTTCGAATGAATTCGCTTTGCATTATATCATATTTTAACATCTTTTTTTTCAGCGACATTTCTGAAAGCTAGCCGAGCTATTTCAGTATTTTCAGTCTACGTCCGCGTAAATGACTAGCGCGCTTTATTTTTGCTCAAAGTATGTTGCTTTCGTACAAACGGATAATCTAGATTATTGCAAACTTTCGCAGAACACAATTAGAAATCAGCACTCGACAGAAAAGTAACATTATTGCTTTTTCGTGATAGATCATTCCGATCGGAACTAGAAAAAAATACTGATGAACATCATCTCTTCCATTCATATTAGTATCTATCGCTCATCGCTTATTGATCTTAAGTTTTTTCCTCTGATCGTAATTTGATTATCGCAATTTCGTTAGATTACAAAAGACATTATCGAGAAGAAGCGAAATGCGTAAGCACGACGATCGCTAATAATTTTTTCTAGTGATAAATGACGTGTAAATAAATTTGCTTTTTACACATAGACACGATTTTCCTGTTAGAATCGTGACGCAATTAGAACGAACGCCCTTTTGAAAACGACAGAAGTACTTAGTATTTTAATTACATTTCCCGTTTTGTCAATGCGATATCGTCTAATTAACCAATATCGATAAGAGGCTGATGACTTCTTCGATTTGGAGTCTAAAATTTTCCACATGTCGTATATCGGTCAGTGGAATTGTTCCAACCAAGGTTGCACTTATCGATCCGATGCACTGAGTCAACTCGGAGTGCATGGCCTGAGAATATTGGAGTTTTCATTTTTATATTTTCAATCTGGAACGAATTGATATGTTCAATTTTCATGTAAAACTCTATTCGTTCGGGTAGAATCAATATGTGATGCAAATAAAATCTGCTGTGTTTTACGTTATTCGTAATCTTAATTGATTTTTTTATGAGAAATCGCTGTCGTAAAGATAAGGAATTCATTATCGTTCAATTTGTGCTTCTCTACATTGTTATTAGTTGTGTTTTAGCACTCGAGGTGCTAATGAACTGCTTCTTCACTCGTGTGAAGATTTAATTACTTAATGCGGAAACTGACCACATATCGATTGAAATTAAACGCTTGAGAATTTTCTTTTAGCCACTATCTCGTTTGTTGATAAGTTTAATTAATGTGTAATGAATTTTATAATATAGTAGAGTGATTACGTTGTCGCATTTTTCTCTGTAAATTTTTAAATATCTCAACATTCTAAACAATTAATATATTGCACCCAAATATGATACGAAGAAAAAAATCGTTTACATGACTGATAAAACATTCACGAGCTCGGAATTAACACATGTAACATCAATGTCAAAATCAAGATCAATTTCCACACGAAATATTATCACGTTTATCTCTCACTATCTATTATCAAACTCCAAACAAACAAACCCTTCTACTAAACAAAAACACGAAACGATTATTTCGATGAAGAAAAAAGATCTAAATATAACACTCCCGAAGACATAATTCTGCGAACGAAGGTCGAACACACCGACCACTTGTTGATTGAATCTCGTCCAAACTTTTCCCCGGAAATCAATGTCGATTGTAATTCGGCCACGTGTAATCTTTCCCTTGCTTCCGAAAATAATCGCAGACAAAGGTCAAGCTGTGGAAGCTGAATATCAACATGATGAATTTTCCCTGGTTTTTCAGCATGTTTACGTCGATTTTCAGCTTTTTTCTGGCTTGAGTTCTGCAGCGAACTGAGGTCGTCCAAAGAAATCAATGTCTCGTTTTATAGCTTGCGGTATTGTGGCTGCAACAATTGCGGTTGTGAATTGCGTGAAAGTCGCCGATTTCGATCGAATTTGATGTATTTTATAAGTTTTATATGATGACTGAAAAGGTCGAGGGGTACAAGTGACTTCGAGAAAATGGCGCTTAAAGTTGAGCATGTTTTAGGAGGAGGTCTACTGATTTGATATATTGAGGTACACGTTCCGAATTCGTTTATATCCTTTCGCCACCAAATAAATGAGCGTGCATAGAAGCGATTCCTATGCATAACTCGATTTCGGCAAAAATGTCATGTGTGCCTATTGGCCTTTTAAATCGTCATATGTAATATTGAATGTATATTTTCAGATTTTGTGTTGTGAAAATTTCATATCGCTCGCGTTTTTTATTGTTCTGTTGGCTCATCGGATGTTGACGATCTTGTGTAGTACAATTTTCATGTCGTCAAAGGTCATCCGGAACTAAAATCGGCTGTAGTTTATATTGGTTTGTACAACTATTATTTATGTCGATGATTTCATAGTAACCTATTCAAACTCATCTACAATATATTTTTGTTATATTTATTCGCATGACTCAGAGCAATTTACATTGTTTGAAATTCGTTTAGAAACACGCTAATTAAATTTTCATAAAGATAATACATTTCATTACAATGCTACATTGTATGTAGTGAAAAAGTTCAATTCCACACTCTATTGACTCGTTGAACATGTGTACAATTTTCGCATCACCTAAGGTCATCCGGAAATAAAATCAATTGTGAATCACGTTAGGCCCTTAAGCACGTTTTCAACGATGATTAACAACTGTGCTTAACGAGCAGCTAAATTACTAAAATAAATCCATTGTTCTGACCGCTCAATGGCAATTATCTGCATCATTATTTGATCGATGTATAATTTTCCGATCAGAAATCATATTTTAATTAACGCATCAAATCTCAATTTGCATTCAATTTCAATCGAATCGATCTTCTTTCTAAAGATCGAACAATCAGAATTCACGCTATTAATCTTCGACGCAGACAAAAATTTTAATCGGGCATCAAAAATAGAAGAGCACCGCTGAAACTGGCATCTTCCGCACTTATAATATATAACACACATATGACGACTGAAAAACCCAAGAAGTACAAGTGACACTTGCTAAAATTGAGTTATGTACAAGAATCACTTCTATGTACCCTCATATATTTGGTGACAAAAGGATATAAACGAATTCAGAACGTGTGCCTCAATATATCATCAAATCACTCGACCTCCTCCTAATGCATGTTTAACTTTGAGCGCGCTTTTCTCGAAATCATCGCGGAGTCACTTGCACCCCTTGGCCTTTTCAGTCGTCATATATAAATATATGCGAATTAAATTTACGTCACTCAAAGTGTCGTCGAGGTCATAATCATCACCAGCATCTAGGAGACACACCGCTATCAACTTGTGTGACCATGCGGCCAACTTCGACTAATGCCCTCGTGATCGACCGATAAGCACTCGTTTTCCATGATCGATCGTCTTGTGATCTTCGATGGAGTCGTTCATGATAATGCTGCATCAGTAATTGACCGATTTTCAGTTTGACGTCTAGATTATGGCGCTTTTATGTGTCACATTTCGGAAAATCAAAGATGGACGCAGTTGAATCGCTCGACTGATAAACTGCTTATTTCAGGATCGTTTTGCATGATCGATCGTCGAATGATCTTCGACGAAGGTGTTTCTGATGTTGCTGCATCGATGATTGACTGCTTTTCAATTTGACATCTAGATCGAGGTGTTTCACATATTACATTCCGGAATATCAATGATGGATGCAGTTGAATCGTTCAACTGATAAACTGTTATTGAAATACCAAGCCTAGGTATATAATTTAGGATCGTTTTGTATGATTGATCCTCAAATGATCTTCTATGAAACCGTTTTGTTCACTTGATGGTTGCTGGATCGACATTTGATCGATTTTTAATTCAACGTCTAAATATAAGTACATACACTCACATATTGCACATTCTGATACAATTGAATCCCTTTATTAGATATTTAGGGTCGATATGTCAAAAACAGTTGATCTACTAAATATTTATTTTTTTTTTCTTATGATTCAAAAATATATTTTCATTTAGAGAATTTGTAATACTTTTAATATTTTCGCTAATAAAGATCTCAATCTTCATAGAATTGATTTAAATCCGATCACAGATTGCATTTATTATGATAAAATATCTACATCTTGCTCAAGATAAATCATTTAGTGAGCAACGTTATGCAATGCTCTAATTATAATAACTATCTATTCACAAAATTCAAATCGATTTCGTGGAACATCGTGAAAGTGCATACATAATTCCGTATTGAAACTTGAAAACCTTATAAGTGACAAACAACATACGACCTGTTGCCAAATTAACTACTGCAATAGATATTTCTAGTTAACCGCCAAGAACTCTATGCACAGTTAAAGTTAGAAATCGTAGACGCCTGAAATATCAGATTCCACCGCACGTTTATTAATTTGAAAATAGACTAAAATTACATTTATCTGTCGAATTCCGAAGAAAAAAAGTTTTTATCTAAATCTTTGACACGTAGTCACCAAGAGGTTGCTTTGGTCTTGCACCGTGTAAATGTTACTGTGATCATTCACCAGCGGCGTGTTTACTAGTTCTTGTCCAAGGTTGTGCACCGAAAAAATATTTTCGAAAAAATGCGAACTTGTTCGCGTCTTTCGCGCCAACAATACGAAAATAAATCGGCAGAGGAAAAAAAACGCTTTTTACTGTACTTATATGTATATGTACGTATGTAACATTCGTGTACACATGCAAATTCTCAAAACAATCATTACGTATCGCCAGTTTCACTTACGTCAATCGAACAACAAACATGCGTATCAGTCATATATTATTTTTTTGCTGAACATGGAGCACAAAAACATCATTACTCCGATCCGTTTAATGAGAATTGCGTCAAAAGCAAGATCATATCGGATGATCGTTGATATGATGCTTCAATCATCCCTGAGCTTATTGGAACATGTCGAAATTACATACGAGTACTTTTTTTTAATAACTTACTATAGGGTATTCAATATGTTCATATTGAAGAGCTTTATGAACATAATAAAATGAGGCTTAACTTTTTTTTATCACAATTCTCAATTCATTTCAGAGTTATGGATTATTAAATATGAGCACTACGATCAATACTTCTGTCAAATGTGAGTTTCAATGTTTAATCAAATTTCTGTGAAAAGAAATATGCAATACTGCTGAAATCTATCACAGAATGAGCAAAATGTACAATGAAAATTATATATTAAATGAGCATTACATTATTCTGCTTTCAGAAAATTAATATCAATTCATAGTTCATATTCAACAATAGCTTCAATCATATTCAATCACTGAATTTAATTGAGAAAAATAAGCAAGACTGCTGTTTTTTTTTCGGTAATAAGATTATGTTATTTTTATCTTTTTCTAACAACTTTTTTTGGAACAAACGGATTCCGCATCGACTCCAGCCGAATTTCCATCACCCAAAAAATACAATCATCAATATTCTACTGCGTTTTATTCACACATAATGAATATTCATCTATCACAAATGCGCAGTATCGAAAAGAAAAGACTTGGCAATCTCGTTACCGTTTCGACGACATGTCGTCATCCGTCAAAATTTCGATTTCCCTACAAATTTCGACAAACGTGACACACCACACTATCTTCGAGGAAACTCCTCGAATTATTGCTGCAGCGATACGTGACCGAAATCGCGTTTTAACACTTAACACTTTCACTAATTACTCATCGGCGGACGTTTCGCGTATTCCTCGAACTCTTCCGTCACTTGGACACGTTTCAAAAACGCTTCGAATAATCGATGGTTAGAGATGAATGATTGAAATTATGTCATCCGTGTTTGTTTGTTGGTTTGTTTGTTTGTTTGTTTGTTTGTTTGCAAACATTCGCCTTGTTTATGTGTGTCCATATACTTTTTGGTCGCACTGCTATTTCGCAGACATTGCGAGGCTGCGTGTCCAGTCTGCTATATTTAAAAGTTCATCGAGTGTATCATTCGAGCTTCGAGATTTATTCTTACTATTGAAATTTTGTACGATTCGAATCGTTCTTTTTTCATTTGGGAGTAGAATACTCTTTTCGACTCTGAAAATGAAAGGTTTTCTATTAAAATCTTTGACATTTTATTTAAGTCGATTAATTCGGGTCAGATTGGGTTAAAGTTTATTATTCAGGAATTTGGAGCAAACTCCTTTTCTTGGTTCTTATTAGGCTCTACTTGGAACATTCGCAAATCTGATACAAAGTAGCAGATAAAATAGATATTTGCTTCACATTTCTGTTTTGATTTATTCAGAACATCCTTAAGTTAAATAAATAACTAATTGTAAGTAATGTAATTAGGAACTGGTGAAATCTCATTTAATATCGAAATTCACTATCTGTCGAAAATATACAAAATTTCATAATGAAGGTGAATGCAGTATAATAATTTCGATTTCACCGATGAATCATGAACTACCGTATGATGTAAAATCATTATTCTCTGTATTTTCACTAATTTTCCATTAAGTACCAATCTTTCGATCGTATTTTAAGCAATGCACTTACAATTAGCAACGTGTTAATAGAATTTAACAACTCCTACCACTAACTAATTGATAACATACGATTGAAATATTATATTAAGCTTAAATAACAAGTTTTTTTTTGTTTTGAAAAATACGCAATCAATCTTACAACGTTCAGTTATGACGAAGATCTTGTCGTACTCTGGCAAACGACCAAACGCACAATGTGCACAGTCAGTTTCGTTTATTTATTTTCTTTATTTTTTTCCTTCGGTTTCTTTCTCAACTATTTATTAAGCGAGTACAGGTCGGAGATTGAGACGAAAAAAAGAAAATTCACTCGTTTTCAAGTCGGACGAGTCGATTCTGCGAAATTGTTCACTCACGAGCAACTTGGCCCGAGGATGAATTGAATATTTTCGAAGACTTTCGCGACATTCGTCTTTATAGCGAACGTTTCGTAATTCAACGAATATTTTTTTTATTTTATGATGTATTTCAAAAGCTTGAATGATCGAGTGGATCACAATTGTGCCCATGATTAATATGATGGTGGTTCAAATCAAAAATTTGAAAACGATTAATTTGGTTCATATTATAAATTATTATAATTTATTTAGAGCGTTCAATTTTTTGTGGAGATGAAAGAATTTTATTCAGTGTGTTTTCACTTTCGACAGAGTTTTACGCCAACCCTAAAGTATCTCGAAATGAAAGAAACATGATGAAATCCATTGTCATAGTAATGTTCGAAATTTTATGTACATACTGTGCATTATGAAGGGGAGATCATTATGTAGATTATGCAAAAATAAACAAATGCACCCCATTTCGTGTAAATTTTATTTCTTAACCAGTAAGGGGAAAAGTTTTTTTTTATTCATATTTGAAATTTTTATAATGAAAAATTATTTTCTTGAAAAAAAAAACAGGAATTAATCGATGTTGCTCTTTCTTTCAAACATTGACTTACAATAAGTATTTTTTTTAAATACATAATTTCAAATTATTATTATTATGATTAGCTTTTGTTTCTTTTTTTTCGTTTTTGATTAGATTCGGTTAAGCTACGTTTGGGTTAAGTGTTTCACTGATTTAGTAAAATCCAAGTTCCAAAAATTCAACGAACTTGGCGCTAAATTGTGTATCTGTGATCACTGACGCTGAATGTGTGCCACTCACTCTACAATCCCATTTCAAAAACGATTCCCGACAAAATAAATCGAATTTACACCTAAAACAAAAAACCGTTGATACTCGACAAGCTAAGCAGTCGAATTAAACGAAAAAAAATCACACATTAACATAGAAACACGACACATTTATCGCGCGTCAATTAAACAGCCGATTGGCAACCTTGACTCTGCGCACACGGGCGCCGCGTGTCGGGTTGTGCCCCTGCTTTTCAAACATTCCGCATTATTTATCGATCATTTATTAAAAAAACAATCGAAAAGATTCCCAACATACGCCGGCGAAAAATTCAATATAAAAATCCCGTGCTTAATACCGACTGAAAGATCAGGAGCGCATGAACGCGTTAATGCTGCGGCACTCTAGCGGCGAAAACGGTACCGCGCGGAGCCGGCGCGGTGACGTGCGAAAAAAATTTCACTACGCGAGCGAATTCGCACGTTGACGCAACACAGCTGTTGTCCGGCGCACACGTGATTTGTTATCTACGCGACCTGGTCTCCTAACCAAGATGGACAAGGAGAAGAAGTCGCTCGGCTGGAAGTATATGAATCGCGAAACCTTCGGGAATCCAGGTATAGATAGCATCAGGGTTTATTTTGGTTAGAGTTTTTTTTTATGGCAATGTTTTCTATTGTAAAATTGTTATTTCTGATATCTTAATTTTGATTTTTGATATCTTATTCCTGGTTTATGATGTTTTGATATCAACGGTGCATAAAAATGATTCTATGGTATTTATTGAAAAAATATTTTTAGTATCCTCGATACATAAAATTAATACTACCCTATTTAATGAATTAAACATGGAGTATCATCAGTGCATAAAAATAATGCTTCTCTAATTTTTAAATAGAATCTATAGTATTGTTGATACATAAAATTAATACTACCCTATTTAGTGAGAAAAAAATTGTAATCTTCTTTGACACATGAAAATAATACTACCGTACAAAGTGACTATCCTAGGTATCCGCGAGATCTGAATATAAAACATGCTTCCAAGAATCTGAAACAATCATCCTTTCAAGTTATTTCGCTTCAGCTCCGCTCCGATCTCCAAACAGTTTTAATAAGATCTTTAGCAAAACTACTGTGAAACTGAATCAAAGTGTCTCGATTTGGTGATTGTTTCTGATTCTTAAATAATGCTATATTCTGTTAACAAAACCTGTGTTTTCTTCGTGTGCAAAAACAATACTACTTGCTGAATAATACTTGATGTATTCTTAGCGCTCAAAACTAATAATCTTATCATAGTCGATGAACCGTGTTAAGTGTATCTGCAATGCATAAAATTGACGATCCTATTCTAAAGTGGTAAAACAGTCTTAAAATATGCTCAGCGCTTGGAAAAGATATCGATAGTATTGTGGTCAGTTTCAAATTCCTAACATGTATTGTAACTTTAAATCAGATTGATTATTTGAAATTTCTCTAGAAATTTTTTGGACAGATTGATCTTTATCAATTTTATATTTATTAGGCTGTGTTTTTTTTATGTAATTTGATATTTTGAAACATTTTAAAGATTTTTTTTATTGTTGCAGGTGAAAGAGCTAATACCGTGAATATTCCACATGTTATCGCTATGGTGGGATTGCCCGCTAGAGGCAAAACTTATATATCAAAAAAACTTTCTAGATATCTGAATTGGATAGGAATAAATACCAGAGGTAATTGTTGTTCAATTGTAATCTCCATATATTGAAATAAAAATAAAGTTTTGCTTTATAATTTCATTCACAGTTTTCAATCTGGGTGAATATCGAAGACATATGACCTCTGCGTATAAAAACCATGAATTCTTCCGTCATGATAACAAGGAAGCAATGGCTATCCGTACTAAATGTGCTATGGATGCACTCCGTGATGTTTGTCAGTGGTTAGAAGGCGGAGGTGAAGTAGCAGTTAGTAATCTTTTTCATTATCAATTACGTATACAATATAAATTAAGCTTGCTTAACCTTACAATCTATTTTAAATAAAAGGTTTTTGATGCTACCAATTCCACGATGGAAAGAAGAGAACTGATACGAGACATTGTAGTCAATGAAATGGGTTTTAAACTGTTCTTTGTTGAGTCTATTTGCGACGATCCACAAATCATAGAACAGAATATTATGGTTAGTCGACATCTCGAATATAAGACCACAATAAATGCACATGCTTCTAATTAGCACAACATCATGCCACTAGTTAGCAATTTGTTCCTATTAGCATGTCTATTAAAATGCTTTTTGTCAGCATGTGCATATGTATATAAATTCTTGAATGATTTTATTAATATTATCATGATTTTAATATATGTATATTTACATTCTGATTTTAGGAAGTTAAAGTGAGCAGTCCAGACTATGAAAATGTTAACATGGAATCTGTGCTAAATGATTTTTTGCTTCGTATTGAGCATTATCGTGAAAAGTATCAGCCTTTAGACGAAACGAAAGAAGCTGAGATTTCATTCATGAAAATCTACAATACCGGAGAAAAGGTTGTAGTGCACAAGCATGAAGGACATATTCAATCTAGAATCGTATACTATTTAATGAATATACATATAGTGCCCCGAACCATATACCTCACCAGGGTTAGAATTATTATATAAACATATGATATTCATTTTCTTATTTAGTCGATGTCTGCACTAATAGAATTTTTCAATTTTATTGTAGCATGGTGAAAGTGAGCAAAATTTAGAAGGCAGAATAGGTGGTGATTCGTCGTTATCAAGTAGAGGTCGTAAATATGCAGCAGCTCTAGCTAATTATATTTCCCAACAACAAATTAATGGGCTGCGAGTATGGACCAGTTGGTTAAGACGAACCATTCAAACCGTTCAAGGGGTTCATGTTCCTCAAGAGCGTTGGAAAGCATTGAATGAGATAGATGCTGTAAGATTTTCATTTGATCCTATTACTAACAAAATTTTTTACTAATTTTCAATGCTGAATTTTGAATGTGCAGGGCATATGTGAAGAAATGACGTATGAAGAAATCCAAGCAAAATACCCTGAAGACTTCAAAGCTCGAGATCAAAACAAATTCGCTTATCGTTATCCACGTGGAGAAAGCTACGAAGACTTAGTGGCTAGACTAGAACCTGTCATTATGGAATTAGAACGACAAGGAAATGTTTTAGTCGTAAGTCATCAAGCTGTGATGAGATGTTTGCTAGCATATTTCCTCGATAAGTCTGCTGGTAAATAAACTTTCTATTTCATTTATTTTATTATATTTTAAAGTATTTTTAAGACAATTAACAAATTTCAATTGATTTTAGATGAACTGCCATATTTACACGTTCCTTTACATACAATAATAAAACTAACTCCCGTTGCATATGGCTGTAGGGTAGAACATGTTAAATTACCTATAGAAGCTGTGGACACTCATAGACCTAAACCAGCCGTAAGTTTTTTTTTTTATAAAATTATGAATATTTTATATGTGTATGTTTATCAATTCTGATTTCATTTTTTAGGATGTAGGAGAACCTTCCGACAAATCTTCATGTAACGGAGAGAATGCCTTAAATGATATTCAATAATTTAGCGTAAGATTAGGATATAAGAGTTACATTTTTAAAATCGTTTGAGAGAAATGTAAAAGAACAATTTATAATCTTTTTATATGTGTTTGTTTTTTATCAGTCTCAACTGATTTTATAACTTGTACCATGTACACAGAACAAAATCTAAATTTTTCATTAGTTTGGTGATTTATAAGGAGTTTACTTAAATTTAAAAGTATATACAGGGTTTTATCAAACTAAACACGTTTTTGGCTTTTGTATGTATTAACATTTTATGACTTAATTAAATTTTCTATCGATGTAGTTATCGTTGAAAATATTTTTATATATAAATGAGTAATGTTACATATTAAACGTTATGAATTCACTATGTACTTGGAAAATTTATTTTCTTTTATTGAATTTTATGGTTATGTTTTATTTCGTTAATAATATGTGAACATAGAAGATTAAATATTTGCCCGAGTATAAGAATTTTACTTGTAATAATTTTTATCGATTATTTTATCACAATACTTAATAATTTGACTATCGTCATGAAACAAGGCTCATGATGTATTCTTTCGCATTTTTATTTTCATTTATGTCATACTTGTGGAACGGACGTCGATTAAATACCCTAATGTGTAAATTCAGCTATTTATTTAACGAGACATTTCGATGTTCCTTTTTATACATGATATTTTTTTCATATATTTGTTATCTTTTGTGAAAACAAAACGATTTTCAATCATAAGTAGAATTGTCCAATCCCGACTGTTTAAGCTGTTCGATATATGATAATAAATATGTCGTTTCGCCCTCTTATAAATTAAATATTTATTATTTATTGTTATATGTATGTATTTGAAGGACTGTTTTAAATGTGATAATCTATAGGGTGTTTAGTGTAAACGTCTAAAGGTAGTTAGTTATATATTTTGCTTAATATTGAAAATCAAACATGTAAATTAAACTACGATACAAAATAGATATATTTTTTGTTATATTCTGTGTTTTATTTCTTATGAAAAATATGGTAATAATTGGTTATTGGGTATTATATAAAGTAAGCTTATTTGCTAGGGGAGAATTCTATAGTAAACAATCTTTTATCATGATCGATTTAATACTAATAGCAACATAATCAGGTAAAATGTTTTCGAAGAAATATTTTGACTAAATTAAATAAAAAAAAATGATTCCATCAAGTTCTAATTAGAATAGTTTCAGCGAACCGAAAGAGTTTCTTTCACGTATTTCATGCCATGAAAAATATTTGTTGTAGTGAAATTGTTATTTCACTGAATAGTATATTAATGAAGTAATGTTTTTCTTTTTTTAATTATCAATAGGTACGTGGGCTAAAATTTCAGTTAATCATGATGTTCAGAATATTTTTATCGTATTGTAAGTTATAAAATTAAATGAAAAAAAGTTGGAATTTTAGTAATTTTGAAACTAGTAACGTTTATATTTTATTATTGAGTATATTGAATCGCGTATTCATCGTGAAAATGAATTTTTTCAGACAATAACAATAGGACTGCGATCGAAATGAACCGGAGCCCGATTTAGAAACGAAGCGCGTCTACTTGAACGCGCCGATAAGGCGAACGGCGTCATTTTTTAAACTTTCCCGCGTTCGCGACGGAAGGGAACGTCCGTCGCGCGACTCGCCGGGTCGGCGTCCGTTTCCTCTCCCTCCGTCCGTTTTCGCGCCAAAAGCGGTCGGCCGGGGGGAGGGGGACCCCGATTCGCTCGCCGCTTCGAAGCCGTTCCCCTCGTTCCGATCCGAACGCTCGCGCGAACGTTTGTAGTCTTTATTGTGAGGTAAGATAGGAGCTATTTTTTCATAAAAGAGCGAATCGATTGCGTCGGCGGAACGGCGACGGCGAACGCAGGAATGCGTTGCGCGTGCGCGTCCGTCCGCGACGCCGGCGCCCTCGTCCGTGTCGCGGCGCCCGCGCGAACTCTCCGGCAACTCCATCTTGTGACGTTTGTGTCGGCGAACCGGGCCGCGCCCTCGGCCCTCGGCCCTCCGGCCGCCCAGCCCGCGTCTCCTCGACCCGCGCCCCTCGTCCGATTCTTCGACGCGGTCGGAATCGGAACCGGACAAGTGGTGAGCGAAGCCGAGCCCGGCCGAGTCTGGCCGCCTCTAGCCGCCTCTAGCCGCCTCTAGCAGGACGCGTCGGTCGCGCGTCGCATCGCACCGGGCGACGAACCGATCGATTCTCGGTCGAAACGCTAACGTTCGGGGGCGCGACCCCCGCTTCGGATTCGCGCGCGACCCTCGTCGGTGTCTTCTCTCTTCGTCGATCGGTTTGACAGTTGAAATGGGTCGCGCGAGCGTCGAGCGATCGTGTGCCGAACGCTACGCGCGAATAGAGTCGAGATTCGTTCGCAGCTAGGGCACGGGAGTATTGTTATTTAGCTTGCGCGCGGGTGGTGGGGCGGCGGCCGGGCCTCTCGGTCTGCGCACGCCGTTCCCCTTCGGCGCCCCCCTCTCCGTCGTCCCCTCGTCCGAACGTCGCCGAAACGCAATCGGGCGTCGTCCTCGTCCCTTGCCCGCAACCCGCGTTTCCGGTTCCCGGGCTCCCCTAGAAACGGCGCCGAAGTCGCGCGAGACGCCGACGCCCCGACGGTCCCGCCGAATTTTCAAATTTGTAACCTATTTTTTTGTTTACGTCCGTCGCCAGGGCGACCGAAATATTTTCGCTCGAACTTCGGAATCAACAGGTGCTCTTATCCTATCGAATTTCTATACGAATCCGAATCGGTCGTTTACAAACGTTTTCATTTATAATTCCCGTCCCACTCGACGAAGCCCTAATTTGAAGCAATGAAAAAAGAAAAATTCCAAATACCCCAATTTTTGGCCCCAGACATTTAAAAAAGATTTGTCAATATACAACCGTGCCAGTCTTCGAATAAAAAAAAAATCGTGCATTTTATTTTTCAAAGATCTCATTTATAGCTTCCAAATGAATCGTATTATTTTTCAGTCCGTAACGGGATAGAGCATTATATTTTTGAATCGCTCCAATGACATTTTCGCTCATCAAACGATTAAATATCGCAATTATGATTTTTTTGGCTTTACATTATCTTATAGTTGCTAATATTATCTTATTCATCTAATATATGAATATTCGCCTAAATCGTTTAGTTAATTTACACTAATAAACATTATATTTTTTACCTAATTACTTAAAGTAAATCATTCCTAAATTACATAGTCATTTCATATAGCATTTATTATGCCAAATATGTAATTTTTTATTATTTGATGTTGCAATTTTTTCAATATCATTACATGGCTTTATTGATACTTTTATCAAATCGGCATATTCGTTATGAATCAGATAAAAAAAAAAATCAAACTGCACTTTATACGTTTCAAATTGATTTACATAAAATAAAACTTGAAAATTTGTGTATCATTGTGAAAATTTTCGTTCCAGATTTTTAAGTTTTAACCGTGGATCGCTACAGATAGATCGAAATGCAATTTCATACCGAGAACATATCATGGGCTTCCATCTCAAAAGTTACTATATATCGTTGATGGGCACATTCCGTCCGCCTAAATTGAGGTAAATAAATCAAAATACAGATTATTTCTTAATTGTTAGTTTTATACTTGAAATGTTTTAGTAAAATAATTTCGTTAATTACAGATCGGTGGACGGCCCAATTTTACGCGCGATCAATGTATTAATGCAATGCTGGAAAGTGCTCCCGATGTTCCACAATTTCAGTCATCTACTGTTGTACGACGTGCGCCACTGTGGAATATTCCCACGTGGACATTCCAAAAAGTCAGCGTTTCTTCCTTAATCACATTTCAGCATAAAATTTTATACATTTCTGTAAAATAATTTTTATTGTTTTCAGGTTGAACACATTTTCAGTAATTTAACTGGTAAAATTAAAAGAAAACTCAATTTAAGAAATAGAATTTCAAGCAATTATCACGGTAACTCAAGTTCTTCTATCAGGTATTAAAAATTCGCATTTATTATATCAGTATGGTGTACATTTTTCATAGTAAGTAATCTTACTTTTAGAGAGCAAAGTGGCGATCAACAGTTAGCAGAGTGGTCTTTTAGTTCTAAAAGGAGATGCAGCACTTCATCTATGCATTTAGAAAATGATGTCGATCGATCTAGACCATTAAGATATTGTTCTAAGACTAAACCTCCAATTTTTCTAAAGGATGATGCCAAATTTACCAAAATTAGAACTTTAAGAAAAGTTCTTTCAAAGAATCGTAAAATAAAGTAACTATTTTTCAAACTATCATTGATATTATATAATGCCCATTTTTGTATAATCATATTATTTTCTACAGGATGACACGAAAGGCACGTCTACGTATGAAAGAACGTATACAAATTCCTCAAAAGCTAAATGGATATTGTGAAATCTGCCACACTTCATATTCTGTACTTTCTGATCATGAGCGTTCATTGACACATATCAATTATACAAAGAACTGTTCAAATTTTTTATCATTAGATTCATTAATCAATGAAGGAATTGATGTAGAAAGTTTCTTGAAAATGAACAAGTCGAATTTACCAAATACGTGCTTGGAAAGACGTTCTCTTCGTAACATAATAAAATTACACCAAGACACCGAAAGCCATAACATTCAGAATCAATTGCAGGTTTTATGCAACGGTAATTCTGACACTGTTTGTAAAGAAGTATCACCTAGAGAAAAAAAGACCAGTTTAAGTGATTCATCTGTGATATCGCAATCTCCATTTTCTCCTCCGTTAAGCACTAATGGACACTATTTACGTTCTAAAAGCAGTATTGTAGGGGAGAATGATAAGACTTCCATGAGAGAATCCAGAAGAGAAAATTTGAGAAATGGATCTATTAGTCCACGAATCAATCTAGATAAGAACGATAATTCTAGTAAAATTAATGGAAAAATTGAGGACAAAGACAGAACTAAATATAGTCATTTGTTTAAGAACCGAAAACCTCGAAATATCCGCTGGCGAAAACCAAATGCAAACTGCAACTCTGCAGCGTCTGACAATCAGGCTTATTACAAAGTTGTTGGAATGAGTACAAAACTTCGATCTAGCAATAATTTTCATACAGTTAACAAAGGCGTAGAACCCGCTCCCCCTCCTTCGAGACATTGCAACGGTGACTCTGACACTGGATTAGTTGTTAAATTTAGACGCGTCCGACGATCAGAATTATCAGTACTCAGTGACGAAGCTGAGAATTTTATGTTTCCCAAGAAAGACGATGGTGAGACCACTGAAGATGAAGATGTTTGCCATTTCACTGATATTTCGTCAAATGAAATAGTAGTTTCTCCGAATGCCAATATGAATTGCAAAATCAAAGAAGAAGTACTTTCCGGTGATGATGTTTCTCAAGATAGTTACAATTCAGATATTGTACGTCGCCGAGGTAGGCGGCGAAAAACAGAACCTTCAAAAAATGCTTCGTATTGTTGCAAAGGTGATGTTTATGAAACAAAAAATCGTCATCGCAATTCTTTGGAATCTCCTAGAACTGTCAATAGTAAAACGGAACAATTACCTAAAGATAATGATGTCGTAATGATAGATCCAGCCACTTCTCAGGATGAAGATAAATGTTTACGCTGGGAAAATGGTCGATTAAAGGTTTCACCTGAAGTTGAAAATCTTACGTATACTTTTGAACAAGTACCTGTTTATGAACCTTGGTATGAAACATTTAGAAGACAAGATGAAGGCAGGGAAAATTCTAAAAGTGTCGCTCATTATCTAGGTTGGTATATTTTCGCTTTTATGAAACATTTATTTACTTCGGTATTTAATGTTTTTTTATTGTTTAGGTTACTATTGGAAATCACCCATCTTACCATATGAAATGGGCTATTTGCCACCTTTGAAACCAAATTGTTGTCCACTAAGCCAAATTAAGAAGACCATGGAAAGCAAGGCTGGACCGGCGCGACTATACGGCACTAGAGGGATGAAAAAGAAGAAAACCAAATCGGAAAATACCCTAAGTATGGGACGTAATCCTAGAAAATCACCTCGTGAACATGCTTCAACTTTGGCCATTTTAGGAAGCCTCATTCACAAGAAAAGAAGTAAATTTAGGAATTCAGATGACTCAAAATCACTGCCATCTATTACAGAGGAGGAAGTTTCAAATGATGTCCCATTATTGTTAAAATTACCGGAGATCCCTGCAGTACCTGAAGAAACAAAAAAATTAGATGATTTTTTTTCTAATCTGTATGACGATTCAGATGATTATGATTCTCTTATCGATAATTTGGATTTAAATGTTAAGTTTGAAAAAGAAGATAAATTAGATGTTGTGGATCTTTTAGAAAACTACCATCAGTGCGATTCAATTGAAAAATCGGCTAGAGAGATTCAAGATCACGTACAACAACGTAATGAAAACCAAAGAAAGAGAAGAGGATATAAGTTTAAGAAAAAAAACAAAACTGGGTGGCCTGCCAAAAAAAGAATTCAAGTCAAAAAAGATACTACAAGTATTGCTGAAAGTGCAGACTCTTCGAGAGATGCCAGTGTAAATAGAAATGAAAATAATACGAACGATGAAAAACATAATGCAGTAGAATTAGAAGAAACTCTAAATAGCGTCAGTTCGAGTGACATTACAAACGACGCTAACAACAAAGTGAAAGTGCAAAGTGTAAATATTGAAAACAATGATAGTATTACTTCGTTTAGTGACGCGGAAGAAAAAACGTCAAACGGTTCAAAGTGCAAGCCGGCTCTTTTAGACACTGATCTCAGTAACAGTGATGACGATAATCTTTCTTGTAATTTAGATCTGAATTCAAAACGTGGTGGTAGTGTCGAACGTGCTCCAAGTGAAAGAACTAACGACGACGACAAGTCGCATCATTCCAATCACAACGCAATGGAGATGCAACCGGTAGTGCGAGTGCAAAAAATGGACACTAAACCGTTGAACGTGCGAGGAGTCCGAAAGCTGCGTAGCTCCGGACCGAAGAGGAAGCTGCGTCACAACCTGCATAGATAACCTGCTGCGTCCCTCCTCAAGCCGCTACACCATCTGCCGTACGTTTGTCTGCGAACACTATTGCGATGGGCCACACAACAGAAGTGACTAGTTGTTTTTATAATTATTTTCGGACGTCTCTACTTCTGTACAGTTTAATTCCTTTAAAGGATCTTGAGGATATGGGACGCTTCTGTTTCGGAGTTCCTTATCGCTCATATTTTAGCTGCCTGTGTATGATGTTTGAATTTAAGACTATAGTTTCGTTTGATTATATATATATGTTATATACGTTGCATTTTATCGATTTGATGCTTAAATTAATCATTAGATTTGTAATAGGATTCCATAAAGGTTATTTTGTACGAATTCAATCTTAAATGTATATTTAATTTAACTGTGAATATGAATGTATAGTTTTAGCGAATAGAATTTCAAAAGATCATTGTTTTTAAATTGAATTAAATTTGTATTGAAATATGAAATGTCGCCTTAAATTCAAGTACAGAAAATACAAAGTAGTGTTATTTTTATGGTAAACACACATTTTTCGAAACAAAATTTATTGAATATAGATGAAATTGTGCTACTTATGTAAAATTACAGTATTTATGACATTAAAATTTTCATTTCATACAAATTTCAACGATTGTAATACCAGATGTTAATACATACTTATGTTTCAGTGTAAATTTAACTGTCGCTAATTAGCTTTAAAATATGTACACAGTAAACCCCCACATTTTCAAATCCATCCTAGTTTCCGATTAATACCATTAACGCTGCTTTAATTAATTTGTTCTTGTTTTGTTGAGGATGAAATAAAACAGGTTACTTATACAAACTTTTTTTCTATCATGTTCCTCATATATCTACATTTTGTTGACTCTTAAGAGCATTTTAAATTGATTTCAAAACAGTTGAAAAGTTATAGGGAAAACACCAAAACCAAAAGAACTCTAATGAAAATTCACATTTTTAGAACTATATGCTTTTATTCATACGCGTATGAAAGATCTTTTTACATACTGAAAGGAGTGACCAACAGCACTTGGAATATTCACGAACTCCTATATTGCTCATTAAAATAACAGTTTATTATAACAAAATAAAAGGAAAATGATAAAACTAAATTTTCTTTAGTCGTACACGTCTTGCCTATCTGCAACATATCTAACAATATCGGCCGGTTTCATCAACCGCTCAGTATCAATATCTGGAATTTCAAATCCAAATTCGTCCTCCATGGCCATAATGACTTCTACATGATCTAACGAATCCAATCCTAAATCATTAATAAAATGCGAGTCAACAGTCAACTGAAAAGAAAGAAAAAACATTTGATGAATAAGTTAAAAAAAGTTGTTTCTTATACGGACTGAATAGTAGCCAGTTTTTCAATCATCAGGTAAACTACTTTACAGTAGTTAACTTTTTTTTGTTACATATACAATGGTCGCTAATAAATGGTGTTTGAAAGATTAGATCTTATATGTATATAAAATATAAAAACAAAACAATTTGTTTGATGAGGAAACATTTTGGTATAAAAAATATTGAGAACAAGAAGTTAATGTAAATATAACCTATTGTTATCAGTAAGAAATGTTTCTTTGATAAAATATCAATAAATAAACAAATTAGGTATTCGATGTGATGATTTTGCAAACTGATCAAAACAATGCATTCATTCTATTAGCTCGATTGTAGCAAAATCTTACAGATATATGGTTACGCTTGTTTTTGTATTAAAATTGTAACTAATGATGGATAATCATTTATAACATGAAAGAATATCAACTATAATAACCTTATATTTGCAAGTCGCCCGAACCTAAAGCACTTTTCAATCGTTCGTACAGAATACAAAACAGTAAAAAAACTTCCCGTACCTTGTCGGGATCAACTTTGTCGTAGAGTTTGAGTACGAGCAATACTCTACTCTCGATAAACTCGAGCGTGAGGGGTTCTTTACTGCTGTAGTCGCGACGAACGATTTTCAGCACGCCCTGAAATTAAGAAAATATGAAAAAACTGTTTTATAAAGGTGTATACCTTGTCATCGGGAACTTTGTCGTAGGCGGCGCACACTTTCATCACCCGCTCTTTAATCTGTTCCACTGTGATTTTTTTTTTAATCTCCGCATAAGATCTAAGTTGCTGTGAAAATATCAAAACGTTTTTCATTAATTGTACGTAATCTTCGAAACATTACAATGTAAATATTGTAATTATATATGAATGATGCTAAAATTTTCTAATTTAAAATTAATTTTGCCAATAAAGCGGGAAACTATTCAATACGTGCAATTAAATTAATTCAAGTTCATTTATATTTATGGTGACTATGATTTTTCGAAGGATACATTGGATATCACAGAATAAACATAGAAAATTATAAGACGTCGAAAGGATACGATTGAATTGTTTCAAATGCAAGTTTGGCCATTAAAAAGAATTGTGAAACTGCACATGATTCGTTTCAAAGCCAAATTCGATACAATTACGTATTTTTGTAAACGTAAAATTTTGCAGTGTTGAAATGAATTTAGTGAATTTATCATTCTCGCTTCTAATATTTTTTAAAGTGAAAAAACCAAGATTAACGTCAATAATGTTATAATTTCACAAGTGCGACAATTCGGCGAATAGGTCAAAGTCGGTAAGTCAACGGACCGAATAAGGTTAGGTTAGGTTAGATTTTTTTAAAGGTCGCGGAAGTTTCGTACGAGGATTCGTCGGGTTTGTTTGAAGTTTGCGGCGATCGAACGGGATATCGTCGCGACCGCGAAAACGTACGTTTGTTTCGAAATGTCAAAGCGTGACGTTCGACCGAAGAGTGAAAAACCGGTAGACCTCGCGAAACGAAGAGAGCGAACGGAAAGTTGTTCGCGGCTGAAACTGAGAATCGACGTTTTGTGCCGCGTCGCGCGAGCCCCGAAGACGCGAGCGGCCATGTGTTATGCAACTGGAACGCGTATCTACGAGGCGATCTGAAAGACGGACGAGTCTCCGAGTTTACCCGATCTTCGCTCGAAGAAGGCTTCAGGAATCCGCTCCCGCAGGAGACGAGGGGGAGGCGCGAGACTAGGGGTGCGACGATGGGGGCGCAGGACCGCGTGCGGCTGCTTTCGAAGAGGGGCGTCAGGTTGACTCGTTTGCATCTGAAGCTTCGGCCCAGAGCGGAGACCGCGCCGAGGAGCTGCGCCCCGCGCACTACGCCCGCCATACTTTTCCGTGCACGAGCTTAACGCGAAACGACCGGGACGACCGTCGACACGAGCCGAACGACAAGAAGACGACGACGACCCCTCCGATCGAATTGTGTGCGCTCGTAACTTCGGCTCTACACTCGATGTCGCGTTGAATTGTCTAAGACGCTCTTTTCAATTGTCGTCTGATATTTAATCAATAAAAATACAACGATATCAATTATTTCTCATGAATACTTATTTCGATTCTCTAAGAAATGATTTTTTGGAATTTCTCATTTTTGACGAATAAAAGTAATGCAAATTCGAACAGTTTTGCAAAATTTAAATAAAAATGATACCTTCGTCGAAGATTCAGAGTTGCATTTTCGTACCGGCCGTTTATCGTTTTCGCGGCTTTTACAAATTCATCGAATCCGGATCTGTGCGTTTCGATGTTTTTCATTATTTTCAAATAGATTCAAGAATCGAATACTCTCGTCTAGCAAAAACTGAACGAAAACGAACACACCTAACTTACCAAGGTAGAATTTTTAATTGAAATAACTTCTATAAATAGTCAGAAAGATAGATATCCAAAATATTAACAAAAATTTTAAAACTACATTTTCACAAATGAAAAAATGGTATTTTAATCGGTGAGCTCTGAAATTAAGGATTCATATAAAAAGAAAAATAACGTATAACATTAAAAAAACCGTCTCATTCTACATTTAAACATGCGCTTCGTACACCTCATTCTACATTGACTCGCTTTTCATTTACTAGATCGTCACATGTGTGCGATTTCGTTTGATCTTGAACATTAACCGACGATGAATTGAAATTATCAAAAAAAAAAACACATAGACGAAGATACGAACGTTTAGATCGTTTGCGTGGCCGTCAGTCGCTTGTCGTCCGCGCTTAGAGTCGCATATACCTCGACGCTCTTTTGAAAAATATCCCGAACCCTGGTAATCTTGAGAGAATCGAACGTCTGCCGCCGAAGGAAACCGAAGAAATGGGAAACGCCGACACGAAGCTGGCGTTTCGGAGGGCCGTCGTCCATCTCACGTCGCGCACTCAGGTTGGTCAAGCCGCCGAATCGTCGCTCATCTTATTCCTCAATCGTTCGGTTCCTTAACCATCCTCGCCCTTCCTTTACGCTCCCGATTTTCCGAGACTGCGATTCTCGTTCCCGCTTTCGTCAGCCGCACGACACCCTTCCGACATATGCTTCCGTCTTATCGATCGAAATCGTCGCGTTTGCCGATATTTGCACATATGTTACTATTGATATTCGTTTCATTCGGAAAATTAGCTCTTCGTCGATGTATCTAACTAGTTTAACTTCAGTGCGATGTGCGTTCTTTCAGTACTCTTCGTTATAGTTGTAAAAGGTTATTAGGTCAGAGTCACTTATGGTACTGTACAGTCTCACTATTGTCTTTTCTCGACAAACCGTTAATCGTGTAATCATGTTTAGAACTGTTATTTTCTTATTTAATTCCATACAGTAAAGTTATTTTTAGATAAAATTATATAAATCTAATTTCTCACTGTAAACTATGAAATTTATCAATAAACCCTAGTTCAGTTTATGACCTATTTACATATTGACACCGGCCTATTTATTGCACAATTCTACCTATATCTCTATGAAATTTGATTTAGAACGAACCATTCATAAATAACTTTGATTTCTGATAAGATTATAAGTAAATGTGTACAATAGTAACTTAGTTTGAAGAATATGTGTGTTTATTGATAGTGTTAAAATGTAACATGAATTTTAGAGTGTTTGTACCTATGCATTTTCAGCCTATCGAAGCTTCCGATGATAGTTTTTGGGATCAATTCTGGTCAGAAAATGTAACTAACGTTCAAGATGTATTCACACTGATTCCCGCACCAGAGATAAGAGCTTTGAGAGAACAAGCCCCTTCGAATTTGGCTACGTTGTGCTACAAGGCAGTAGAAAAACTTGTGAAAGCTGTCGATAGTAGCTGTAGAACAAATCATGAACAACAAACAGGTATTCTATTTTATATTTATAAAATGTATTTCATTTTACGACTGAATAACACAGAGTGTACAAATGACATTTTTTTATCGATATTCATTTAAGTACAGAAAATGGTTCTGTATAATATATAAAACCATTTTTTGTATTTAACTCTATTTCGATAAAAAAAAAGGTCACTTGTACCCTTTGTACTGTTCATTTGTCATATAACATATCATTTTGTTTTCAGCTCTGAATTGCATAAGACTTTTAACTAGAATTTTACCATATATATTTGAAGCTGAAGATTGGAGAGGATTTTTTTGGTCTTCTTTACCAGCATCGTCGACAGAAAGTGAAGATTCAATGCCGCTTGCACAATCTCTTGTCAATGCTATTTGTGTATGAAATTCATACGAATATCACAAGATTGATTTTTACTTCATAATTTAAAAAGATATAATTCTTTTCAGGACTTGCTATTTTGTCCAGATTTTACTGTAGTTAGCAGTCGTAGATCTGGACCTGTACGTAGACTTTTCTAGTTAAATAATTATCATTTTTTCATTCACACTTATGAATAACTTTTATTGAATTTCAGGACAAAGCAGAAGAATTGTCTGCGTTGGATAGTTGTGAATATATATGGGAAGCCGGTGTGGGATTTGCAGTGTCTCCCACTCGTTGTCCGCAATTCGACGCTCGTCGAACTGAATTATTACGACTGTTACTTGCTTGCTTTAGTGAAACAATGTATCGTCCTCCTGCAGACATTTCTTCACAACCCAATAAATGGATTGGGTATGAATTTTCATTTTTAACTACATGTAATTTATCATAATCTACTTTTCGTTTATTAATCTTATATATTTACAGCTATTTAACTTGTCCTGATAATCGACACGCTTTACCTATGTTCACATCACTTCTGAATACGGTTTGCGCTTATGATCCCGTAGGACTGGGCTTACCCTATAATCATTTGCTTTTCCAAGACTCTTTGGAACCACTTGTCGATGTTGCTTTACAAATTTTGATTGTAACTCTCGATCATGATACTAGTTGCGGTGCAACTGATGGTGATGATGTAAGTTTTTGTTAATTTTTTCGTATTTTAAATAATAGTTTAGTTATTTTTTTTATTTATTTTCAGGCAAATACTCCAGATAATTTATTTATCAATTATTTGTCTCGTATACACAGAGATGAAGATTTTGCATTTATACTACGTGGTGTTACACGTTTATTGAACAACCCATTAGCTCAGACATATCTTCCTAATTCAGCGAAAAAGGTCCAATTTCATCAAGAGTTATTAGTTCTATTTTGGAAAATGTGTGATTATAATAAGGTTTGTTGTTTCTTCTTATAATTAGTTTTATTGGTACCTAACAATTTTTTTAATTCTTATAATTTGTATTATTCTTTCACAGAAATTTTTATATTATGTATTGAAAAGTAGCGATGTTTTGGAAATATTAGTTCCAATTTTATATCACTTGAATGATTCCAGAGCCGATCAATGTAAGTTATATTAAATTTTACATTTCTTTCATTTTTTTCATAATTTCAATTTTTATTTTCAGCTCGAGTAGGTTTAATGCATATTGGTGTTTTCATATTGTTACTCTTATCTGGTGAAAGAAATTTCGGTGTAAGGCTCAATAAGCCTTATACAGCTACAATACCTATGGACATACCTGTTTTCACTGGAACACATGCCGATTTATTAGTCACTGTTTTTCACAAAATTATTACTACTGGACATCAACGATTACAACCTTTATTCGATTGCCTTTTAACTATTTTAGTTAATGGTAAGATTTTTTTTGTGATATATGTACATATTTTTTATTTTAAAAATCAATAATTTCATTAATTTTTCAGTGTCGCCTTACCTTAAAACATTGTCAATGGTAGCTAGTACCAAATTGTTACACTTATTGGAAGCTTTCAGTACTCCTTGGTTTTTATTTTCATCTCCTGCTAATCATCACCTTGTCTTTTTCTTGCTTGAAATGTTTAACAACATAATTCAATATCAATTTGATGGTATAAGATAAAGAATATTCAAATAAATTCCTAATTTAATTTTTCAATAAAAGTATTGTATACTTTTAGGAAATTCTAATCTTGTCTATACAATCATAAGAAAACGTAGCGTTTTTCACAATCTTGCCAATCTGCCCCATGATCATACATCTATTAAGCGATCCTTACAACAAGGCCGAAGTTCAAGCAGTCATTCTCGTAAATCTTCAACGTCTAAACAAAATTCCAATCACGAAGCTTCGGGTCAAAGTGATAGTGGTGATGAAACAACAATGGAAGGATCGAGACCTGCTCTGCCTGCTGAACCAGGAACATTAAAGGCTACTTTACCTGAAACTCCTGGTTCGATTTATACAGTGCATTGCTTGATTGATTGATTGATTGATTGATAATCTATTTCTCAAATTATTTTTGTTATTAGCCATAGGACAGATGACTGAAAGAGAATCAGCTCATCCCGCTACACAAATTTTGGATGTTGGAGCACCAGTGATGCCTTCAACGATATCTTCACCCGAAACTCAACTCTTATCATATACAAGTGAAGATAAACCTAAAAAAGATGAAGATAATGAATCGGTTAGTAATGTAACTTGATATTTTACTTTTCAGCATTGTTAAACATGTTTTATACATTATTATCTTGATAAATATTTCTACAGAAACTTGCCGAATTATCAATAAATGATGAAGAAAATGACTCAACGAATGAAGCAAAAGACACTATAAGTCAAGATTCAGAAAAAATAAAAACTAAACAACATTTTCAACGATCAGTTGCTCAGGTATTTATTTTCTTTCGTTTTTCCTATTATTCATTATGAAATGATTTATTATGATTTTCATTGTTTAACCGTTTCAGAGAGGTAGTATTAGAGTTGTTGGTCCCGATGGTGTCGGAACAGTTTCCAATAACGCAAGCGATACCTGGACTCCTACTGCTGAATGGGTACATTCTTGGAGAAGCAAATTACCTCTGCAAACTATAATGAGACTTTTGCAAGTTTTGGTTCCACAAGTTGAAAAAATATGTATCGATAAGTAATTAGATTTTTTTCTTTAATGATTTTTCGTTTAAGAACCATTGGTTATATATTTGTTTCATTTTCGCAGGGGATTAACCGATGAAAGTGAAATTTTGAAATTTTTACAACATGGTACATTAGTTGGCCTACTTCCTGTGCCTCATCCGATTCTTATTCGAAAATATCAAGCCAATACAGGAACTACGACTTGGTTTCGTACTTACATGTGGGGTGTGATATATTTGAGGTATTTTATACTCTTTTAAAGCCTTTATTTTAATCTTTTTCCATATTTATAATTGAAATATCTTATTTTTGTTCACAGAAATGTAGAACCTCCAATATGGTATGACACTGATGTGAAATTATTTGAAATTCAAAGAGTTTAACTTCTTTAATTTTTTTTTGTTGAATATAAACTGAAATCTAGTCAGTACATCTGTCTGTAATTTGGATGACTATGTTTACGTTGTGTATTTGAGTATTGTATAAAATAAACACATCCAATTTGTACATTTTGTAAAAATAATCACTACACATTACATATATCTGAACACATTTGTAGGATAAAAATTCTATATTTACATATTATACAGACACATTGAATTTTTGACATTCCTTTTGTTTTGAAATCGATTTTATTTATTTTGATTTGTGTGAAGAATCTCTATTTTTAATTATTATTATTTTTAATATTTTATGCCATGAAATTCCCTTAAAAATGCATTTAAGTATTTTTTATACCAAATATGTATTGTAGCTTTAAATCAAAAGTATTTATACACAGATTAGTATAACCTTATTATATAATGTGCACTTAAAACAACGCTTAATTTATTTTAATTAGTTGCATTTTGTCTATGTTCCACCAAAATTAACAACAATATTATTCAAATTAATCTGTGTGACCGATAATTAGTTTCGGCAGAATGTAAACAATTTCAATGTGAAGTTATTCTTAAGTTAATTTATTGATTTAATTGAATATTTACTTTTTCTTATGTGTTTCCAAATTTTATTTCTGTTATGTTTGTAATAAAATAATATCTCACTATCGATTATCTTTCATTACATACCTACAAACATGTGAGCGTAAGTACCTATTAATTTCACAGCATGTGAACATCTTTGAATCAACAAGACTATAAATAAAGCAATAACTGAGATTTTTATTCGTTGGTTTTCATTCATAATCTAATTGTGAGATGAAATACTTTTGAATAAATAAGTGCCTAAAAAATAATGAAAAAGCGATCTTCTGTTAAAGTAAATTTCCTAATTACCTTATTGCAAATGGAGTACGAATAAATATGAGTCAGAGCAATTGTTATTCTTTTCTATTAGATCACTCCTCAATCAAACGATGATCTATCGATATATGGAACAAAAATTAAGTCAGGCTAGATATTTTTTTTACGAAAATAGTATTTCGTCGAATTGGGATGAAAATGAACAAATTTAGGACAATAGCATAAATAAGAAAATATTGTAAATTTTTCGAATGAGAATCAATTTAGTCAATGAAATCAAATCGTTCATCACAAAGATGAATTTAAAAAACAATCAAGTTGACAACTTCGAACGGCAACGAGTGATACCAACCGAACAGATGAGACAAGGCAAGGCAAGGCAAGTCTCATTTTGACAGTTGAGATTGAACAATCGCACTTGTGCATTGTGCAGAATATATAAAGAGAGAATGGTGGCGGAGACTACGGGCGGAGCGCCCGCCGCGGTGCCCTCGCCCCCCGCTTCCTCTGCGCCCTTCTCCCCCCTCAACCCGCAGCCGCACACCCCACCTTCGGGGGGCGTGCTCCCCTTCGTCAGAGGCGTCGACTTCACAAACAATGACTTCAGCGTCAGTCTCCATTCTCCACATATATCTTAATTGACTCGTTTTCGATTACTTTTTATGTTCACATTCTATTTTTTACATCCGTAGGATAACAAGTTTCCCGACGCCATGAGGATGATGACCGGGGTGCAGTGGTTGAAGCTGGATCGGACCAATTTGACCGAAATTCCCGAACAGATGGGAAAACTCATTAAATTGGTATTTATTCTGTTAAAATTACTCATTGCTGCGGTTTCCTTTCTAATGTCATAATAGTCCACCGAAACTCAAAGAAAAATTTGTGAAAATCCTCTATAAACTTAAATAGAGGATGTAAAAAAATAATCTAACCCATGATTTGGTTCATTTATATATTATTCCATCCTTATTTTCAACATATTAAAATAATTATGCCTTTTGTTTTCATTTATCAGGAAAATCTGTCTCTGAAAAGAAACAACCTCGAAAAGCTGTACGGAGAATTGACAGACCTCCAATGTTTGAGATCGTTGAATTTGCGGCACAACAAAGTCAAAAGTTCCGGTTTACCCAGTGATCTATTTAAACTAGAAGAATTGACGACGTTGGATCTTTCACACAATAAATTAAAAGTTATTCCTGAAGGTCTAGAAAAGGCTAAATCATTATTAGTATTGAATTTAAGTTATAACACGTATGTTTGAAATATTGAACATATTTAACATTAGTAGTATCGGAAATCATTTTAAATTTGTTTTAGAATCGATTCAATACCGCCCGCATTATTTATTCAACTCACCGATTTACTATTTTTGGATTTATCCAATAACGAGTTGGAAACCTTACCGCCTCAAACGCGTCGTCTTGTTAATTTACAAACATTAATATTGAACAACAATCCATTAGGTTTATTTCAGTTGAGGTATTTATGCTTAATTGAAGTTTTCGTTGTAAACGTATTTTTGAATTATTGTTAATATTTTGTATTTTTTCAGACAATTACCATCGTTGCAAAGTTTGGAAACGCTTCACATGAAAAACACTCAACGAACGTTGGCAAATTTTCCTACTTCCTTAGAATCGCTTTCAAATTTGTCAGATCTTGATTTATCTCAAAATTCTCTCCCGAAAATTCCTGATGCACTGTATTCATTGCCTAATTTAAAAAGGTTGAACTTGAGTGAAAATGAAATTTCTGAAATATCCACAGGTCAGAATGTCGAAATGTTATTAAATTTGTTTTTATTCAATTTTATAATGTCACTAATTTTGTTTTCTGATGATTTAGCGATTGAAATGTGGCAGAAGTTAGAAATTCTCAATATGTCACGTAACAAATTAACATCCTTACCTGCATCTTTATGTAAATTATCATTCTTAAGACGACTTTATGTAAATGATAATAAGTTGGATTTTGAAGGTATACCATCAGGAATTGGAAAACTGAGTTGTTTAGAATTCTTTTCAGCAGCAAACAATCAATTGGAAATGATCCCAGAAGGATTGTGCAGGTGATATTTTTTTCCTTAAATTATATGATTTTGTTATTTTTTATTAAGAAAATGAAATGATTTTCTAATGTCATTATATTTTATGATTGTAATAATTTTGCATCATCTTTTCGCATCAATGGTGTGAAAAAAGTGAGCAGCATCCATGTGTAAAGTGTTGTCAGTTTCACATTCCAACTGAGAGAATTGTGCTCGTAGAAGCATATCATTTTTATACCAACACACAGTTAGCACCTCGCTACTGTGCAGTTATGTTCATTATTATTAACTAGTTAATTCATCGTTTTATATTTTGATTACTATAAACAATATAAAATTTGTTTTTCGATTATTAATTCATGTACTTGTGTCTTGTAAAAAAAACGTGTTACACGGTTATCAATCTTATAAATGAATTTTATTAGGAATATCTGTCGATTCCCAATTAAAATTATTGATGCTTTATGGAGAATTTCAAAAAAAATCTTCAAATTTATATGTCCCAGGTGTGGAGCGTTGAAAAAATTGAATTTGAGCAGTAATCGATTGATAACTTTACCCGATGCCATTCACTTACTCACCGATCTCGATCTGCTAGATCTCAGGGATAATCCTGATTTATTGATGCCGCCAAAACCACAGCAAGAGCAAAAGGGTTCCGGGATTGAATTTTATAATATTGATTTCTCTCTTCAAAATCAGCTGAGACTCGCTGGAGCTTCAGTACCTGCTCCCACTCAACCTGCTAGTAAGTGTATCAAACATTTTCTTGTTTGACTATTGTTTAAAATTCTAAAATACTTATGTCATAATTTCAGATTCAAGTAAAGATGTTGTTGCACGTAAACTGCGTCTACGACGAGGAGGAAAACGTGAAGAAGGTGCTGCAGCCGATCAAGATCAAGCGAAAATTTTGCGCGGTATGCAAGATGTTCCTAATTTGCCACCACCACAAGAACCCACAAAGGGACAGTCACTCAAGTGAGATATACCCCTTGAAAATAATTCTATACCACATCATACAATATTCATTGATCAATTGTGAATGTTTCTAGACCAAAACGATGGGATGAAACACTAGAGAAACCTCCCTTAGATTATTCAGAGTTTTTTGACGAAGATGCTGGTCAAATACCAGGGTTAACTATATGGGAAATCGAAAACTTTCTTCCAAATCAAATAGAAGAAGTGGCTCACGGTAAATTCTATGAGGGTGATTGTTATATTGTTTTGAAAACATCTTTGGACGTTCAAGGTGCGTTAACGTGGGAAATACATTTTTGGATTGGTGAAAAAGCAACAGTAATTGAAATTTTTCTATATGTTTAATATAATTTTCTTTGCAATGTTATTTAACTTACTTATTTGATTATTTTTATCAGTTAGACAAAAGAGCTTGTGCAGCTATTCATGCTGTACATCTTCGTAACTATTTAGGAGCTGGAGGCCGTACAATGCGACAAGAACAAGGTGATGAGTGTGAAGAATTTCTTCAATTATTCCCGAATCCTATAACATATATTCAAGGTGGTCGTACAGCCAGTGGATTTTTCACAATAGAAGATACTGTAAGTTATTTTAATGCATATGAAATTTAAACAAATACAACAGTAATGAAATTTTCAATTCGTATTATTTTAGTCCTATGTCACAAGACTTTATCGAGTTCATGCCAGTGGTTCTACAATACATTTAGAACCTGTAGCTATTGATGTATCATCTTTGGATCCTCGTTACATTTTCCTTCTCGATGTCGGCCTAAATATATACATATGGTATTTCAATAATTATTATATTCAAAATATTTAGAAATTAATCATGGATTATATGTATGTATATATGAATTAGGTTTGGAAAGAAGTCGAAGAATACATTGAAGTCAAAGTCAAGACTTTTTGCTGAAAAAATCAACAAAAATGAAAGAAAGAACCGTTCTGAAATTCATACAATGGTACAAGGACACGAGGTTGTAGAATTTTGGAGAGTATTAGGAAGTTTCGATGGACTGCCACCAAGTCAAACACCACAAGTCAATATTCTTTTTATTTTGTTGGTAAATTACAATTGGAATTTTCATTTTAAACAATAATTTTGTCACAGGAACATGTGCCAGATGACTTCACGTGGAACTCTCCGCGTCTTTATAGAGTAGAGCTAGGAATGGGTTATCTAGAGCTTCCTCAAGTAGAAATACCTGCTGGCACAAAATTACAACACACTCTTCTAACCAATCGAAATGTTTATATACTTGACTGTCATATTGATGTATTTGTTTGGTAAAATATTTCACATTACATCCAAAACAGTATTTATCAATCCAAAATAATATCATTGAAACGTTTTTTTAAGGTTTGGAAAAAAATCAACTAGGCTTGTACGAGCTGCGGCTGTTAAATTGTCACAAGAGCTATTTAACATGATCAACAGGCCATCTCATGCAATGGTTACAAGACTCCAAGAAGGTACAGAGCATCAAGTATTTAAGAGTTACTTCCAAGGCTGGGACGAGGTGATTGCTGTTGATTTTACTCGAACTGCTGAATCGGTCGCCCGAACTGGAGCTGATCTCACTAGATGGGCTAAGCAGCAAGACACCAAGTATACTTGTTTAGCATAAACTTTTTGATTCTATGTGTTAATAAAATATTAATTCTATTCGAATAATTTTAGAGCGGATCTATCAGCTTTGTTCCTTCCTCGACAAACTGGTGTTTCAGCAATAGAAGCAAATCAACTGACTGAAGAATGGGAAGAAGAATTGGAAGCTATGGAATCTTTTGTTTTGGAAGGTCGCAAGTTTGTACGATTACCGGAAGAAGAGACTGGTGTATTTTACACTCATGATTGTTATGTCTTTCTGTGTAAATATATCGTACCTGAGGTATTTTCAAACTAAGTTAATAGATCCATTTTTATGTATTTGTTTCAAGTGATAAATCATTGTTATATTCAGACTGACGATATAGAATGTGAAGCCGAAAATGAAAACGGCGGTGCTGTACGTGAAGGTAGTAATGAACCACAAGAGGTTGAAGAAGAAGAGTCAATTCAATGGGTGGTTTATTTCTGGCAAGGTCGTTACGCTGGTAATATGGGATGGTTGACATTCACATTTGGGTAATTAGAATATAATTTGAAATTCATGAATGAATTCACGAGATATTCAAATGTTTGATTTTATAATTTTAGATTAGAGAAAAAATTCAAATCAATTTGTCGAAATTTGGAAGTTGTTAGAACTCATCAACAGCAGGAAAATATAAAATTTATGTCTCATTTTAATAGACGGTTTATTATAAAAGATGGAAAACGTAAAACTAGTAACAAAGTAATATTCAAATTATTCTTAATTTTAAATTATGTCTCATTATTATTTCTTTTATAAATTTGGGTTGGAATATTTTCAGGTAAATGGAAAATCGCCTGTAGAATTATACCATCTTCGTTCAAATGGTAGTCCTTTGTGCACTAGATTAATTCAAATAAAACCAGATGCCACCCAACTCAATAGTGCTTTTTGGTAAATATTTCAAGATATTTCAGTGATTATGTGCAATGTTTCACATTTAAAAAATATTTTTTTCTCTGTACAGTTACATTTTGAATGTTCCATTCGAAACCGATGATGATTCTGAATCAGGAATTGTTTACGTATGGATCGGATCAAAAAGTGATCCTGATGAAGCACGTCTCGTTGAAGAAATTGCTGAAGATATGTTCAACAGTCCATGGGTGAGCTTACAGGTAAACATACTTACATAATTGTTGATTTTTTGCTTTTTTTTTTTTTTGCTGTTATACTTATGAAATACATATTATTTTGTTTAATCAAAAAGGTACTCAATGAAGGTTCTGAACCAGACAATTTCTTCTGGGTTGGCTTAAATGGCAAAAAACCATATGAAAAAGATGCGGATTTCATGAATTATACAAGATTGTTCAGATGCTCAAATGAAAAAGGCTACTTTACCGTATCAGAAAAATGTTGTGATTTTTGTCAGGTTACAAAAGTTTCAATTTACAGTCATTAATTACTTTCCATACAAACATTTGAAACTGGCATTTTCTTTTTTTCAGGATGATTTGGCAGATGACGATATTATGATTTTAGATAATGGTGAACAAGTTTTCTTATGGTTAGGTGCAAAGTGTAGTGAAGTTGAAATTAAATTAGCATACAAATCTGCACAGGTTACAAATCTTTATTTCTAACGTACGGAATATTTTTATGAACTCGTCGAAAAGTAAAATTTTATTTTGCAGGTTTACATTCAGCATTTGAGAGTGAAACAACCGGATAAGCCACGAAAACTTTTCTTAACATTGAAGAATAAAGAATCTAAGAGATTCACCAAATGCTTCCACGGTTGGGGACCGCACAAAAAACCGCTCGAGTAAAAATTTCGCTTTAAACTGAAAATTACGTAGTCGCCGCTCAAACGAAAAGCGTTCGAGAACGAGTGTACGTATATTTGAGGTTCAGTGTTATATAACAGAAAAGCACAAATTAATGATAAATGTATTTATTTATTGTACAGTTAAATCAAAATCAACATATTTACAGTATTTTATTTTAAATTCTAGAAATAAATAATGACTTATCGAAAATTCTACAAATGTATTATGTTATAATAATAATTTTATTTATTATATTTATAACTATAGAGAAAATGGGAGGTTTTATATTCGAGACATTGGAAAAGTAATCGGCTGTTGAAATTATATATTATTTTTTTTCGTTGCTGAGATTTTTGTTTGAAGCTTTTATAATGTATATTTTAATAAGACTAATATATTTTATACCGATTGATGAAAAATAATTTTTCAAATAAAAACAAGAAAAAGTGCATTGACAATCTTTCAATTATACCATAAGAATAAGAGTTAAAAAGATAGTAATGACTAGCTATAAGTAACGGTAGATTCTGAGAATAAACAATTTAATTGTGACGAAATTACATAGATAGGGTACTTTTGAAGTACCGAATCGTTAAAGCGAGCTTATCGTAAACGATCTGCGAGTCGAAGAGTGACAAACTAACCTAGCGTTCGAATGCGAAGACGAAGGCGACGAGAGCCTTAATCGTCGTCGTCGTCGTCGTCGGAAGGCACGAACAGGTCGTTTTCCTCGAGGAAGTTGGCGATGCTCTTGCTGATGACGGCTCCCAGCAGCAGTCCCGGAACGACGGCTGCCAGGACTCCGGCCACGCCCAGGGGAGTCTTCTGGGGCTCCGGCAGCAACGCCCCGGTCCGCGTGGTCACCGCCGTTCTGGTGCCGGTCATCCGACCCGACGACGCTCCGACTCCTCGAAAACCTCGCACCACCCTCCAGATCATCGTCCGGCCGACGCTGCTAAATAAATCTCGAACGAAACCCGACTTTTGTCGATTTCCAGCGAAAGCCGCCCTCAAATGACAGCTGTGCGGTACTCCGCAACTGTCAATTGTACTTACTCATACATATTTTGTAAAAGGCGATCTATAACATTTTAAAATTTTGCATGCAATTATAGCTTGTAATTTTATCATTAATAAGTATCAAAATTGCATAAAAAGTAACTCATTTTAATAATCGACAATTTTTTTACTAATATAAGCTTTATTGTTATTTAAAATAAAGTATAATATCGTTGAATATTTGCATGACGTATTGCAGATTTCAGATGTCGCTAATTCTGGATACAATATTGCTGAAAATAAAACGAAATGAAAAATCTAGAATAGCTCGGTGGCTCATAAAACTGGTTCTTTTCATTGTGCAATGAAAATAGTTAGATCGGTAAAATGTGATGGATAGTATAAAAATGGAAAACTTATCTTTTTCGTACTAAATGTAAGTAAGGAACGTTTAGAAAAAATCAATATAATGAATGAATAAAGTCAAAATATTCAATTCTAACTTGCCTCAACCATCATCTCGATTCGAACCAAAACCAATTTAAAGAAAAATATTTTTTTTTCACCTGAAAATTAAAACTCAACCCAATTTTTGACTTACACATAGACAGAAATTCGTTAGTGTGCAAATATAGCTGTCTTCGAATTGAAAATTTTAATAAATTCAATTTAAAATAGCAAAATCTGAAATATCTGGAAAACCTCTCCTCAGTTTTCAGAAATAAATAAAATTGAAGAATGCGCAATTTATCGCAATTACGACCGCGAAATAAGAACGATTGATTTAAAAAGAATGTTGTCAGAGTGACGTGAGCCGAGGAGACGGAGTGTTTCCCGTGAAATGTAGACTCGATGAGGAGGATGTGACTTCTCAGACCCTGGAAACCGCGATCCTCGATTCCCTATAGAAATGGAGGTCCTGCTCACCAGCCTCGATGCGCTGCTGCGTGAGTATTATCAGCGATTATCCGGCTGTTAAATCGCTCCATTTTTTCAAGAACATCATATCTCAAAGTTCAGATGTTTTGAGTTATTCGTGTTTTTAGAATGTTTTCGATATTTAGCTGGGAAAATCGAGAAGTCGTTTGTGCTTTAAAAAATATTCAACGAGGAGATTCTTTGAACTTGGGTCCTTGATTGTGTTAAAACTTGTTAGAAATGTAGTGTAAACGTAGATAAAAAATATTAGCTAAGAAATAATATGAAATATAATTCTCAGTGTTGTATTTTATTTATTCATTTATACATATGTATCAGGTATACATACTAATAAAAAAATGTTTTTCGATCCGTCGACGAAAATATAAATATAACAACTATAACAGCATGTGTTGAACAAAACATAAAACACTCAATAAAAATATATTTTATTATGACAGTGAACTTAATAAATATGCTTTGACTAATATAGTTTGATAAAAACTTGCTTGCAATCGCTTTGAAATTATTGAGAATTGTATTTTCGTTCTTCACTATTATTTTGTGTCACAAATTAGGTACATTTCTAATAAGTATCAAAAAATCGTTAACCCTTTTCAATGGGCTTTCTAAATACTAATTTCATTTTTCAAAATCTCGATATTCGAGATTACATTATTTAAAAACACCAAAAGTTACATGTGATTTATTATTATTTAGATAAAGCTACCGGAGCAAATTTGGAGCGACCCGATCCTGCCGCTCTCGAAGCCTTCTGTACAATTTTGTCTGAATCCCCCAACGGTGCTTACATTGCCACTCGCGTGATAGCGTCGAGGATCAGGTCACCTCATCCCACCGAAGCTCTACTCACTCTGGATGTTTTAGATGCATGCATGAAAAGATGCGATGCAGCATTTCATGCCGAAGTGGACAAGTTTCGTTTTTTGAACGAAATGATCAAACTCGTATCGCCCAAATATTACGGAAACAAAACTGCTCCAGCTGTTCGTCAAAAAGTAAAGTTCATTTTTTATTTTATTTGTTGTTACTTTTATCTATTGAATAGCTTTAATTGTTTTCTTCAGGTTCTAACTTTAATGCATAGTTGGACTATTGATTATCCCCGTGAAATAAAGATTAAAGATGCTTACGAAATGCTGAAAAAGCAAGGAGTAGTCAAAGATGTTCCTCCAGCTCCTCCACCTGAACAAACGACTCCCGCTGCTAAGAATCGTTCAAAAGAAAGTATTTTTGAAGACGAAGAAAAGTCGAAAATGCTTCAAAAACTATTACAGAGTAAAAATCCAGATGATTTATTAGCTGCGAATAGATTGATCAAAACTATGGTCAGAGAGGTCTAAATATTAATTTTACTCAATATCTATGTTATTACATATTGAATTTTCTATTAATTAAATTTTCTAACACAGGGTGAACAAAAAATAGAAGCTGTCACTCGTCAAGCTTCCGAATTGCAAACAATTCACAACAACATTCGTCTTTTAGATGAAATGTTGGATCAGTATTTACCCAATGTGAGCTCACAAGCAGATTTAGAGTTAATCAAAGAACTGTTCGCCGAATGTAATAGACTTAGACCTACAGTATTCAAAATCGCAGCTGACACTCAACAAAATGATGATCTATTAAGTATGAATCATCAACATCTTTATGAATAGCATAATATGTAGAATGTATATGTTCATATTGTTTTTTTTTTTAATTTAAGATGATGTGCTTAAAGTTGGCGATGATCTAAACAAAGTTTTCGAAAAATACACACTTATAATATTGCATGGAAAGAGCAAAGATTCTGCTAATAAACAAAACTCTTCATCTGTTACTGGAAACGGTACCTCATTGTTAGATCTTACGGCACCGTCTAGGCAATCGGCTGAAGCTGTCTCAAATAATTCACAAAGAGAAAACAGAAAATCCAATATTGAAGTGTTAGATGATATTTTTTCTACTGCTGAAAATTGTAAAAAGATAGACGAAATGTTAGAAGTCAATTCTATTCCCACGTTGCAACCTATCAACTTAATAAGCCCTACAGGTTATAGTATAATATTATTACTTTATCATTTACAGAAATATTTTATATTTTTCTATTCCTATTACAGATGTAAATGCAGAGAAAATATTAAAACCTAACATAACTTCTGCAAATAAAGGTCTAGATGAGTTGAACGCTCTAAGTGAAGGATTGTTAAAATCATCTCTACCTCCCAGTTGTAGATCGATTTCAAATTTCAACAAGTAAGTTTATTCTATTTTCGGATGAAAATAGCTCTATGTTAATCTAACGTCAATATTTTACAGTCAAAAATCTGATAAAGTGCCTATGAATTTAATGGGAAAAGCTGGAAACTTAGTGGAAACTATAAATGATAATAAGAAAGATCTAAATATTACTTCACCAGAATCTTCCTCTAGAAATGATTTACTAGATCTCGACTTTCTCATTACGAAAACATTGGAATCTGAAAAAAATTGTACCCCCCAGCATTTATCTGCTGATGATGTAATGGTAGATTTATCTTCAGATGATAATTTATTAGACTCTAAAGAAAAATATGATGATTCAGATACATCATTAATAAATTGTTTGAAAACTGTTTCTCTTAATGATAATGAAAAACCTAGCTCTTCAAAGCATAACAATTATGAAAAAATAACAGAAACGGAATCAACATGTAATAAAATTGAATGCGTAACAAAAACTTCAAATGCAGTATCCAATAATGAAAAATCTGAAGACAAGCAGAAAGAAGTCAAGTCTTTAAACGACATACATATAAGTTTAGATACTATAAAGCCTGGAGATAAACCACCTCTTAAATTATTTGAAGAAGCCAATGGCATAACTGTAGTGTTACATTTTGCTACAAATAAGCCAAGATCTGATGTCTATGTAGTTGTCATTTCAAGCACTAGTCGAAATCCACATCCTATAGAAGAATATAAATTTCACGCTGTTGTTCCAAAGGTAATTTCAATGTAATTTAATAAAATTTAACTTCAGGCTTTCACTTCAAGTTTAATATTTCTAAAATTGAATTATACAAGTATATTATCTTAGAACATTTTGATTCAATTTCCAAAATGTTGAAATTGATGTGAAAACCCTGTATAACATCATCTAACAATGACTAACATTAACCATTTCTTTAGAGCTGCAAAATAAAACAATTGCCGCAGTCGGGGGATAAATTTCCAGCATTTACTCCATTTTTACCACCTGCCGCTGTTACACAAATTATTTTGATAGCTCGTCCAATGACTGAAAATCCATTGCCTATCTTCCTGAAATTTGTAATAACCTATGTTTGTCAAGAAGACAGCGTTTCAGAGATAGGTGAAATAAGTAATTTGCCTCTAGATGATACAGTAATTTAATTTCAGATTTTAAAGTCACAAACGTTGATATTATTTTATGATTTATTTAAAAGTTTTTTCAATATTTTATATTTCACTGATATATTTTTATATTATATGTATGTATATTAATATATGAAGGTTTACAATTTTCACACAGCTTAATTAACAAATATCGGGGATTGAATATTATAATGCTTTTTATTGAACAATATTTTATTTTGTTTCTATGAAAGTTTAAAATACTTATAAGAATTGATTGAAATGTTTATAACATAATTTTATTTGATGCTCTGTACATAAAGCATATTTTTTTATACTGCTTTATATGGAAACAATGTTACTATATTTTAAATAAATTTATTATTTATATAAGCAAGATGTAAATAGTATATAATCAAATCTAATGTTATGAAAAAGGAATGCGGAAAAACAAAGCTTTGCCTTTTTAAACTTATTAAAAACCTAGTCTGAAATTTATTAAACAAAATAAATTTTACAAAACTTTGATCTGACATCCAAAAATTCATCTTAAATGTATTATTAATTATAAATATAAAATTATTCAAATAGAATTGTGTTTAATTTAAAAAAAAATTACATAATTTCATCTCTGAAAACAAGAGCTGTTATAGCCTTCTGATGACCTGAGTATACTCTTTCTATTACACCAGTTGAAAGATTCCATAATCGAGCATTCCCATCTGATGATCCTGATAAAACGCATAATATGATTTTTAAATTTTTATATAACAGACATGAGCAAGTAAATTTATTAGAACCACAAAATTCTAACATGACAATACACATTTATATTGGCAAAATGTATGAGCAACAAATATAATATATACCTGTAAATACATATTGAGAATCTGCACTAAAAGCAGCATCCCACACCCAACGCTGACTGTCATGAGTTAATTCTTTGACTAAACTGAAATTTTCCATACTCCATACTCGGGCTGTTCCATCACCCGAGGTTGTTACTAACAAACTATAAAATTATACATTATGATTATCCAAAATCAATTAAATCAGCGTAATCAACTGTTTCAAATCACACATTACCTAGAATCAGGGCTAAATTGACATCTCAATGCATATTTGCTATGAGCGTTGAATTTGTGTTTAGGATTCAACTTTGTAGGTTTATCGCCGATTCCTTCCGTGAGTGACCAAACGTAACAATGCCCGCGATTATTTACAGCTGCCATTAATCTTCCTTCAGCATCGATTGCTATATCTTGTATCGAAAAATCAGGTTCAAGTATCTAAAACGTTAATCAGTTTTCAACAATATAATGAAAATTAGATTACTTTTCTTTTTGTAGAAATACAAACAAGTTGTTCATTAAGATCTGTTCTTAAATCCCAAAGATGTATGATTCCACTTTGATCTCCGATTATGATTTCAGATTGGTTTGGATGTAAACACACTGCATTTACTGGTGCTTGAACCTGGAATATTCTTTGGCATGATCTGGACCTGCATATGTAAAAAAATAAATTTATGTATATTTGAACCTTTAATGATATTAACTGTAAGTATAAAGTTAAATATACCTAAAATCCCATATTCTTGCAGTAGAATCTTCGCTTCCAGTAAACATCCATTTTCCATCCTCCTATTATTAAACGCTAACATGAAAATTGTTTTATAAACACCACTAACTATGGTACCGAATAAATCAATTGAAACAAAATGAAGTATCACATTTTGACACTATTTTTTCGATAATTTTCATTATTCTCATGGTAGCAAATGATTTATATTGAGTATTATTTAGTTGTTTTAGAAAAAATAATAATGACAAAGAGATTTTTATTCTTTTTCAATTAATCTGTTCATCACCATACATCTATTTAACAATTTAATTTACCTGAAATCCACAGCGAGATATATTTTTGGTCACACCATTATAACTATATAAAGGATCTGGGTTCGAACTGACTAAATCGTACATTTTCACATGTTGAAATCCACAAGCAGCTACCACTTGTTTATCTGGTGTAATTTCAAGTGCATTGACTTGCTAACATAAAAGAAAATCAAAAATAAATAAGAGTCTGTTCATAATTACTGTAGTGGTAAAAGTTTAAAGATTTAAAAATAACGGGTCAATCATTTATGAAATATAAATAATAAAATGAAAGACCTGTTAATTAATTACACTATTGTAATAATAAAATATTTACACATATAGAAAACTTACAGAATCTGGATGTTGCATAGTTCTCAAACATACTCCACTGTGTGCTTGCCATAATTTTATGGAATGGTCGTATCCACCGGTAACAAATATCACTTGTTCTCCGGAAGTTACGTTTGAAGAATCAACTGTCATTTCGATTGTTTTATTCTTTCATAAATAACTAAAAATGGGTCCGTTACCGTTAAATCTTTATATCTAACCTATAAATTGTCAGAGTATCTCTCGAAAGTTACGATTGCCCCTGTGAATTATTTGATTTTACTGAAAAATCGGTTATATTATGATTTCAAGTAAACATGTTATATTAAACTCGTTTGACGTTTCCAATAACATAACCTGTAAACCGAAAAGCCACTACCAACTTGACAATATTTGAATGCAAAATATATTTTTTTATTTAGAATTTTAAAAATTATAGCTCGATTGAACAATAAAACAACTATTTTGATTGATTATGATATAAAATCAGTTTATTGACGAAATAAAATGAGCATGAATACATGTAAGAAAAAAATGATGTGATTCGAATCGAAATCGAAACGCATCTCGTCGAATATCTACGAAAACATTATAAAAACGATATAAATCGATCGAAAACGATAATAGAACGATCGAAGAAAAATACGACGATGCGTTCTAAAGTCGAAAAGCATCGAGAATTATGTAAGAAGAGCTCTCGACGCAACGAGCGACGCGCGAGCTCGGCGAGGCAAAATGGCGGCCCGGCCGCTTCGTATGCGAGGAAGCCGGCCGGCTCGTCCAAGAGTGAACCGATCGAAATCGATATGGCGGCGGCGTTTTTTCGGATGAGGTTTCGTCGGAAATGCGACGTGGAGCGGCCGCCCTCTTGATCGCGAGGGTGTCGGGGGCCGCGTTGGGCCTCCAGGGCCGTTGACCCGGCCCGGGTGGAAAAGCGACGCGCGCCCGAATTCGAGTCTCGCGCCACGGCCGATCGATATGCGGAACAAAGGAACGCTCTGCGCCTACAGCGCGCCATTATCAAACGTTGCTTTTGCTTTTCCTCCGTATAAGATCGTGCGTTTCGTTCTCAGGATGCGATACTTTGTTTTCGACTTAATAATGCTCTTTTCTAGCTAACATTGCACTTTTTAGTTATTATGCTTTCTTTTTTGTATGTCTTTTCATTTGTAAGATAGTTTGCTTGGTTTCTGATCGTGTTTCAAATGTATGGGATCGTTAGGGATGAAGTAATAAGGCAATTTTAAAAAATATTTATTTATTTATAAGAAATTATTTTTGTTAAACATGTAAAACCACTCGACACAGGAATGCTATTTCTTTACAAAATAACATACAAGACAATTAGACAAACCGAATTCTTGAAAACCTACCTATGCGTCAAGTCTAAAAACGAAAACCTGAAGAACTATTAAAAATTAATTTCTTAAACTTAACGCAGGTACACGCATTGCAGAAAGTACCCATGCACTTTTCAGTCAAACACCTTAATAATTAAGATTTTTTCAACATTTGGATTGTAATTATTATAAAAACGGTCTTTGCAATTTACACAAATTTAAGAGGTAGGTTTTTACCGCTCGCGGTACACATAACTGCTACTATGCTAAAAATACTTAACATACATACGACGCGGGCGGGAATCGCAAGTTTAAATATTCGCCCGCTCGAACGAACGACAATAAAATAATGACAAATAGATCTCTGCAATGAGGTTTTGACAAAAAACGAGAGGGTGCAGTTGGAATATTGTACACTTTCCCTCTCTTATGAAATTATTACGCTAACGTCGAAAAAGAATTTAAGTATGGCGCCCCTAATTAAGGCACCGGGTAATTACAGGTAATAAATAAACGAGTACTGAATTGATAGAAAAAAAAGTTTTGGGAGATCAATCGCTCTCTTCTTCCTCTTCAGACTCTTCATCTTCGGATTCGTTTTTCTTCTTCTTACTCTTCTGTAAATAGAAACGAGAGACATGAGCATAGATACGAACAAAGGACATTTTACGAAAACAAGTCTTCTTTCGAAACTTACGATGACGGGCTTCTTTGCCGCTTTCTTCCCCCGTTTAGCGGCCTTTTTCGTTTCGCCGCCTCCTCCGTTGGCGTTGAAGGCTTCGAGGTCCTTGGTGTACTGTTCCTTCGCTTTGGCGGCCTTGTCTTCCCACACCTGGAGATGCGAACGACGGTTAGAGAAAAATATACAAAGGACAGACTCGCGAGCGTCGAAAAAAAATACTTACGCTCTTATCCTTCATGGCGCGCCACATTTCGCCGCCCTTTTTGGCGATGTCCGTCACTTTCAAGCCGGGGTTCTCCGACTTGATCTGTTCGCGGGCGCTGTTCAGCCACAGCATGTACGCTGACATCGGGCGTTTTGGTTTTTCGGTCATCCTGACGATTTTTCAAAGTGGCGCTGCAACGAGAAAATCCGTTAAATTAGTGCGGGCGACGAAGACTAGGGCGGAGGGGCGGCGCGGGGTGAGGGGAGAGCGCGCGTTGTTGACACGCGCACCGCCCGCCTAGACGCTTTTGGCGGGAAAACCTCGCGGCGGTGGCGGAGCGCCCGCAACGGGGGCGAAAACGATCTAGAACGCGATCCCGATCGATTTTAGGTTAAAAGCGTGTGGAAAATCGTTAAAAATAGGCACGGCGTGACGCGCGATAAAGCGCGTCATATAACCCGAAAAGCCATCTTGTTTTACGAGGAATTCGAGCCGAAGTACGCTTCGGAGCGACGAATCGCGATGCACACGCTATAGAGCGAGGTATTTCCGTACCGAGGGGGCGGAGCGCCGGGGCTCCGCCCGAACGACGAACGTTCCAAATCGGGCGTCGAAGAGACGCCGCGCGACGGGCCCACGCCGGCCGCCGTTACCGTAGCCGTTGCGGGCACGCGGACGCTTCCTAACAACGTTCAGGGAACAAATCGAGTCAGAAGGGGGCGCAGGCTCAAAAGCGGGGACTCACACGAAGGCAAAGAAGTGAGGTGGCGGGGGGGCTGAGCGTCGCTCGGGCTGCGGGGTGCGAAGTGCGGAGCGGCAAGTGACGCAGGTCTGCTCTCGTTGGACGTTCCCGGCCGACTGGCGGAGCGGGCTAGGCGCGCGTCACTCTCGCGTTCAAACACTGCGTCGCCAGTGCGGCCACGACGAAGCGCCAAATACGAAACGCGCTTATCGCCGCACCGCAACTTTCTTCGCCTTATCGACGTTCGCGAACGCGTTCGAAATGCTAAAAATCGAACAAAACGCGCGTTTCGCGAGTCGCATTTTCAGATTAAATATCGAATATTGACAAATCGTTTCGCCACATTGCTCGTCCGAAGCGACCGGGCGTACGCTTCCATTTTGCCGCCCGATCGAAAGTACAAGGTGGCTACGAATCGATTCGCATTTTCGATATTCATTTGTTTTATTTATTTACGTGTCGACATGAAAATATTAACGAAAAAATAAAAATATATAAAGAATTTTTCGACTGATTTTGATGAAAAAACAATTCGAAAAAAAATATATTTGTCGAATCACATCACTACCGGATACGAAAAAACTGAACGCAGCGAGTCGTCCGCGCCATCTTTCCGACCATGCAATAAACACAAACGACGAAACTATTCATTCGAAAAAACAAAACCCAATCAAAAGAATTACTACATTAAAAAATGCATACGTGCGATTTAAAAAAAATAATATTTTACGAATTTAAAACGCAAAGTCGACGACTGCTAATTTCGCTAAAAATCGACATACCGCGCGCCTCGTGTGTGTGTATCGTTCGTTTCTTTTCGTCGACGAAACTTCCGCGTCCAAGGTGCGGAGCAGCAACAGGTTGACGAAAAGCGTACGAACGCGACGATCTCGTTCGCTCTTCGCGGGAGCTTCGGAATTTCAATTCGCGCCACTGTCGCACACGTGTCCGTATAATGTGTACACACATATGTATTTATGTATGTATGTGCGATGAATAATTCCGAAAAACTCCGTTTCGTGAAAATTCGCAACGTCGAATTCGAAAGCGACGAAGCGAAAGCTCCGGCTATCTTTGTTATTGTCGTTTATTATTTATCATATAGATAATTGAGTAATGTGTAATACGAAATCGCTTTCTATCGTATGCGTTTCCGCGTGTGATTCGATTTATTTCGTCGATGCGTTTTCGTCGAAATCGTTCCGAGCGACGACTAGGACCGGTGGGAAAGTTTACCTGTAGGATTTCCAAGTAGGGGAGCCCAGTGAATTATGGCCTATCTATTCCATTCAGCAACTCTGCGACGAAATACAAAGATAAAAAAAAAAAAAAACTAAAATAATAAGAAGCTCTTTATACCTGAGGTATTAAAGGCGCTGCTAAGTGCTCAGATAAAATGAGTAATTTTATAAGGTGGATTTTGCAAGACTTGATTATCTTTGTATGTCGTCCTTCGAATTTATTTGAAACGTTTTAGTTTTTTTTTTTTATTATAGGTGTACGATTTCAATTGGCGCGAAGATATGAAATATCAAACGGCGACTTTCCGACGAAATGAAATCGGACGAACGCACGCGTAATCGAATTCGCGAAAATGTCATAATCATCATTTGCATATTCGATTCTAGATTTTTCACATGAAAATATTACATTGTTATCTGAAGACAAATCAAAATATATTTTTTTCCTTTTGTTATGCCGAGAAAATTATTAATAGAAAAATTGTATACGTAGTATCGAATATTACATTAGAGCTTCATTGTTTGTATAAAATACATTATGACAAAATTCCAGTAACACGATATTTACAAAAACATTTATTCACCGAAAAAAAAATACAAAAAGTAACGGCGAAGCGATTTTAAAATTACCCAATACGCACGCAAAAAAAAAAATACATTATCAAGTTAGTATCGATCAACTATTATTTTTTTTTCAACAACATTTGCAACATATGTTAATTACGACATATGCGACGAATTAAAAACGAAAAAAAAAAGATAAATAAAATAAAACAAGAACGCCGTACACATACACGCGCGACGGTGTGCATTTCAAATTCGTAACGGATAAATTTCAGGTACATGGCCGTAGTTCGATCGCCGAGAGCGGAAGGGTCGTAGCGTCACACACACAAAATAGCGCAAACACCATATTTCGTGTATAATATCGACCCATAGTCTGAGGGTAGTTGGCCCGCTAGACGCCATAGGACGCCATCGGCCCGGCTGAACGAGAACGTACGCGGTACGCCAGCGGTTCTGCAACTGTGAAGCACTCTACATTGTATTAAATAAATTAAATATGAAAAAAAAATTTTTGCTTCAATTTGATTGATTTCATATTACGATTAATAATAATAAATTGAAAAAATATATATTTTTTGTATCTTTTCTATTTAACTAGTCATCGACAAAATTTGGGTTAGGATAGGATTCCGGTTTATCATAAGGTCTATCTGTGAATTTTAGGGTTATTTTTTTTTATGGGGATTTATGAACAATGAATGCATGAGATAGGAAAATATCAATTTGAACGTTTATATAAATGTTTTTATTTTTATTGCAGTAATTACAAATGTTCAATTAGTACTATTGCGGTAAGTAATTATTGCCGACCGCTATGAGTAATTTGTTTATACGATTCGCCAGTAACGAGTATCAAGTGCTTTATCGATGATAGACTCATTCACGCGTTAAAACGAACGTACACAATAGTACGCAAGTGAACCATAAAGCTGAAAACGCATCTATTATACGCCGATAGCGTGGCTGAAAACGAAGCTTGGCGACAAATTACAATAATACTTAGAGCTGTTTGATTTTATTCTGTTCGCTGGATAGGGGATTGGGGAAAATTAAGTTAATTTTTTTGGGACTTTTTTTATTAATTAATTATGCAGCGTTAAATAATGGGGTATGTAGAGGATTCGAAACGCGACAACATTCCTGAAATGTAAATAAACTTCTCGGTAAAAAACGGTTAGGGATCGTCGTCGGTTTGGTACTTGATGGGTTTTAGTAAAAGTTGAGCGCGGCGAAGCCATACGCTCGATAAAAGAAAAAATCTCGTTCTACTAGTATGGCGCGATGCCGTGTGCGTTTCGACGATTTCATATTATTATACTACAAATACAAATTTACAAAGCCACCGCGTACAAAGTGTGCGTACGGCATATTTACCGAAGACTCGATAATTATTTTCTATCGTCGATAAGGCGCACAATAAACTCGCGTATCTTCGATACGCGTCGTAATAAAAAGCTTCCCGAGAGTTTAGATAATTTCAGAAATTCAGTGAAAACGAAACGGAAGCCCGCCAAACGACGATAATTCGTACGCGCGCCCGAAACCGAGGACGATAAAAATAACGGTGGGGACACACTGCGGTGGCGAATCGATCGACTACGAATTTTCGGCGTTTCATATATTTGACTCTGTATACCTATTTAAGCTGAAAACGGTCAAAAATTTTTTTTCCATCAAATTGAGACAAATGTCGAGTCGGAATGTGGATGGGCTAAACCCATTTTATTCGGCTCGACCTACTTTATTTGGTCATATTTATTTTACTTGGCTCGATTCGAGTTAGGAAAATGGCGCGCGTTAAATAAGAAAGCGCTCGTTTTCCATCGGATCGAGACTTGTGTCGAGTTGGGATATCGGGTCGGGCCAAGTCGAAACAATGGCGGACGCATAATACGAAAATATCAAAGTTTCATATGGAGTAGATTCGATCGAGTGGGAGAAAAAAAATGAAACGAAAAATTTTAATTAATATAAAAAAAAAATAATTGAGAAGCGGCGATTTCGAGAAAATCGCCGACAAAACAAAAATGTCCGACATTTTGTTTTTTTCGAGGCGTCGTTACGTCACGAGTTCGAGATTTTGCATAAAATTCGATTTGGCGAATTCCCGCCAAATCGAATCCGCTCGTCGTCGTACGTACAAAATGTATGAGAAGAGTCGAACATAGGACGAACGCCATACGTTAGCGGCGTCGGCCGGTAAGGTAAGGTCGACATTGGCGCGGCGCGGAATGGCGGCGCGCTCGCAAAACGTGGGGGCGCGCGCCCGACGCGGCCCGCCATAAGCGTCCCTGCTTAACAAAGAGGCGCGGCGCCCCGTACGCGCTATGCTCGTCAAAGACATGAGGTCTACGCCCCGTCAGCTCACCTTTTCGGAAGATTTCGTGGAGATTGCTGCGAAAGCGTCCCCTTTACGTAGCCGGTGCCGAGCTAGTGACGCTCTCGGCGTGTGGCGTGTGGCGTGCGAGCCGCGCGCGCCCTTACCGCGCGGGAGGGGGACGCCGCTAGAGAGGCGCCGTACCGTGCGAGAGGGACAAACATACGTTTCTATTATAAACCGGCGCTCTTCTCTAGCCCAACGGTCGGTGCGCTTTTCGAATGCGCTGCCAATCGTAGAAAAAGCCGACGCGACGGTGCTCATTTTTCTATCGTTGGTACTTGGTATCGCATTTTTCGAACGTTTCATCATTCAAATGAGCCAAATTGAACGCTTGTCGTAATTTAACGTACATTCTACATAAATGGCTGATTTTTTTTTGAAATGAAACTTTTGTACGAGTTTGCGATCAGATTTTTCCTGATGTAACGAAAATTTTGATACTTTTCAGTTCGACAAAGAAAGAGAAGAGATATTTAATTTAATTCAATTATGAAAGTTTTCCATTAGTCCAATCATACTTCTCAATCCTGTTAAAATCTGTCTTATTTTATTATAATGAAATAGGATACATTCTGCGTATGAAATGATTCTTATTTTATGATAAGTGAGAGTAAAGAATTAAACAAAACAATAAAGGGATAAATGCAAACCATAATATGTAATACAAAAAGTGGAACTGTCGCTTTATTTCTGATATCCAAGTATTTCACTTTCAGTTTTTCGATTCGAATCGATAGAAAAGTTATATTTTTATTTTTAAAATTAATATGCTCAAAATAAAACTTGCGTTTTATTAAATTTAGTTTTGTCACTTCAAAACCATCTTAACTCAAACAATCCTAATCATTTAAAAGACTTGTTTGTATGTTTTAAAATAAAATACATGTGTGATTTCATTTTCAATCACTAATGTACCTCTATTGGAAAATAATCCAGTAAAGGATTTTTTTTCTTAAAACAAAATCAGTAAATTCATACGCATGGACATACCTATACATTGAGAACACACAAAACATTTAATCAAACCTTTTACTATTGAATTCAAATCATGTGATTTAGCAAAAAACTTATTCAGGGTTTTCTGCAAACATAAATCAAAATAGTTTCAAATTTAAGGTAAAACATTCCTGAAAATTGTGACCTATTTATGTGTATTATGCATTAAATACATTTAAAAGTGAATAAAAAAATTAAGTTTTCTTATAAATCAGTTGATTTTTTATTTTTAAATACACATTGTTTTATGCACATTTCATTATTCATTTCATATCAATTACATAAAATATTGAGATTGCATCAAATAATAATTATGAAAAAAGAACTTTCAATTTTCAACTCAATCACTATCACTGTTAATTTCACTCGATTCCGCTGAGTCTTTTTCTGAAGACGATTTCTTTTCTTTTTTACTATCTGAAGATTTCTTAGGTTTTTCTTTTTCCTGTAAGAACACAAATACATAAGTATATTAACTTCACTCGAGAATTTGAAATACTACATTATGCAAAACTACTAATTTACTTTATTAGTTTTTGGTTTTTCATCTTCAGAAGTCGATGTATCATCGCTAATGTACTCTTTGCTTTTAAATTCGGTACCACCTCCTGAAGAACGAGTCGGAGCAGTTTCTTTCTTTTTCTTCTTTGATTTGGGTTCATCCTCACCACTTGAAGCTTTTCCACCGCTAGCTTTATATTCTTTCATTGATTTAGTGTATTCGTCTTTAGCTTTTTGTGCTTTTTCTTCCCATTTCTAAAATGTACAAATTTGTAAAATCAAAATTACGATTATAAAAATATAATATAAACTATTGGCCTGTACAACACACCGATTTATCTTTCATCTCTCGCCACATTTCACCTCCCTTTTTGGCAACATCGGTTGGTTTTATTCCTGGGTTTTTTTCAATAATTTCTTTACGTGTTTCATTTAACCAAAGCATAAAAGCTGTAGATGGACGTTTTGGTGCATTAGAGTCTTTCTTTTTGCGAGATGAAGTTTTCTTTTTTCTGGTAGATTTTTCAGGCTGTAAAATAAAAAGTGCACATAAGTAAAATTATAATCTGAGAAAATATGGTGATTCTAAAAATGTATGTACTAACAATGGTTTTAGCACTTTTTGCTTTCTTCTTTTTCTTCTTCTTTTGACTACTATCAGAAGCATTGCCGCCGCCTCCACCACCACCAGATCCAGATTCAGATTCGGAATCTGTGTGATTAGTATCATATCTAAAATTTAAAAAAAATAACATCACTCATCTGTTTATCACAAAATGAAAATAAAATAGTGAGATTGATAAAAACGCACTCTTCTGCAACATCGGAATCTTGTTGATCTGGTTTGAAGTCCTCATCAGTGCTTTCATCTGAGTCACCATCACCACCATCTCCACCACCATTGCCGTCTTCATCTCTTTCTTTAGCTTCTGCCTTCACGCGAGCCAAATATGCATCAGGCTCATTTTCAGCATCAGAATCACCAAAGTCATCTTTATAGGATTGTTTATCCTGAAAACACAATTCTTTAGTACTTAAAAGAAACCATCAATAATTTTATGTCTTATTATTATTACAGATTTGCCAGTATTTTTCACGTGAAGTTTCTTCGATGAGATAAAATCAAATAGTTTTCCATATTCTTCTTTTTCAATACTGCTGAATGTATGTATGGTTCCAGACTTGAGCTCGATTTCAAAGTCAAATGATCTAATAAAATAAGATATAAAAATAAAAAAAATTACGAATAGAACTTCTTAGTTGTGTGTACGTGTAGAATCAAATTACCTTGTAGAACCACCGCTTCGAGCAAAATTGACTGAAGTTATTTCTTCAAAACGAATATGAATCGGTGGTTTATGGACATATATGAATCCTTTTTCCAATGGATATAAATGGCCAGCAGCAGCTTTATATGAACAACCGATAGCCGGAGTGCCAGTATGGCTAAAATTTAGTAGCAAAATTGAGTATGTACAAGAAACTACATTATAAAAATATGGAATTTGAAATTTTTTGTAAAATACCCAACGAAATTCCCTGGACCAGTTAATCGTCTGTTTATTATGACTTTCATTATTTTACCTAGAACTTCATATGTAGGTCCAGAAAGTTCTTTTGATATTTTATCTTCATATTTTTGTTTCAGTTCATCTCTGTAATCAAATAAAAAATAAAGTAAATTTTGCATGATGCTAAAATTATACTACGAAAGATACAGAAGGACATGCAATTATCAATAAAAATCAGACCCCTCTTTGTATACACGTGAATTTGTTGTTAATTAACTTATTATGATCTTAAAATATGCCTATGATTATATGCAACTTTGAAATGAACGAAGTTTATGAAAAAATTCAGTTTGTATCTATAGTTTTCATTTGCCCACAAACAAAAATTAGTATTAAAATGGAATGATTTAAAACCAAGTTTTCATGTTTTAGTGAAAAACATAAATATAAATATCTCTTGATTGAGATATGTTTGAAATCTATCCAGTATAAAATGTCTCATATTACGGATCCTCCTTTGAGGATTTTTCAGTGAAGCATTAAAAAATTAACATAGTAAAAATATTTACTTGGAAAATGGTAATGTAATACTAGTTTCTTCTTCTTTTCCAAAGAGTAATACTAAGAAGTGGTATCGTGTTTGCCCTTGTTTGATTGGAGGATCCAAAGATACAACGAAATACATCTGCCGAGAATCTTTGTGAGGTAGTAAAAATAGCCTAAGTACTGTGGTCATGGGAATTTTATAATCAAAAGTTTTTCCGTGGAGTTGGAAGAAAGAATGAAAAATTTTAATATCATAACGCCCACTGAAAAAAAAATTAATGAATTAATTGGATTGAATTGTAAGTTTGTTACTGTACGCTATTGAAATACTAACCGAGGTGTGAGACATTGTAATTCTCTGAAAATAGCAATAGCATCGCCAGAAACAGAAATAACGCTAGCTTTGTTCATAACTTGCTGATGGAATGCATCAACGGGATCAAGATCACCGGCCATTTCACTGGTAGGAATATGAAATCGCATTTCCATTAATGAAACTGGAGTGTCATCATTCTGCAAAAACGTTATTTAAAAAATTTGCATTGCAATAAGTATATTTTTTTTATTTTTTTACCACAAACCTGATGAAATTCTAAAACAACTTCATTTTTTCCAGTGTTACATTGTGAAACGTTATTTAAAGGTATTTCAAATGCTGTTTTGCTTCCGACGTTGAAACTCAAAACAGATCCATTAAATTTAGCAGTTCCCCAGTTCCATCCTTTCAAAGACAATTCTTTCTCTAACATATCCATGTTATAATTAGCTTTGAAAAATTTGGAAACTTTTTCTTGTTCCTGAAAACATTAAATAAAATAAATATAAGCAAAATTGAGCTAATATCGAAACTCAATGAATGTTTAACGCTTACCCCTTCTTTGAAACCTCCAAATCTGTGCAAAATACCATTTTTCATAAATATCCTTAAACCCCAAGAACCGACGAACCGTTGAAAATTAACGAGTTCCATTTCATTGCCGGATATTTGTTCGACTTTTCCGGTTTTGCTGTTTTTGAAAATAATATTTTGGTCCGTCATTTTAATACGACCTGGAACCTGAAAATGCATAATTGTTGTATATATTATACTATCATCTCATCGTTGAAAAATGTGAAAATATCGAAAAATATTATGGCGCGAAACGTCATAGGTTAAGCATACTGTAAAAAATGTGTAACTGAAAAAGAAAATGTGTTTATTTACCATCGATCCTTTTACTTCTGCGGATATATCGGAATAATCTAAAAACTCCATCGTGTAATCGTCTAAAAATGTAATCAACTTTTGTAATAAAACATTAGCGTGAACGGACCGGTAAGCGCGGCGCTGTCAAAGCCGTCAATTAGTGTTGCCCTAAAGACAGCTGTTGAACTATGTTACCATATCAAAAAAAAAATGACATTTCTCAAAAATTCTCGCGCGAAATTCAAATCTTTTTCTTATAATTTCTAAAACCATTTAGATGAAAACAAATTTATTCGAAACTGAACGATAAAACTGAGAAAAATGCGGCAAAATATAAAATTTACTTTGGACCTCGAATTTTGTTTATCATGTGGTAACTAGGAATCGTAGCCGTTTCGATGCTAAGAATTAACTTCTTAAATATGCAATTTACATTCTTATTGCAAAAGTATGTAAGATACAATTCAGTTCACAAAAATATAAATGAACAATTTTAATTAGCTACGCAATTTTATACCGTATATATAATTTAAATAGCGGCTATAATGTCATACGGTAAAAAGATAAATCGTCATTAGTATGATCAATTTGACGGCTAGCGAACGAGCGAAACGAACGTTCAGTCGAGAAGAGAACGTCGCCGAGTAACCATAGTGACGTGACGCCAAATTTTCAATAAGTGTCGTGGGCGTGTCTGCGATGTCTTCTATTCCCCTGCCGCGGGTGCTCCACCCTCGGAAGACTTCGCTGGAGGTGCAGCGCGAGAACTTCGAGAAGTTCCAGGTGAGATACCTGCCCATGCACTCGAACGTCACTTCGCATCCTTCCACCGTCCACCGTCACCGCCCCCGCAACCCACACTCGCATCCGACAGACGACTCTCCGCACAAAAGATCGGACATCCTGCCATCATCGTCATCACCATCACGATCATCATAACGAAACCGTCCTCCCGAATCGGAGTATGTAGCGTTGCACAACGCTCGGCATTCATTTGCATCCGTTTATTTATCTTTCTCGAAGACGTGCACGTTCCAGATATGCGCTCCGTTCACGAGCTCGTCGATTGACGTCGACTTCCGGTCAATTTGTTCCTAACTGGTCGATCCCGCGATCCCTGACCTTCCGATCGGAGTTGAACGATCGCTAGCGCGTTTCCAAAATGTCAGATAAATGCTAGATTCATTACGAGAGTGTTGTAACTCAGAATCCGTACGTTGGAAAGTTACGTACTGTTATAATAACTACGTATAAATAGAGTGTTTTCTTTAACTCGATTAGAATTCAATGTTAACTCGTGTAAGTAGACGTGTATGGTTCGTTCATATGTATAGAAACTTAATAAGTGTTCAGTTGCTGAAAGATTTTACAAAAGAAAGTGATTTTCTAATTGTTAAATTTGTTTTCTTCCAATTTTACGTCGACATGATGCAGACCGGTGAATCATCGCGAACGTATTTGCATACTTCGTGCGTATCAGTTTTTTTGCGATTTGTCATCTCAGACATTTGAAAATTTAAAATTCGCGCTGGAAAATGTCAGCAACGTTTACTTAAAAACCGCGATTATAATTGTCAATTTTATGTACGAATTCAATATTATTGCCAACGAGTCACTTCAATATTGTCTACAATGTTTATAGCTCACGATCGTAAAATAAAAATCTTTCCTAAATGATTGATAACATTGACAATGATTTATTCTATGTATATGAAAGACTATACTGAAAGAGTGCATCAATATTACTGAACACCAGTATTCATCGACGAAATTAGTACCATATAATCAGTGGTGTTTTTATTGCGATTTTTATGACGTTTTCAGATTTGAATTTAAAATTTTCAGCTTCCATACAGATGAAAATTCATGAAATACATGAATTTTCGAACAAGTTTTTAAAGCAAAATCTTAAAAAAATAAAAAGACGATCTGTAACTATCTGGTTAGCTAACTAAAGCAGTGGAAAAAAATGACCCTATAAATGCTTCAATCGGCTCCTGCACTATCAATGTTTTCGTGAATATTGAAGCGATGCACTGACATCGTTTCTGACGTCTGAAAATAAGAGACATATAATGATGAAATCATTCAATAAGCACACTATAATTATCAATAAATCAAATTATAATACAATAGATAAATTATCTAATTACAATTGGCTGTCTTTATCGATATTCTCAACAAACGATTTAAGATTTCAGCCACGTCCATTGCGATTGCGACACTTATCGTCCAAGCATCGGTCTCTCGTCCAATCGCTGAAATGAAAACCTCAGTCGTGATCGTGGCTAAGTTTCGCAACTTTTTATCGTCTGTCAAATTTTTCTGCACCAAAACACTGTCGGCAAAGTTCAAGAAGTTGACCACGATCGATAGCAGAGATAACTATGCTCTGATGATCGATGAATACACCAGAGCTGGCAGGTTTATAGCGCAACGTCAAATATGATTTTATTTTCAAGTACGTGTGTTAATAAGATAACGATGGCTTTTTTGCTATTTTTCAATCGGTTTTAGTTCTGGATTTGTGCAAATGTTTATTTTTCTTGTATGTAGTTCGATAGTATCTATACGAAACTATTTTTTTTTTCATTGTTGGTTATTCATCAGCGAAGTACATATTACTAGTATTTTTCGTAAATCGTTAATAATTTTTATACCTATATACCTTTATCAGTCACCCAATCAATTATACGAATTTTTTCTCCGTATGGAATATGATTAGTATTAAGAATCATATTTATTTCGAAAAATTTTCATCTTGTCATGAGACTGAAAATATTCACTATCAAGTAGCATATAATCTCGATTTCACTGATAAGAATCTTATTTCAACACAATATATATTGACTTCATTCGATGCTTTGTTCTAATTACTGATAAGGAACATAATGGTTGTCGATAAAATTAATTTTTTAACGGCATGTTTCTATTTTTCAGGTTCTGATCTTCTAAACCTGCGCTTTTCTAACCTCTATAAATTCGAAGACTATTCTGCACGAGCACCTAACAACTATGTACTAACTATTACCTAACTATTGCATGCATTGTCGTAACTCTGATTAACAGTGTGTGATTTGTGTGTTATAATAATAAAAATCGTTTGAAAAAAAAAAGACTAAAAACAATATTCGTAGTAAACAGTGAATTGAAAAGTTTGCATAGTTTTTATATTCAATTTATCCGAAAATGGCTACTACTGAGAAACGATATCAGCAGTTGGTAAGTCTTTTCAAAAAAACTTTAAATGGTAGAATGTTGTAGATGTTTTGTTTATGTAAAGTTTTTTCGTACGTTGTTGTGTTCGTGATCTTTCATGAATTTCAGACGAGAAAACATAAATTTGCTACGAATAGAATATTTCAAGTTGTTTTCACAAAACTTCTTATTTTTTTTTAGAAAATTGTATATTTTTTCAGCAACAGAACGGAAATATTATAAAATCAAAAAACTCAAAAAAAAAAAAATCAAACTTAACATTGAACGACAAACGAAAACAACTTGAAATACTAACCATACGAAAATCACATCAACTAATCATCTTTATTTATTTATTTCATTTTTTTTAATTTTCATCCTTAACAGACAGGTCGTTCCGAACGCCGATTCGCGGCCAATTAAAACCGAAGAGGCGTCCGAACGATAACGTTTCGCGCCTTCCGCATTTCATTTTTTCGCTTCCACATTCCTTTTCGCCACACACCGCCCATACATACAACTCGTTTAAATTCCGATTTTCGAACCGGGATAGGATCCGGGTCTGTTCGCGCCACCGGAAGCGACAGCTTACCGCGCACATCCGGCGGCGCGGACAGCATCCTGACATCTTGCCAGATAAATTCAGTAAAAATAATCTGGTCGTCTTTTCGTTCCTTTTTTTATTCTACCCTTTTATACGGATGCGTTGGCTGCACTGATTCGTTTGCGTGTCGCTGAAATACGTTCAATGCGATTAATCATATTTGTCTTTTTGCATTGTGTATTGATGCGTGATTTCAATATGACCGCTGATAATGTTAAGGGGTACAAGTGACATCGCGGTGATTTCGAGAAAAGTGCGCTCAAATTTTAACATGTACATGTATTAGGATGTATAGTGATTTAATGATACACGTTCCAAATTAGTTTATATCCTTTTGCTACCAAATATATGAGTGTAGATAGAAGCGATTCCTGTACATAACTCAATTTCTCCAAAAATCTCACTTGCACCTTTTCAGTCATCGTATAGAATGCTTTTATTGAAGTGAAATGCATAGCAATGTTGATCGAATTAGTACTAAAGTCGGTTGATATCCATTCTTGGATAAATCGTATTGATGATTCATCATTTGATAAAGTGTTTTGATGATTAATCTATGAAGTAAATCGTTTAATCTAATTCAACCTTAGTTTGAAAATTGTTTGTTGATCGATACGTGCAATGTTATTCCAATGATTATTTTTATGCGCTCAATTTTTTCGCTTGAATTTTTCTTATATTTCTATATATGGAAGTATTTAGAAATTCAATTAGTAGTGTTAATCATCGACGTATTGGTTTCGTTCGTGATTTGAAGGACGTTTTAGATATAAAATAAGTATGTAATTGCTTAGAATTTTTATCTTTACATTGTGTCTAGTCTAGGCATTGTTAACTTTTCAATAAATAAAAACTGGTTCAAGTTTTTCAGACTAATTGAGAATAAAAATTAGGTAGTTCTTCTATTCAGTTAACAGTAACCCTTGGTTATAGTCGTCAAATTCTAAGAGAAAAAAAAAACAGATTGAATAAATATTATAGTTCGATTAACGATTGAAAGACCAATTTTCAACATAAGGAAACCTTCATTTACTTGTGATTAATAATAAATCTATTTTAAAACATGATCAAAATGAATCATCATCAAACACAATACATTCAGATATTAAAAACACAAAGCATCAAAGAAGAAATGCTCTACATATAATTACTTAAAAAAAAAAACGATAACAAACTCGTCATTCTCTCGAGCGCCACTATCTAAATATTTAGTCTCCTTGACTAAGCTTCCTGCAACTTCGACTCACAATTGGATTTCCAGAATGACGAAGTTTTCCACTTAAAACACAGAAACACGTACATATAATACTTCATACATATAACCGCCTTATGTAAATATTTGAGTTTTTCCTTTCAACGTGTCCGCTAATAGAATTTCGACGTGCAATGCGATTATACGATATCTATCGATCGACTTTTCGTCTATGTTCATTATCACGAATTATCATCGTAATAACCTAATATAATATTGTGCTAAAATGTTTTCGATTCGAGATGAACAGGTGCATCTTCGGAAGAATATCGTCTCGAGTTGCAAGAGTGCAGCTGTCGCTATTTATTTCGTAAAACTAGAAGGGGTTGTTCAGATGAAAAAGTCTGCATTCAAAATAACATCTGGTGTTCGTCTCGCGATTTTGTGATGTTTGCTATTTATTTTTTTTATCATATTTTCCTTGTTTATGCAAGTATTAAGCAGATTTATCTTTTGAATGGATTGTTCGTTTATGGAACAAATTGTTTTATGGGGAGAAAATATGCGCTCATAATTGTGATAGTGGTTTATATTTAGGAATTGAAATAAACATGAGTTTATCGTTCATTTCGGTTCACATTGTTGTTAAGTTGGATTGAAATAATCGTATTCATTGTTTTGTTCTCACTTTCGATAATATGAATGAGTTCAAACCGTTATTTCAAAACGAGAGAAACTCGAAGCAAACTCTTATACTTATCGTAATGTAAATGATCTACAATTTATTTTTCGACGATCTAATTGTTCATTGAATCGAAAATGTTTTTTTTTTTTAATCAAGCTTACAGTTATACATTCATATGCATTTTAAACGAAATAACGATCGAGAATCTTCGAAATTGTCTATAATTCTAGCAATCGTCCATTTACGAAATTTTCTACAGACCCGCATCAACATCATAAAACGTACAAACATCTTCAATTTACGTTTTTCAAGTCAGCATCCATTATTCAGAGAACAGCACCAGACGATATTTTCCATAAACGAAACGGTCGTTTCCACAATCGTGAACATCCACGTACATACAGAACGGACATATCCATCGCGTGGGAGAAGTGTTCCGCTACTCTCGTGGGATTTTTTTATTTTTCAATATAATTTCACATTCAAACTCACTAATTCATTTTCAATCGGCGAGTTCATTAATCGTTTTCCGTTATTGTTTTTTTGTTTGATGTTGCGAGTGGTGTAAAAATGCAATCGCATCTGTTTTGAAGTTTTTTCGTTATAAAAATAAGTTTATTTTATGTACGCTTATGTGGATTCATATGTGATGACGCATATGTCTAGCGCCCTTGTGCACTTTCGTTGTACCAAATTAAGATCAAATGCATCATGGTGCATTAACCTTGATTTGAATTTTAAATTTGGTGAAACAAAATTAAGTTAATGGTACTAATCAAATGTGTCATCATTTATTAGTACACCTGATATTTAATGGAAAAAATAATTCGGGGGTCCAATTAATTTGATAGTATCGGTGTACAGCACTGGTTGTGCTCGTTTTTGGTCTGTACATTTGTGTACATTTCAGTCTGTATTGTACTGAAAATTAAATCACACCTGTACACACATACGTGTACTATTTTTTAGTGTTTGTCCTTTGTGTGATGTTAGCAGAATTGTATAAGAGTTTTGATCCGAATCTAATTGTTTTTCTGTTGGATTTGTTATGTGGTGTATTATTTTATTTGGAAAAAAAGGTTAGAAGGGGGGTTGTTAACTATTTTGGCAGAAAGTTATGAACAATCTTTTTTTGAAACGTTAAATTGAAACTTTATATCGCAATTTCATATTTTATTTTGATGCATATTTAACACATGCATACTGAAGAAATTGCTTATCTTATCTTTGGATTTTGTTAAGCTAGTTAATGTGCTTTGAGTTATGCTTAAGGAACGAAAATTCGTGTTAGTTTACTTTTGTATTATTTTTTGCAAAATTAAAAGTGTAATCAGTATTCTCTTGTAGAAGAGAACATTTGGAATACCATACTGTATCTAAATACATACATATTATGTGTAAAAACCATATTTTTGCATAATTTTAGATCACACACCTAATTGAAATGTGTAATTTTATTATTTTAGAATCAAAGCATAAATAAGGCTGTAAATTCAATAGAAATACCAGTGAAAGAGAAACATGTTAGAAGTACAATTATTGGTACATTCCAAGAAAGAGGTGCTGGAACATTCTGGGTATTGTTCATTCTTCACAGTTTGAAGTAAAATCCTTAAAATTATTTATTTGGTGCTTATAAAACATGATATTTTTAGGTGATCGCTTTACGTCTTCCATTGCAAGATAATCGAATCGTTGCTTGGAAATTTTGCCATGTTCTCCATAAAGTACTTCGAGAAGGCCATCCCAACTGTTTACAACAATCCATAAGACAAAAAGATATGTTATTAAATTTAGGGAAACTTTGGGTATGCTATTTGAATAATAATCTAAATGTTATACTATTTGCATATTTTTCAGTATAATTTTTGTTATTTTTCAGGTTCATTTGAAAGAGGGTTATGGAAAATTAATCAAATTATATTGTGCACTGTTAGTTACCAAAATTAATTTCCATGATCGAAACCCCAAGTTTCCAGGAAATTTACAATTAACTGGTGAAGAGCTTGATGCAATTGGTGAAAATGATATAAATAATTAGTGAGTATTGAAATTGTAGGTATATTATGATTTTATTTAAACTTCATATATCTGAATTGATTTTCTTCACTATTTTCAGTTTTGAGATGTCAGTAGAGATATTTGACTATATGGATGAGGTGTTAGCGTTGCAAGGAGCAAGTTAGGATCTTTTCATTTTGAAAATCTATATACAATGTGTTTTAAATAAATATATTTTAAATAATTGAAACATTTTTTCAGTTTATGATTCGTTAGACATTACAAGAACAAGTTCTATGACGAGTTCAGGACAATGCAGATTAGCACCTCTCATTCCATGTATTCAAGATTCCAATCAGTTGTATGATTTTTCAGTGAAGTTATTGTTTAAATTGCATTCTATGTTACCACCCGATACATTATCGGGACACAGAGAAAGATTTTTGAAACAATTTAAATTGTTGAAAAAATTTTATCAAACCGCAGATAATATGCAATATTTCAAAAATTTAATCAGTATTCCATCAATTCCTGAAAATCCTCCAAATTTCTTGATTCAAAGTGAATTAAGAGCATATGTGCCTCCAGTTGTGATTCTTCCACCTGAAGAACAATTTAACAACGAACAAGATATAATTGCAAATTTAGTCGATACATCAGATAATATGAGTCAGGTATTTTCATTAATTTGTAAATTCAGTTTTATTCCTATGAAGACAGTTAAGTATTTATCTTTCAATAATTGTTTTCTAGATATCAAGCCCGGATACGCCATCAGATTTTGTTGATAATGTTGGTTCTCATTCATCTCGAACTTCAGATCTCATAGTAGAAAGAGATAATCTCATTGATCATCTTCAATCTGAAATTGGCAGATTAAGGTTTTTATGCTTTATTTTTCAACTTGAAAGTTCATTTTATTTTATTCTTTCAAATATTTTATTTAACCGAATAATATCCTAAATCATTATTAAACATATTCAGAAATGAAATTTCAATTTGATGTTAACACATTTTCCGATAGTAATTTTGTGTTGTATGAAAAAATATTTATAATGGTAAGGTATGATTTTTTATTCATGTTTTAAATATTTATTTTTATTTCAGGAATGAAATACAATGTTTAGTATCTGAACATCAGGCAACTCTTGCATCGCTAAATGATCAAATCGTCCTTTTGGAAAGAGATATTGCTTTTTTGAAAGTAATCCATTTTAAGCTTTTTCGTTTATTTTTGTATAAGAATCTTATAAATGAAAATTGTTTAATTTATTATTTTTATTTATAGACAGATTTAGAAAATGAAAGAAAAGAAAATGCACAATTGAAAGAAAAAATAACACAACCTTCAGCTCCTAGTTTAGAACGTGAGTGGCTCTAAAAACATAATTGTACATTTTGTAATATTAATGATATTAAAATTTGAGAGTTCAATTTGTATTTCGTTATATTATATTTTATTTTCCTTTAAAATTTTAATGAGGATTATAATAATTATTGTAAAATTTTACATCGCATATTTGTACCAAATGTTTAAGATCACTTATAATACAATTATTTTATTTGACTACATGTAAATTTTCATTTATTGGGTTTATTTGTATTAACTTATGGTCTTGTGTCTTGTCGAAAACATTTTTTTAATATTCAATCGTTTTATTTTCACGCATTTGTTATGTCAAGTTCACAAAACAACTGTTAAGTTGGTGTTGAATAGGGTTTTAAAAAGCTTTGTTTTTTATCTAAAAATTGTGTAGCTATTTCATCATGATCGCTAGATACTAATGAAATACATACATTGAACTATTAATTCTTTGGACATTCATAACTTCTTCTCTTTTTGTGTGTAATGTTTTGTGTTTTTTTTTTCGCGTAGAGAGTATGATAGAAAAAACTAAGGCATTTGAAGAAGAAAAATTGAAGACTCAACAAAAATTTGAAACATTGAAAAATGCATACAACTTAATGAGAGAAGAACATATTACATTGTTGAGAAAAAAAGCTGAAGTTGATAAACAGATGGCTGTTTCGAAAAAGTCTTCGGTCGAGAAAGAAGCTGAAGTTCAGAAATTACTAGCTACTATTAATGAATTAACTCATGAAAAAACTAAGATTTCTGATACTCTCGTAAAAAGTTCAGATGAAGCTAAGCAAGAAGTGAATGTAATAAAACAAGAGTTAGAAAAAGTTTCTCAAAAGTATCATGCAGAGATAGAAGTTCTTAAAAAAAGTTTAGTTGAGTCAAATGAAAACTTGACGAAATCCAAAACTGAAAAAGAAGTCGAGGTCGAAAAATTGCAAGCCACTATTAATGAATTGACGCATGAAAAAACGAAAATCTCTGATACATTTGTGAAAAATTCGGATGAAGCTAAACATGAAATAAATTCTATAAAGCAAGACTTGGAAAATGTAACATTGAAGTATAAAGCAGAGATTGAAACACTCGAAAGAAATCTTGCAGAGTCGAATAATTCATTGAAGAAACATCAGGATGAATTAGCGGAAACATTTGAAAAACACACTACAGAGAAAGATCAACTGACAGCTAACTTGTCTATCATAAATGCAGAAAAGGAAAATTTAGTAAAGCAAATGGCTGAGTTGACTGAAAATTATGAAAAACAAAATGAAATGTCTAGAGCTCAGCTTTTAGAATCACAAAAAAAAACTGAAAAGTGTAATGAAGAAATTTCGAAATTGGAAAATGAAAAAAAGGTATGCTGAAGTTTGTTTTTGCTTAATTTACTAACTTGGTCTGTATTATATCTTGCTAGTTTTTAATGCTTATTTGATTCAGTAGTTTTCGATAATGATACTTATGGATATTTTTTTAAGAATGTTTCTTTGACTGCTACATTTTTATTGATATTACTGTTACTATAATGTAAACGCATTAAGTTAAATTATTTTCTATTTTCTAATTCATTTTATTTTATCGTGTTTTATTGATAATTGTGTTTCTCAATTCGCATGAAAAAATAAGTGATACCTACGTGTTGAATGATCACTACTTCATACATTTTTATTTATTCTGGTATATACATTTAATATTATTCTTGTTTAGATTTTTACCTTATTTATTTTTTCTCTTTGCATGACTAATTAATTTTTCTATCTTGGAATTGGACATACTATTGGCGTTTCCTACACACATTACAATACCGTGCATGAACTATTTTTGGTTTGGTATGATTTGTATTTTGGCATAAATTTGCTATATGCTGATGTATTCAATATAGACTATAGAAGCTAAATTAGAATGGTGTCATAATGAAAAATTGATCGCTGAGTCTGATTTACAGGATCTTTTGCAACAAAATCGTACATTAGATGAGACCATATCAAATTTGACGAATAACTGCGATGAGCTGAAAAACAACATTTCTAAAGGTAATACATAGTGAATATCTTCTATTGCCTTGATTAATTAACTAGGTAATTATTTAATGACTTTTATTTTTATTTTCATCTGTTTGCAGAAAAGGAGAATGTTTCTCTCGCTCAATGGAGTCTTATGAAATATAGTATACTTTCTGCTTCTGATATAATGAAATGTACTTTAGATGAATTAGATAACCCAGCCATATCATCTTTACAATGCAGTCCTGATTATTTAAGATCTCTGTTACCTTTATCTGATCAGATTTTATCATGTTGTAAACAATCTTTGAAATCCTTTGAGGTATTTTTATATTTACAATAGATATTTATTGTAATCAGTCAAAATTTTTAAAATCAGTTTATATTTAACAGGAAAATCGACTTCCAACTGAGGATCTTAGTAAAGACATTGTAAAACTTGCTCATATACTAAGTAATATAGTGATTCAGGGCGTGGCAACTTCTAATACTTCTAAGGATATTGTCTTTGGCGAACGTTAGTAAAATAAAATAGTCAATTATTTATTTAAAAAGTTATTGTTTAGACTTTGCAATCTATTTTATTTTAGAAATGGCACAGTCATGTAAAGAACTCGCATCTGCAGTTTCAAATTGTATATCATATACTGAATCGTTAAGTATAAAAGTCAGATTAAAGGAAAATACATATCAAAATGGCGACACGTGTAAATCAGACGAACATATTTCAAACATCAAAGCCTTACTAGAAAATATTTCATCATTGAGTGATAAGGTAGGTGGGCAAGATGATATCGGTGCATGTGATTCTGTTGAAGGAGAACTCGCCAATATGGATAAAGTTATCGAAGAAGCTGCTACAAGAATAGAAGTAATATTTTCATAGTCTGTTCAGTTTTTAATGGTTTTTATTTGTATTCATTGTTATTTTTTAAAAATTCAGGAAATGCTTAAGAAAAGTCGAGCTGCAGATTCTGGTGTCAAACTTGAAGTAAATGAAAAGATTTTAGATGCTTGTACAAGTTTGATGACTGCGGTTAGAGAGCTTGTGAAAAAATCTCGTTCTTTGCAAGCAGAAATAGTATCGTTGGGCAAAGGAACTAATACGGCTAAAGAATTTTATAAAAGAAATCATCAATGGACTGAAGGACTTATATCTGCTGCAAAGGCTGTAGCTTTGGGAGCCAATTTGTTGTTGTGAGTTGAAATTTGATTGTTTTACAATTATATATTTGCGTGTTAAACATAACATTCAATAGTTATGAAAGAAAATTCATTAAGATAACGATACATTTAAATTTTAGCACTGCTGCTGATAAAGTCGTAACAAATGGAGGAAAGTTAGAACATGTAATGGTAGCTTCTCAAGAAATTGCAGCTAGTACTGTTCAGTTGGTTGTAGCATCTCGAGTGAGAGCTGCTCGAGGTTCGAATTGTTTAGCGGCATTATCTATTGCATCGAAAGCTGTTTCTACTGCAACTGGAGCTGTGATCGCTACTGCTAAAGCTTGTGCTCAGCTAGTTGAGGAATCAGGTTAATATTTAGAAAGCATCTAATATTATATATTCAATTATCCAACACATTTGTGCAAATAAATATTAAAAAAAAATATTTTTATCAAACAGAAGATATTGATATGAGCGGAATGTCATTACAAGCCAGAAGACGCATAGAAATGGAATCTCGAGTAAAAGTGTTGGAATTAGAACAGGCATTAGCCACAGAAAGGTCAAAACTTGCAATAGTACGCAGAACAAATTATAGTCTTGCTGATTCAGAAGCTAATGTATGTTTTAATATCTAATTACAAACTTTTTCATATTAAAAAAAATGAAAATTTAATTATTTGTTTTTAGGATGAAAATGCTTCGTAATGAATAGTTGAGTTGAATTATTGATAAAAGCCATATTGGAAAAAATTTTAATATATTATGAACGTGCATATAAATTTTTATTTTTTAACGTATATAGGTATATTGAAGATAGTTACATTATTTTGGTATTTATGTTTCATTTTATTGTGTAAATCATATTTAAAATCTTTGAAAATATCATCATAAACATAACACAATAACCAAAGATAGATGAATGTTTAGTTTCAATAATGTATGTGAATTCGAAAAGAATGCTTCATAAAATTCTAAATAACTTCATCTTTAATTGTATGGATATATCTGTAATCTTATTATATATATATTTGAAAAGAAGAAATCATTTTTGAATACAAATATTCAAATAATGCATACGGAAACAAAACTTTTCTTACCTTTATCATCATTTTAGTTAACTTGTTAATATGGTGATTAATGATTGATATGAAAATCTGCATGAAAATGTCATTATTATTGATTTTCATTTTTGCACTTTGGATGAATACATTTAAATTGCACATTCCTTATTGTAGGTAGCTAAAGCTGTAGCAATAACCATTGTGGTACATGACAATATTTTTATAGTTTGTAATTTTAATATTAATAAAATTTATTTTTTGTTTTATACTCTGTTTCATTTTATCAAATCATCATTACACCACAATCATACACCAACAAATCACTGCTTATCTACTGATCAAAATAATATTATTTTCATTTGGTCTTTATTTTTCATTAGGTTAGGACTTACGCAGTGTTGAAATGGGGTTAGGCTAAGTTTGATTAACAGTATGTATGGAATGGGAAAATACCAAAAAACCAATAGAATAAATAATCAAATTTTATTGATTATTAAAAACGAAATGCAATTTAATGTGTTGTGATGCTAGGCATTACTTATATGATAAAATCGATGTCATTACAAATTACATACATTGGTATCAAAAAAACCTACAACTGTATACATTTCAAAAAAATATGTTTTTTCTTCAATGTCTGAAAAATCGGCTAAAAAATCGATATTTTCGTGAATCACATTTTTTTTCTATAATGGCAATTTAGGCTTCGATGTGGCATTTGATAGATCAACATTACAATTTCTTTGAGCATTCAGCAAACTTAATATTGATAATTGTGCTTAATAGTGTACATAATTGTGTTCAAAGATTGAAGAAAAGTTAAAACTAAATATAAATCTATTATTAAAGTAGTAAATGCAATATCGAGTGTATGGAAAGAATTATTTGGCAAATGCAGATAATTGGAAGTACGTATTGATATTGTGCCAATTGTACAGTAAGATATATTTCTTGATTGTTGAAAATGAAAATATATGGCGAACTACTATAATTATGGAACACAAGTACTAGGAATTTCGCACACATTATTGTGAGGGTTGATCCCACTTTGAGTGCTTTTCGGGAGTCAAGTGTACTATATGTACAGCTACAGCTTGGCATTTTTCAAACTTTGGTGGAATAGGGCACAGTCGATATCTAACTTCGTCACCTGGCAGCGGAACGTATTCTCCTTCTATACTGTAAATTGAAATAACATAGCATAAGAAAAAGTTTATTCAGAACATATTTCGAAATGGGTTCCACAACGATCACAACTCAGTATCATGACAACACTGAATGCAACACAATACATATACCACTCTATTTATTTTTTTAATGAAAACTATGAATTATAAGAAATCATTTATGTTGATTCTGAAACTTACTCGGATATATGAACAAATAGATCATCGCCACCCTTTTCCGGTGTAACGAAACCGTGTCCTCTTTCTCTACAGAACGATTTGATGGTTCCATTCTCTTGAGGATTTCCTAGAGCCCTTTCAGAACTGAAACATACAAGTATAATATGTCAACATGTGAAAAATCAGCAAGCAGATGGAATCAATTTGCAAACGATATCAAAACAGTTCACTTTAAAACCAACCAATGGGAATTGACCAACAAAAAAAACAGAGAATTATTAAAATATGAGAAATACAAATTCAACGAACGTGGAGGCCGTGCGAGTGCGCCTCGTCGTAATAGGGCTGGGCAGCATGAGTCTAGAACCCTCCGGGGTAGCCGATCCTGACATCGTTAGTACAAATTCACAACTTTCAGACTCTTTTCAACTCCTTTTCACTCTTTGAAAGTTCGAAGAATCTTCGGCTTGGCGTTCGTACTTTCGTCCTCGGGAACAAATCGAACGTCTTTTTGACTTTTGGCTTCGAACGACTCTTGTCACGTCATGAATTATTAAAGTTTATATGATTGATGTTCGTATGTAAAGAATTGTTAAGGACTGAATTCGCGTGAAATTATTAATTTTAACGTTTTTCACATGATTTGTGAAATTAGCCATTATTAAACTCACATATAAGAGTTTTATTTGCTTAACATTAAGCAAAGCGTTTTTAACGAGTTGTTTGATTTGGCATTTTGTAGATTTTGATTTTGACATTTCGCAAATTACAATTCATTTCGTTTTTTACCGCCACATTTTCGATCATTTTTTTTTAAAATGATAAAAAACATCGAATTATCGCAACGCTCGTTGCAATTTTCTAAGGAAACACGCATCAAACGCCCATCGCGTATTCGGGTTCATAGAATTCAGGTAGAATTTGACGAACGGTCAATAGTTGAATTGATATTTTGAGATAAACGTACTTAGGTAGGTACGAAGATATCTCATGAATGCAATAAATCTATTCGTAATTACCATAACGAAACCGTGCCAGAATTTAAAGCGATCCAACGATTTGTGTTTTTGAGGGTCAATTTGCGATAGCTAGGTTAGTTTCGTTCGCTAATTACAAAAATATTTTGAGCGTACTGTATTTTACAACATTTCTATCGATCAAAACATAAAAAAGTCCTAAAACATTTCGAAATTTGATAAAAACACAAAATTTAACCGATCAAATCAGAAATACGCAACGCCGAACGATCGAACGGCTACGAAAATGCCATTTTAAGTGTGCAAAATGCGAAGCAATATTAAATTGGCACTACACAAAAATAGTTAAATGCTAATTTTATCGCAAAATATAGATGAATTTAACAAAATTTTAATTAAATTAAAAAAAATACCAATAAATAATTATACAAATTGTAAAATAACACAATTTAAGGAGTCAATAATAAATACGAAATCGTTCGTGAACGAAAATAGTGCAAAAAGTTGCGACGCCGCAAAAAAATAGCTTAGCGAACGAACACTCGAGGTTGTCGTTTCGCGTTTCGCGTACCGGCTCGGAGGCCGACACGCGCTTCTCTCCCGCCAACGGAAACTCGGCGCGTTACGATGTCGGACCGCGAGGTGAGTCTTTCGTTTGATATTTTAGCTCTAAGATAACGCAATGGCGACGTATGTGATGTGTAATGTGTTCGCAGTGGAGCTTGTCGCGGAACGGTTCGTGGGGCCACGGCCACGGCCACCAGGCGAAGGAGGCGAAGGCGTCGCGCGCTCGTTCCCGCTCGCGCTCCTTCACCGGATCCAGGTCGCGCTCCCGCACTCCCCCGAAGGCTCATCGCAAATATTCCAGGTACATATATCACCCTTCATTCCGATTTTCAGCCGACTCCGATCACGCTCTCGTCGATTCCACCGAAACCTCGTCGACGGCTTACACGTTTAACTGGCAGTTCCATTCCGTCGATTCTAGTAAAATCTCATCACTAGCCTCACCTAGCATACACACCGTGTCATTCCAATTCTCGATTGAATTCCGATTCATACTCTCTTTAGATTCGCCGATTCGATCGAAATCTCTTACAAGTTTCCAACGTTCACGTTCGTGTAAGTTCACGATCATACCTTCCTCTCTATTCCATTGTATCTCAATTTAATGCCGATTCGCGCTTTCTTCGTTATTATCGTTCACGAATCTGACGAAATCGTATCGACAACGAGTAGTTTACGGCAGCATCGTTATCGTAATACGATGAAACTTTACTATTTCAAAATGAGTATTTTTATGGAAAAAATCGTTCATTACAGAACTCGCAGCCGCTCCGGTTCCGGTGGCGGCGGCAACAAGAGAGGAAGACGTTCCCGCTATTCCCGCAGCCGCTCGCTCTCTTACGGCTCGCAGAACTATCGAGCGAGGTCTCATTCGCGCAGTCCCATGTCCAGCCGCAGGAGACACGTCGGAGATAGGGTAACTCCATTCACTTTAAGAATAAAAAAAATAATTCATTAAATATAGCATTAAAATATATTGTAGCATTTTCAATTATGTAATACGATAATTTATTCGCAGGACAATCCTACGCAATCTCGATGCTTGGGCGTCTTCGGCCTCAGCTTGTACACCACCGAATTGCAAATAACGCAAATATTTTCAAAATACGGAGCCGTGGAAAGAGTGCAAGTCGTCATTGACGCCAAAGTAAATCATTTTTATATTTTTAACTGTAGCGTATCATAAATCGTAATCTGATTTTTCACCATTCTATTTTGCAGACCGGCCGTTCTAGAGGCTTTTGCTTTGTATATTTTGAAGATGCGACGGAAGCGAAGATCGCCAAAGAACAGTGCACCGGAATGGAAATCGACGGAAGAAGGATTAGGGTCGATTATTCTATAACTCAAAGGGCTCACACTCCTACGCCTGGAATATATATGGGAAAACCAACTTTGTATGCCATTTTCAAATCTTCATAATTGCTGAATTCATAGTTTTCTTGATATTTGGATCTTTTTTTTGCCAGTGATTCGATTTGTCACATATTTTAAGTCAAATTATATGGCAACGAAACATGGTAGATAAAATTATCGGAAATTTTTAGAAAATTTTTCCCATGGAATTATTTTTAAAGGCATTTTCGTACAATTTTATTGATAAAATATGACTAAATTACAGTATGTTTAATATCATGATATTAATGATAATTATTTTGACATTTTCAGATTAAGGGACAATGGAGGTTATCGAGACGATCGTCGAAGAGATAGAGAGTATGTTAAATTTTTCACCACAGATAAATAGTTCAACTTTTAAACTATTGTTTTAATAAAAAAATATTTTTACTTTTCTAGTAATTATTATGGAGGTCGTGGGGGTGGAGGCTATGGCGGTCGAGACTATCGATCGAGAAGAAGTCCTTCTCCATATTATCGTGGAAGAGGCGGCGGAGGCCATCGCTCCCACCGCTACGATCGTTCACGTTCCCGTTCTTATTCACCTCGTAAGTCTCACAAAAGATATTGAATGAGTGTGTTTAACAATAAGCTATTTTAAGTTTTCAAAAAAAAAAATGTTTTTATAAACTACAAATAATTGTATTAGACATAGAATTCACCTTTCAGATGTATATTTTTTAGGAATGAAATAGTTTTCATTGAAATTATTTTTTTCAATTATTTTTGTATCAAGATTTGAACTATTATCATTTGTGGTATTTAGTTTGAATTCAGTGGTTTCATGAATTTTCTTTATCGATTTGATTTGCTTTAACTTTAAACGCAATGATTTTATTTTTTGCTTTTACTTTTTTTTAATACTTTTTTTATTGAATAGTAAGTCTTCATTTATCTCTGATACTTTTAAGTTGTTTATGTTTCACAATATGTTTGTTCAAATGCTGATAAAATGGTTCATATGCATTCCAGCATATTGTCACAAAATATTTTCCTTTGCATTTATTCAAATTGTGCTTTCTGATAGTTTCGAAGCTCTTAAAAACTTCGAATGATCCTTTGCAGACCAGTTAATTTTCAAAAATGTACAGTCTATTTCTGCATGATGCATTTTAACCTCAAATTTATCTCCTTATTTTAATTTTATTTTATAACTTCAAAATATTAGAATCTTGTGACTTAATATAGTGTCCTTATTCTGTTATGACGATGCTAATATTTTAACTATATACATCTGCATTTGACTAACAATAGAAATGTGAAGATGATGTAAAAAGTGAAATCTACATGTATGTTTGATTTAGATTTTAAAATGATCTTATAATTAGTACATTCAAGTCATATGGTTAAATTTTTATGTATAACTTACAACTTGGGAAAAAAATATCAATTTTTCCTGTGAAAATTGAAAACCTCGAGTGACTTTTTTGTGAATATATTTCTCCTTATTTGTAACGTAACCGAATTTTTAAATAAAAATTCTAGATTGATAAAATTATTTTTCATTTCATTATTAGTGGTTTTTGTATAAATAATTAATTACATTTTGTGATGGAAACTGAAATCAATACTTCAATATAATGTTTTGTTTTTTATCATTTAAGATATCGAATTTTAACTAGATTCTTGTGAAACAAAGTGGTTTCATGTTATGTTTTTTACTAGATCCATTTTCTCTAAATGAAAAATTGTAAACATTTAGTTTCTTTCAAATATTAAATTCAATTATATCTGATGGCTTACTTTATGCACATTTAATTTCTAAATCTGTAGTTTTTTTTTTTAATTTGGAATTAAGCTATTTCCTTTTTATTACAATAGGTTGAAAATTTTAATGAAATCTGTAGCAGATTCAAAAGTGATTGATTCTGGAAAATTGTATAGTGTTCATGTAATTTTTTTAAAATGTTCAAGAGAGAAATATGGTCGCAATTTTCGTTTGATTTACAGGTCGTATTTAATGATGGAAGTGCGTGCCTTCTACAAGATGATGAGGCATAGTTACACAATATTTATCAGATGTCGATAAATTCTTGTTACCGGATAGTTTGTTTTAGAGAGATGGCGTCTACATTTTCACAATGCTAAACTTTTATTATCTGTGTATATGTAGACCTGGTATTCACTGTGTGTGATTTTTTTCATATCTTTATTTTTTCTATGAAATTATTCTGCAATACATATTTCAATTTCATCCTTAATTACATTTAGACATAGATCAAGGGAGATAAATAGATTCAATAGAATTTTTAGTACATCAGATGAAAGAATTAAAACGAGTATCATGCATCAGTCTAATATTGATTTTCTTTGTTTGGAAAGGTATTGAAACAAGAAAATATGGATGAAGTTTGTCAAGTTTGATTATTTGAAAAATAATGCAAGTTATTTGAAAAAATGCGGTTTGTCAAGTTTAATTTAAGTTGAAGCATCTGAGAAGCGCAAAGAATATGATCAGGCAAGCTGTCGCAAGAGGGTTGCCGTTGATTTGATCTTTCCACAATGTGTCGTCGCAACACAAGAAAGAAAAATCAAGAAAGAAGTTGTTTTTTTTTTTAAACGTTTGGGATCATATTCTTTTTGGTTCATATTTGAAGATGTTTTTTGGTTCGATGTTTGAACTTTTTCTTTTTATAGCATGCATGGGTTTGAAAAATGCATTCATAATGCAATATCGATAGGATCGTCTTCAATGTTTTTCTTTTAAGGTAAAAATAAATTTCTCTCCTTTAGCAATATAACCATAGTTTTATTTTTCTCATTGATATTCCATTTTTTCCTTGAAAATATGACCTAGTGAATCAACTACTGCATTGGTGATTTTTCGGCTTCGTAAAGGTCATAATAATCAAATTTGTTTTCTTTTCGAATAATTATCTTGAAAATAAGACCCGGTGCAGTATTTATATAAAATACTAGCTTCTGTCACCCGGCGTTGCTCGAAACTATTAAGACTTTAAGCCGATTGTAAATTGTAGTATATTATTTCCCGTTCCCGTTCCCGATTCAATATCTGTTCCCGCTTCAATTTTGGTGAAAGAATCAGTCATTTTGAGATCTAAAAATATGTCAATCCCGTTGCGTATGTAGGCTTTGCATAACATTGGCTATGTAAAAGCTTCCTCATTGAAATGACAAAATTAACAAAAAAAAAAATGTTTTTTTAAATTCAAAATGTAATGACACAGAATCCTTTCTAGTTATACGTTCAATGATTCCTGAAAGTTTCACAGCAAACGGATCAGTCGTTCGGGAGTTCAAGTTAATCCCATTGCCTACGTTGACTGTTAATCCCCCCTTGCAATGTCAAAATTTACGAAAAATTTTTTTTTCTCAAAATCAAAATTTTATGACCTCTAAACCTTCTCCTACATGCAGAGAATAATTCCTGAAAGTTTCGCGGCGAACGGATCAGCCGTTTCGGAGTCTTTAGGTAACATACATACATACATACATACAATCACTTTTATATTATATATAGATATAATGAAACTGGGTCTTAATTTCAAAGAAACTCAGCAGGTGTGAGTTTGATGACTATTTTCAGTAAGATATCGCATGAAATTAATTGGATTATAGTCACTAAAGGTAAAATTAATTTATAAAAGGGAACAATGCAAGTTGAATTTATTTAAAATTTATTTGGAATAAATATACAAAGCTCTTTATAATCTGTAACAAAATAACCATCAGCAAAATACACATACAGAAATATGAGAAATATTTTGAATGTCTATTGAAAAAGTGAGTTATTTTAGATTTTTGTTAATGTTTGATATGTATGTTCTGCTCCGTATTTGAAATCAATTGAAATTTAAATAAATATAATATTAAACTAAATAATAAGTATATAATAATTTTTGGACGGCAAAACATGTCAAATAAATTATCTTAATTTATAATGTGTATTAAATGTAATGGCACATCTTATTGACATTCTAATAGCTAATTACACACATTGTCTTAATCTCAACACATCGCTACGTACATATATCAACCCCGTTTCACATCTCTATGCAAAACAAAATACACAACAAAACAAAGGTGGTACTTTTTAACAAATCATAAAAATATAAATATCGATTAAATAAATTGCACAATAAAATATTCGAAAGCTAGCTAATGATACACAAATGTGAGAAATTCTAAAACAAGTTTCTAAGCAATGGAATGTATATATTTGAAATGATTAAGAATTTGAATCGATCCTAAAAAAATATTTTTGAAATATGAAATTAAAACATATTTTCTTTAGTTAGATAGATTTTCAACAAGCATATGACACTAAACTATGTATTTGGCACAAAATATTTTCTAATCTACAGTTCACACACAATAATTTATCAAGAACTTCAAAATATTAAAAACATACGTACATGGAATGATCATTGATAAATTTCAATAAAATCACATTCAAGATACTAGCATACTGAATAAAAATTAATAAAAGGGTAAATGTAACCTAAAGATGATTTCAAACTTCTGCAAAATTGATTAATGCACAAATAACAATAACAAAATTAATTCAGAGTTATATATTCTAAAAAAAAGTTATCCCATATGAACTTTATGAAAAAATCTTTGAAGGTTCACTGAGGAATAACATGTCAAATTATTATCATGATTCAGAAAATACAAGTTAAACAATAATTGATACCTAGAATAGATTACTACAAAAAATAAATAATGGTGAATTGCAAGGTAAAAAAAAAACTATTCTAAGGAATTACAAACATCAATCTACTGTTTATAAATGGATTATTATAATGCGTGTACGTTTTAATCAAAAATCTCGGAGATCTGACTACGATACATTTAAAAAGTTGTGTACATTTTAGAATTCGTATATTATTTCAGTTATTAATGAGCGGTAAGTACACATTATTTTGAAAACATTTTTTTTCAAATGAAAGAAGTATTTTAGTTTAGAAAATTGTAATGGAATGGTCTCTTTGAAGTCGTCTTTTACTCTTTAAAGGTGCTGTACCCATGAGATCTGCTGAAGTAGGTAGACCAGGCTGTTTTATGCCGTTTTCTTGATAATATGTCTCTGAACCGCCACAAGTTGTTCCGAAAACAAGACTATCTTCGCTCCTGTGAAAAGAAAAAAAAAGTGATTTTTAACAACATAGTACTAACTGTCGTGACATAAATTGCTCAATGACATACCTAATAATGATTTCTGATAAAGACGGGTCATCTTTAAAGTATTTATGAATATAACCCATTGTCGCGATATCGTTTGACGCCCACGGTCCACCTTTTTTCACTGTACCCCAATGAGGATCCAAAGAAAGAAAACTATAAGATTCAGTAGTATCGTCACCAGGTAATGGTTCCATGCACATTTGCTCTATTGATATAAGACTTTTCATACATGTATCCCACTAAAAAATATTATTAGTCAAATCATGAGAAAACATTTAGGTATTATGTGTTTTTCACTTCGTGTTTAATATTTACTGTTCCGTATTTACTTACAAGCTGATAAATAAGGTCCTTATCTTCAGCAGCATTTTCTTCCATGATAAGAAACAGAGAAGTATTTTGGAGACCACATACAAATAAACAACATTTGGCACAATCAACACTAAAGCTAGAAACATCAGCATCGTCATCACTTTCACTATCAGCATCTGACATAACGGATACAACCTTTTTAGGACTGAAAATTAAAATTATGATGAAAATTTTGAACAAATATTTATATTATAAACATGTATTGGAAAAAATTAAACCTTTTATTTTCAGATGGAAAAGTAACAGTTTTCTCCAAACAAGGTGTACTTAAAGCGAAATCTTTAAATTCCATCGGAGTGATTCCTCTACTGCTATAACCACTGGATTTTTCAGAAAACGCTAGATGACTTAGTTTTTCCATTAACGGTGTCAATTGAACTCCAGATAATTTTTTTCTATGAGAATCAAATATTGATGAAGAGTGGCTCTGAGTATTTTCATCATTGGTAATATTTTTATCGACTCCTAAAGATTTAATAGGTAAAGTGAGAGATTTTCTTCGAGATAGATCAGGTTTGTCAAATGATTCAAGTTCGACAGTTGTGGCTTTAGAAACATTTTCAATTTGTGATGTTGTATTTGTGAAATTCGAAGTCATTTCAGAATCAAATTCTTCAAACTGTTCATAATTAGTATTTTTCGTTCCAAAATCGGTAACGTTTTTCGACATGTCATACTTATCAACTTTATTGGGATAGTGCTGGCATAAATACTCATCAAATAGAGATTTAGATATAGGAACACCATCATTTCTGAAGACAGGATACTGCGGATCTGTTATAGTAACACTAACTTTAGGTTCATCATCGGGTGAATCATCTGCATTAACACTCATTGTTTTATTAGGGTTTTTCAACACACTTTTTCCAAAACGCATAGCAGCCAGTTGGGAAATTCTTTTGAATCCACCATTAATATCAGTCAAACTATGGAATTTTTTAAAGTTTTCAGCTGGTAAAGAAATAAACTGTTCAGCTGTAGTGAAATTTTTACACGTCTTTTTCGATGGAGAACTTTTCGGGGTGTCACTTTGTGTATCTCGTTGCGGACTTTCATTGGTTTGTGGTGGTGTTGAAACATGACTAGGGCTTGTGGTTTTGTAAGATGTATTAACAGCTTCGTTAGAAAATTGCTCACTTGCAGGTCGACAAATGGATAATACGTTTTTTCCATGTAGAGGTTTAAACTCCAACATTGGAGTAGAACAAACGCTTGTCTGACCAGTGAATATTGGTTCACATTTGCTTTCAACAAAATTCTCATCTATACTATCCCTAGATATCGAGTTTTTAAAACTGAGTGAAAGTTTGTTGGGTCTTATTCTTGGTTTGTTGCTAAAAGGTACTACATCTGGCATTATTGAGAGTTTTGATTCCAAATTTTGTTTCAGTGAATTCATTGCATAAGACTTGGTGTTTTCAGGAGAACTTGGCGATGGAGAATTAGTGCTTATTTCTTCTTCCGGAACAGCAGTAAACAACAAAGATTTGTCTCTCTTCATAGCGCCGAGATTTATTTCTTTCAATATTGGTTTGGTATTCTATAGAAACATTTTGTAATTAAAATTAAATTCATGTCGGTTCAATAAAAATAGAAAGAGGTAATTATTACCTTGGCCATCTTAATCTTGTCAAATCCACTTTCATGCCAATTTCTCATTCTGCTAGCATCTTTTTTGAGTGAATCTATATACCCTTTTTTAATGTAAATCACTAATAATTGAGTTGCCGAAGGTAAGTCATATTTTATATCGACGGTTTCTGCAGGTGATTTAATGTGATGTGGATCAACCATTGCTAGACGAGAAGTAAGTTTTGAACTTAATTGTGTAGCTACGATTCTAAAAAGAAAAATTAATAAAATATTGAGATACAAGATCTAAAATGTGTACAGTAAGAAACAAAAAAAAAAACTAACTTATTATTGAACAAAATAGACCCCCCTAAAACACCTTTGCTTTGAATACAGTAATCTAGCACTTGTACACCTTCTAAAAACACACTGCTAGCACTCTAAAAGTATCAAAAATTATATTAATACAACCGAGCATGAAATGATATGTATGAAAATTGATCAAACATAACGGTACTTTTGGCAAATTTAAAAGTGGAACATTTTTAAACATGTATCCTCCAAATTGAAGAACGGGTAAATATGTTTCAAACATTTGATAAAGTTTTTCAGAAAATCTAGGATTACTTTCTCCAGGAAATTGAGCAGCTATTGTTTGCAAGTCGCAATGATACACTTTTATGAGCGATGTGAGAATAGTTGCTCTATTTTTTAACATCCAGTCAGGAATATTTCTGTCACTGCCGATGGCCTTTATGCATAAATATTTCAATTAGATCACAAATAGCAATTTCATAGAAAAAAATAAAAAAAAACAAAACTAACTAGAACTAATCTTCCATATTCTTGAATAATAAATTTGCCACTGTGAAGTGTGAGAATTTTCGGAGTAGAAAATATGGCTTTAAGGCAATGAGTGACTCCCATCAGTTGTCCGCATAAGGAAATCCGTTGTGAATCCGAAACCCACCCTGGGTGGAAATATAAAACAGCATCAGCTGGATCATCAGCTTCGGCCAAACAACGAAGTGTATCATACACAAAAACAATCATCATTTCCCTGAAAAATAGAAAAACAATTAATTACAACACATAATAGTCGACCATCCTATTGTACAATATTTTTCAGTTCATTCTTATTTGATCATTGCTATAATTCTACACTAATGAATCCCTATTAGTATATATGTAGGTCTTAATTGTTATTTTAGGTTTTTTGCAAAAAATATTTTTTATCAATCAATTAAGCCTTATGTCAGGTTGAGAAGAAGATTGGGCCAAATTAGTATGAAATCTGGGCTAATATAAGAAAATACATTTTTGTCAGAAAAAATATTAGTGTTCTTGTATTTTGTGTTTGTTATTGTCTTAATTTGACTCAACTCCTATTTTAACTCAACACAAACTCTAATCTGATGTAAAAAACGTTTTTTCAATATACAAAATCGCTCATCTAACCCAATTTTTGGGCCATATATTGACAAATATCGACCAATGTGCGATTGTAGCGTGGGTCACACAGGAGAGATCCTTTTTTACATAAAATGAAAGAAATTAATCTCGCATTTGTCACAGACAATTTTATTTCTATATTGCGTTTTTTTTTTAATTAAAAAAAAGCACAGTGTTAAAGAAACAACGATTGCACACCATATGGAAACGAAGTGATAAAATAATCTTTTAATTTAATTTAACGTTTCATCAATATATTAAAAAAAAAGATAAACATCGATCAAAATTTGAAAATAAATCCAAACTAATGACGAAATCGCCACATTTCGATACTGAAACAAATAATCTCGAACGAAAACAAATCTGATAGGAAACCCATTAGAATCGAAGTGAGATAATTGTAACGCATTTTAATAAGAAACGATAACGAGATTAGTGTGAAATGCGACTGTAAATCGCGGCTCAGTGAACTTACTTCGCCATGATGAAGAGTTATTCGATAAATGGTCAACGAGAAAAGAAGAAAGAGAACATGTCGACTGTCAACCTGACAGTGGATCAGCTTCTGAGCTGAAATCCAGTGCCGGCGCTAAGCGAGGTCCTGACGCATGTTTCGTCAACCATTGCTCAATTTTATAAAACGCGATATTTCTTATTTTTTCAATAGTATTTAATATTTTTATTCAACATAATATGTATTAATGTTATTATTTATATTTAATGAATACATTTGACTATTTTCAGGGTTTTATTTCATTTTCTATTGATTCTTCAAAAATTCAAATGAATATCACATTATTGACATATTGAAATAAATAATAAGTAGATCTTAGCAAATAATAATAGATACACAATTTAAATATAAAATCATTTTTTTTAATGTTATTTATTGAGATATTGTGCATTTTTTGAGGAGTAGATACCTTCAACATTACTATTCAGGATCTTTGTAAGGCTCGTGACCAGTATTTTAACCATAATTTGTCAGTTCAACCGATTATTATAGCTGCTGATTCCATAGAAAAAAATATATCAGATGGTTTACTTACTAACTATCAAAATACAGGGCCTTAAAATATCAATAGTGACTATTAGTTACAATTATTAAATTCCATTAAAAAATACATTTCATTATAATTGAATAGTTAAACCAACGATAAAAATATATAATATATTATTTATAGATGGTTACATTTTTTTTTCATAAAATAGTCTGAAAATGAAAAAGGTTGATGAGATCCAAACGCACTTCACTCTATAAAAAGGTATCTATTCATTACGAACAAATAAGTACTTTTAAGATAAATTCATTGTACAGTTGCACATAAATATTTATATTACGACATCAAAAATAAATACGTTAATTAATGATAACAATTTACTATCAAATTGAACTGTATTAGTCATCCGTACAAATAATCAAAAATACTTGACCTACAATTTCATCGATATTAATAGTCATATTAAGTTCTGATCTTTTAGACATAGTTTATAAGTTGGGTGTTCAGTATTTGATATTTTACTTCATTTTATAAACATTACAGGAGTAAAATTATCAATCACCTATCGAATTAAAAACAAATATTATTAATTTTTCTGATTTATCAGGGATTTTTTTTTCTAAATCATCCCGGAATCTTTATTATATTATAGAACCCACATTGGGAAATTCTGATCTAGGACAGTTAGCGGTAGCCGTTGGTTCTATCTGTAATATTTTAAATTTAAACAATCAGTTAGGGATAAATTATCATTAACTAATGCTTATAGCTGTCAAATTCAAATTGATTTCAAATTTGATCAAATTAAATAAAATCAGCATCTTCAGAAGCCCTACTCCAATGCAACAAGGAGCGGCATTTCATGCGCTCGAGTAGAAAGCGAATTTTCGGTTGCACCAAGTTCAGTATCCGTTCAGACGCCGACGCGTGAACATCGACCGTATAAAAAACGACTGAAAAATTAATTAAAATATACAAAAAAAAATAATCAACCCTTTTAAAGACTCGAACGAAACGTGTAATTCGAATTTGGCGCGCGATCGCCGATGAAGTGCGCGCTTCTTTCAGACCGCGCGTGAAAAATTCAACCCCTAGAAGGACATGTTCGATTTTCAGACGAAAACCTAAATCGGAAAGTGCTAATAATATCGTCGAAGGAAAAAAATAACGTTAAAGAGGACAATTCTCGAAGATGACGACGGTAAGTGGCGGGAAAATTTAGTCCAACGTATAAAAATGTGTGTTAAAAGGCGTGGTTGAAAAATAATAAATGCGTCGAAAAAAAAAATTACTGTTACATAAATCGTGTTTTCACTTTCGTTGGTCATAACTTGTTCGGTCGTGTGTTAATTCCAGATGAGAAAAAGTTACCAGTTTGCGCGCCTTCGAAGCCGCATTCAAATTATGTAATTTGGCGCACAATAACACGATCTATGGATCGATCGAAGATCTACGGAAGATCGAAGGGGTCACGCAGAAGTGGCTCCGACGAATTTGAAGTGGAAATATGTAATGGAGATTTCATGCGTATGAAAATTTTCGGTTGAGGACTTTCGTTTTCGCTTTCGTGCTGTGTTAACGCGTAATATGTATTTTTTCAATGGCGATTGTGATTTTTTGAAAAGCGTAAGTGAGAGTGCGAATGTAAAATGAGCTGTTTTGTTGATGAAGTGCTGAAAAGATAGTTTTTTCCGAAGAGGTAGTTGTATTGAGCAAGATTCGTGTCGGTCGTTGGTTTTTCTGAGATTTGTTTGAAAAAATATGTTAAACTTAATTTGAAAGTGAATATCTGAAAATAAATCGATTTTTTTGCTTAAAATCGTATTTGATTTTTGTGCTGAGATTTCATAATACATTTTTTTCAAGTCGAACTGTTTGTGGTTGTCGATCCTTTAGATGAAAAGTACAAGTATATTAGAGGGTCGAACTCCTACTAACAATTGAAAAAAATTGGACTTTGTTCAGTATTTTATTTGTCAGTTAATAATTTAATGGTTGTGATACTTTTTTTCTATAAAATTATCTGTTATGAAGAACAATTAAACTGATAAATGATGATTGGAATGCTGACCCTTGAAGTTATGAGGGTGAATTAATAATAACATGCATTATAATAGATGGAACAATTTTGTATAATTTCGGAATCTAAATTTAGAAATCATTAGATTGATCGATTCTTGAATTAATGAATCAAAATTCAATTAAAGATATTTTTAGCATAATTCAACGATTTTCATTACTCAATTAGGTATAAGAGCTTAAGATAAAGCAATAATGAAACATTGCATAAACGTCCTTGACAAATGGGAAGAATACGACAAAAATCTGTGTAGGAAAGTTGTCATTAGTAGCGATTACCTTGGTTTCTGAATACATAACGACAAAAAGCTGTTGAATGTTTGACACACATATGAATGGCGACTCGCCTACCGCTCAGGATCGTTTTGAAAACAATATCCAGTGTCGAAACGCACTAATTACTATGGGATGTTGAAATTATTCGTAATGTGAGACATTGAAAATCTTTCATGCCGTGTCATAAACCAAAATTGATTTCTATGAAATATAATACGAAGGTATAATGATAATTTTCAATCGGGAGCGCGAAGCGTGAATTTACACTTTATTATTTCATTGTGATCTTGTAAGTTCTTCGTAAACGAATAAAAAAGTCAAGTAACGACTCGAAGCATTTCTTTGTATTCGACGCGAATCTAAGTTTATTTTTCTATTGTATAAACATAATAGTGATGGTCTTTTAATCAAGGTTTCTTCGAAAATTTGAGAAGGCAGTAGGTGTGCGCTATTGTTTCTCGACGTGAGATTTCCTCGTTATGGCTAACGAAAAAACATATTTTCTTTTTTCCAACAGACTATTGTAATTTGTAATAACTGACGTTAGAATTGAGCGGTAGATAAAATTTACTATTTCGTTAAAAAACAACAATTAACGCGACGACAAGACAATCCATCTAATAAGCGCGAACTTGAAACTATCGTTCGCTCACAGATTGACTAGCCATTTCGGGAAAAAACCAATCGAAAATAAGGACTTATTATATATCAACATATCAATATTGACGTGCACATACGTCTTTTTTATTGAACAATCATTCGAATGCGATTTGCATATCGGAGGCCGAGAAGGACGTCGACATTCTTCGAGCTCCGAGTCCACTCATCGTGAAAAAAGTTATTAATTTATACATCAATGTTAAAAAAAACGGGTCAACGACGCCAATGGACAATTCTGATACGAGATTAATTCGAATTTAATAATAATAAAATAAATGTTATGCACCTTGCGTGCACGACTGTCAATGTAAGACCTTTGCAAGAACGCGTTTTCCTTTCAAATTTTCCCGTTTGGCGGTCTCTGTTTAAGAATGAGATTTTATTTTGAGATTTAGAATCGTGATGGTATTGTTTTGTTATGTATTAGAATATTTTTGAATATAAAATTTGTGTATTTTTATGCGTTTTCGATAAAGAGAAATTTTCATAACAAAAGATCATCAATTTAAACACAAAGTGATGTTATACAATAGAATCAATAAAATTCTCATAAACAATTGATTACAGTGAATTCTCATTTATCAAAAATTAAGTCAGGAATATGAAAGATAAATCAAATCAAAAAACATGCAGAATTAATATAATTCGATATTCATTTATTGGTGATGAAATTAATTTTAAGTTATTTTATATTAAATGAAATTTTATTTAATATTTTTCATGTATAGATTCGGATAATCGAGATATTACTGTACATCCAATACTTAATTATTTAAAAAATATAATTCAAATTTCAAACCGTTTTTCATTTGCGTACGAAGTGAACTTCATTTTTTTTACCAATCGCCATTTTCACGCATTCGAAGCTAAATTCACACATCGAATCGAACTCAACCGGACGCATTTTTTAGAAAAATACAGCACAATCACCACAACAAGGTACCTAATAATTTTCCAATGCACTTTTCCTAAAATCGAAACGCATATCGCACGACCGCAGCCTTTGAAATGCCAAGCGTTCAAATTATACAATTGGTCAAATAAAATTAATATGATTTTCCACACGAGCTGTGTGTGCCGGTTGCGAAACCGAATTGTTCGATCGGTTGCTTTCTCCGTGTCCATGTCTGCGTTTGGTCATCCGCTTCTGTGGTCATGCGATGCGCCAACACTTCCCGATACACCCAAGATGCTCAGACCGAGTCGTGATGCAATTTTCACCTGCGAAAAACTAGAAAGAGTCTCTGTTGAGTTTTGCAAGTCGATGTTGGATAGTTGGGCCTCTTTAATACGTGAATGTTTGGTTCTTTTCAGTGCTCGATTGTGCTATGTCTTATGCATTGTAATATCTATCTATTCATCAGATTTTGTGGTCATGCGTTGAACCAATTCTTTCTAATACTCCTAATCGTAAGATTCTCATGTGGTCGGTACTGAATACATTTTGTTCTTTAAACTATGAACTAATTCGTAGTTGGAGGATCTATTGTAGTCATATAGATGAAATTTCAGTTGACCTAACCTAACTTTTAGTCTAAAATGCAGCTAAACTTGACCTTTCGAATGATATGTCGTTGGTCTGATTCAATAACTGATGAGATGATGAGTGACGAAATTAATGAAATTTGTAAAAAGTGCTATATTGTAGTGTTACATACATAGTTTATTAGAGTGTTTACATATTGTTGTTATCTTATTTGCTTTAACATTCGGTGAAATGAGTGGTAACAGTCATGTGTGAATGCTGTATAAGGTTTTGTCCCGGAAAATTCGGGACTAATTGTCGACTTATCTATAGTGTTACTTATTTTCAGACGGTCGATAATGTGTCATTTGGTCAATGTGTCGCTTCAATATTGACAAAAAACTGTTTTTATCATTAATTTTTGTCAACGTTGAAGTACCGTTTTAACATCTAGGATGCTTATTGTTAATATTTTCATTAACAAATTCGTACATGCAAACAAAAATAGTTGTTTTTGAGAACATTGATGTAATATATTGACAATATTGTTGATCGTACAGGATACTTTATGAATTTCTTGATTAAAAATACAATTAAATAATTTATATATTTTTAAGTGTGTAGATGTTTCGTTGATAAAAATATTCTCTTTAGCACAATTTTCGATATTTTTATCATATAGAACAATCTAAATGCATTATAGGAATTTATGACTTTTAGTTATTTCGTAATCGCATTATATCATATTTAATGTCAAGGTCATATGCTTTTCGGCACATACATATAATCAAATTGTGTAAAAAGATCCGTATCTTTATAAGCTATAATCACATATTCCATTTTATTCGGAATGAGCGTTTCCGCTGGGAACGGAAAATTCGATAATGATTGGCTTGTTAATTTTTCTCAAAATTGTTCTAAGCGGATGACCTCATTTACCTGTTTGCAATGATTTAATTGCACGTGCAATTAATTTTCGGCCGTTGATTTTACATCCCATCGTTTTCTAGCGAAACTTCGCCATGATACTATGATAGCGTTTTCAGTTTTACGATCAATTAAACTCGTTCGCATTTTTTCAACTGCTGCATCAATCGGCATAACTTTTCAATGCCACACATTATGTAAAGCTATGAAATTTTACGCAATTTCCCAATATTTTGTTACTTTATTTAGAGAATCAATTCTTATTTTATTGAATTCACCGTTAAATAGTCTTTAATGAGTACTTTTTTCTGAATGTTGGTCTCACGTGGGGTCGAGCGGTGATCGATCCGTTGCGATATAATAATTATATAATTTTCTGTATGTTCGCATTATGTAAAAGTCAAAAATTAAAAGGAAAACACGTAAGTAATCGGACAAGTTATGCCTATTAGTGACGCAATACTTGTTTCGAAAACTATTCGAAGTATTTGAAGAAGCATCCTATTCGAATGTTTAATTCAAACATATTACAGTATTCATTATCATATCACTCTCGTTTTCATCGATCTCAATCTTGAATCAAATCCGCTTTTGTTAAATTATATTCTGATATTTAGCAATCGGCATATAAATAAAGGAAATTTTGCGAATAGAATTTGCAGATTCGTCCCAACATCCGCCTACAGTCGCTTTATAGCCTAAAAGCTTCATAGCCTTGCATGCTCGATGACTTCGTGTTTTGTATTAGGTGTATTATACAAATATGTATTCTCAGATATCGATTGTGCTTAGGATGTATTGTTGAATCGACGTATAATGTCAAGGAAATGTGGGTAACTGTGAACGTCGTTCTGTGAGTCACGTTTTGATTTTTAGGAAAAAAATTGAAATTTATCTTATATTGAGTGTTACGATTGAACGGTATTTTTATTATGCCTCGTTTATTTTTTATGCTTTTTAAATATAATATATTCGATGTATGGAATTTTTGATCAAATAAGTGCGAGAATTCGATGAAACTATTTATGACTAATAACAAACATGATATTTGTGGATTGGAAAATATATTTTTCCAGTTACGAGTCGATAATTAACCTAATTGTAAAATCAATATCAGTGACATTGAATGTGTACAAAGTTAATTTTGGTTGATTTGACCGCAAAAACGATAAATATGTTAATTCAAAATGAAAATACTAATATTCTCATTAGATTTTTTTTTGTTGTTTAAACGTTCATTTATGAAAGTAATATTTCCGAACTAATTGCACATTCAAATGTCATAGTTCAACTGAGACGTCCGATTATATCCGGTATTCAACTTACCGCTGTAATAAAATAACGTCCGATTGTTTCAATACCAAAAAGAAAACTTTTAATTAATAGTTCGATTCGAATCGATTACTCGCTTCGGCCGATGAACTCAAAAAGTTTTCACCATTGTCGAATTTTTTTACGAATTCCATATATATTTTTTTCAAATTTAAACGGCAACGTCTTCGAAGACGACTCTTGCCATTAAACTGTGATTATGCCGATGCCAAAATAAATTGATCGCTTACACATAAGTGCACGAACGTCAATTTGAATCCCTCGTGTAATATAACATTTCACCGCGGTTTCGACCGGCCGAAAGAAAGTGAAGAGTGCTCTATGGCTCTTTTCACTTTCGTAACGTTTTTTTTTACGAACAAGCGATTTTCGCGGATTTAATTAGAGTTCCGAAAATAAAATAAAAAATGATACAAGAAGCTAGAGCGTCTCGACAGGTGCATTTTGCCGCTCATCCTTCATTCGATTTTCTAATTCGACTAAAAGTGAGCTTAATGCCGAAATGAGTGTCGAATTATGGTTCTAGTTTAAAAAGTATGGCTCGTAATCTCTTCATGTCGGCTTTCTAGTCGAAAGCTTTCAGAAACGAGTGAGCTGATTAAAATTTGTTTCAATCGATGGATAATGCGAGTCGGTAGCGAATATAGGACCAAGGTGAATGGAAAGTTGCATGTGAGTTTGAAAAGTTGATGCTCTCGTCTCGGTGCAACTCTTGCGATTTTTTAACGTTTGAGGTCACTCTCTGGGTCACAGTACATCTCACAATCAGCTGTATAGATTGTGAGCAGAGTGCTTAAAGTAGTTATTTTCCGTACATTTCACTTATATTTTAGACGAATTCGTGTTGAAAGTTGTAAGTGTCTGGTTGCTTTGCTATGGCTCTTATCTCTTGTCACTATATTTGGATTTATACTGTACAGCAATTTGGAATGTCGCTCTGCAATGCTATGTAACAATGAAATTTCTACTGTCAATGATATCATGGTCAATAGTCGACTTTCGAAAATTATTATTAGATCACGTTCGATCATGGACTAGATCTATGTTGATTTTGTTAACGTGCTCGGATTCTTACGCAGAAAAGTGAAGACGAGCCATTGTCTTTGTTCTAATTCTAATTGTCGTTATTAAGTCGTTCGCGAATTCGAAGTTTCTTTGCATATATTGATTACTCTCACTGGGTTGATTGCCAGCATTTTCACTTTTTGCTATTGTTGTGAATCGAAGAAAGTTCTCATGTATAACACTTGTGTGTCAATTGAAATTCTTCTCGAGTGCTTATTGTTGCGAATGTGAACGTTTTGCTGATGTGTCCATTTGAAGGTCGATCTATGAAAAAGATCAGAATAGTCACACCATATTTGGTTACAAATGGTTGTTATATGAAGTGTTTTACATGTGTTGTACATTTTCTCACAAGTATATGAGAAAATGTTTGAATCGGTTGGAATATTTTCATTGGAAAAAGATATCAACGTACGATCGTATTCGAAACCCGTCGATTTTCCTTTCATTTTCTCCACCATGACATATAATTCATTTTTCTGTGCAAGTCTTTTAAATAAAATACAAAATAATGATTCAGAAGTAAGATTTGATGACAAAGAATTATTTTGGATGTATTAATATATCGAAACCGATTGTCAACGCGTTAGCGATTATATCCGATTGATTTATTACAAACAATGAATCTTGATGGCGAAAAGAATGAATTCGAGACTTTTTCGGGGCGTTTTAATTTATTTTGTGCAAAAAATCCGAAACACGTTCTCCCCGAAGGGTCATCGGCGAGATTAAAATAAATTACTACTGCGTTTCAGAATAATCTCCAAGGTGGGAGTGTACATTCAACGGAATGTCGCGAACGTGTCTGCGACGAATAAAGGATACAATTCGTACTCGTACAATATAGTATAATAAGTACTTAGTAAAATACACGTAAAGTGCGTTGAACTCGCGTATGTAAGTACGTGCCTTGTATCGTCGCATAAACGTTATTAAATCCGAAACCACCTGCTTACGTTCACTTGCCGTATAAATGGAAAATTTTATAATTTGACTCGTTTTACGATCGTCATTCTATAAAACGGATCGTTGTTTTCGAACGAGGATTAAGCACACACGGAAAGCTAGTTATCGTACCAATTGCAGTTTCTATTGCAGTGAGTGAACTTGTATGAGAATATAATGGAGATATGTAGCTTTTGAAAATAACGGTTTATTTATTCCGAAGACACAAGTGTTCGAGAATTTTTATTATTCGTTTCGCACGTGAGAAGATTAGTGAAAATTCACGGGAGCGACTTGTGTGATTCATATTAGAAAAAATGCCGCACTCGTGTATTAGCGACCTCGACATTTTCCCAAACCGGCACTTTTCGCTATGAGAGGAGCATCTTTCCTTCTTTTACATTTTTTTTTGTTCTAATCATATGGAGATTTTTTAGGCAGGACGTGAAACGAAGGTCACATTGATAGACTAGTTTTGGAAATTTGCATATGTGTGGATTTGAAAAAAAAATTGATGGTCATTTTCACAGAAAATTTATCATTTTCAATTTATGGGTTTTTAAATTATCATATTATAATACGTACATATATGAAATATACCGTTTAGAAAATATTAACATTTTGAGTAATTTCATAAACGATTAAGATGTTTTTGTCATTGTGCCATCATTAAAATTGAATAAAATCTATCATCTGACTCTGATTGAAAGATAACGATAGTTTTATCTCAATTGTAGTGTATTTTTCTTAATTATCACTGCTTACATGAGACATAATCGAGATAGCGATACGATCATAGACATGACTTTCCTTAACCGCATCTTTCAATAGCCGAACGAAAAAAAATCAAATCGGTCGTTCGAAACAATTAGAGTTCCCAGAAGCACGATTTCCTCAATCTCGCTCATGGAATAATCACAAAAAAAAAATCATAATCTGACATCATTTTCTAAGACGATGTCGCTATTCGGTAAATTTTCATCACAGTCGCTTCTATCTTCCGATAATCGCTCCAAATAATTTCCCTAGACGCTTTTGAAACAAAGCGACCCGAATGTTGCATAATTTCGTTCCCATTTCACTCGAAAAAATGCACACATTATGATACTACGATAAAAGAGCGATTCACAATGGTTCCCCGCCATCGTTTCCTATATGCTGTTTCGTCACGATCATGGGAAAAATTCTTTTATAAAGCACACTTTGTAAATCGCAATTTTTTTTTTTTGGAAAAAATAAAGCGAAAACGTAACTTTTCGCGCCACAACTGACTTACATATTTATCGGAAGCTCGAACAAAAGAAATGTTTCGCTGCGATTAATCATAATTTCGGTCGTTTGTGTCTGTTTTGTGACGAAATCGAATTGTTATGCAAAAATTGCAATGTTTACTCTCAATGTGTATCGTTATTTCGGAGATTTTTCAATATTTTGTTCTAAATATTTTTTTCTGTATAATAAGGGTTTTGACACTAAATGATATCAATCTACACGTAAGTTTTAATTTCTTGAGATTCGAATCTTGTTTTTACATAAAGATCAATAATAAAAATATTTTCACTACAATTCTGATATTATTTATCATCGTTCATAGATTGTATTGAATTGAAATTGATTTGAGTACTAAGCTAATATAATAATTTAGATTTTCCGTTTCACTAACTTAATTGTTCAAGGATGAAAGTTCTTCTGCACCGAAATTACTCAACATTCCACAATTTGTTGCATATTAACGATCGAAATTAATTTCTCATTTTTTATGTACAAATCTATCAAATATCAATCAAAGCATCGATTTCGAAAACCATCTTCAATTTCAATAGATAATTTCTCAATGAGCATTCTTATTTTTTATCTGTTCGTCAGACATACTGATACGCAGATCCATCAAAAATCAATAATGCATATCTACATTCATAATTAATTCACAAATCAGCCGAGGTTCACGGCCATCAAAAAAGTTCCATCCACTGTTAAATGTGATGTTAATTGTCGATCTAGCGTCAGTGTCAGTTCGGCTTCGGTGCGTGGCGCGTGTACATTTTATTTACAGTACTACCGACACGCTCGAAGAATTTAACATTTCGACTGTTATGATACGTATTGTGCAATATAATTGATTGTAATTTAACCGTGCAATTCTCGGCTTCATTTCGAGTTGCAATCCACCAGAGAACATTTCAGATTTGCATAAGTAAATCGTCGAAATAGCGCGAGTGACGTTTGAAAGTAGAGGAGTCGTGAAAGTGATATATTGTGAATATAAGTAATCGGTTTTGCACTCATCATCTTCAGATCTACTTCAATGATATGTCTACATTACTGGTATTTATTTTCAATTTTATTCTAATCAATTTATTTTATTTAGAACGCCCGTGTGAAAGTTTTTTGTGTATAAAATATTGACAGGAAATTGTTGTATATTTAGACATTAACGACATGTCTATCATCAAAATATTAACGAATGCAAGAACCGTTTTTAAGTCGATTAAGATTTTTTTTTATATAATGCTCAAATTCACTAAAGGAAAATCATCATTAGAGTAACCTAAATGTTAGCGGTTAGATTTTCGAATTGATTTTACATAACTATTAAGGTTTGACCGCATGTGAAATCATCGCGAAAATATGCCATTGCAAAAAAAAAGTGCGGTCAACATCGAAGGTGTCGATTTGCTAAGTGCTCGTTAATTATTAAGTAATGTGTGACTGTGATGAAATTGCAAAGAGTGAAATTGCGCGTCCGGCAACAAACAGGTTCACACGCTCGTTGACATTTTCTAAGCTATCGGGAAAAATTGCAACGTTCTTTAGTTAAAAAACTACAAAACGCATTCCACAATAGTCATTCGAAGATTTGTCTCGAAATGTCTCAATTATAAAATCTCGCGAGACAACGCGACCAGTTCGGTCAAATGAGTCATTTGCGTGTCGCAAAAAAAAACTGGTAGTTTCGGTCGAAGATAGATCTTCGTTACACAATCGATGTTATAATAGCGAAAAATGGGTGTTGCCGAATAAAGAAACTTGTCATAATGTCGGTCAACGAGGATTTTATTCAAACAGTTCGAAAACGAGTGCGTAAACATAGCGCCCATCTCACGTATGTAGCATCCTACTTTCGTTGAATCAGATGCCAAATAAATAATAATAGAAATCGATGTCAGATTAGAAAATTATATATAAATAAATCTTTTTCATCCTTGACATATGCAGTAATTTTCGAAGACGTTCTTTAAATGGACATTACGCATTGAATAGATTTTTTCCTATTTTGTAAAACACTCCCAATTAGTGTTTCATTCAAATATCGAAAAGAATCATTATCGAGTCGCGTTCGTGATTTTTTTTATCTTTCGAAAGTTCGATGTCGAAGGTTGACTGTCGTTTGCGATGCAAATAGACTTGACCGTGGCAAGTGAAAATTTTCGATTCGATTCGGAGTAAACGACTGTCGTATTTTCTCGTACTGTCGAAGATCGTCCAGTTTGGAAACTGCGGATGCGATCGGAATTCAGAAGCAGATAGAAAGTAATTGCTATTTAGAAACCGGGACGAAAGTTCGATCAGAGGTCCGAAATAGATTGTTCCATATTTCATTATGCTTAATTATTCTCGTTCGCGTTTTTTCATCGATAGCATAGTAATCGATTCGTTCGATGAAATCTAAAAGCTTCATTTTTTTTCGTCGAAGCTTTTGTACTCATCGAAGCCGTATTGTAATTATTATTAAGTATTTATTTTTCTCTTCGGCTTCGAAGCTGCGTGATGTTGAAATATGAATTCAAGCCTCGTTCAGACAAGAGTAATTTTCGTGATGCTTTCGGTACGTAGTGACCTTTCTTCTAGTGAACGTTTCGTACTTACAAGGTGCGCCGCAACTCGAGTGAAAAGTCATTCGAGAATAAAATGTAATACGAAAAAAATATCGCTCGCATTCTTATCGATTACGAACGAAATCGAATTCTTCGAGAAAAAGCGCAATCGATTATTTCACACAAGAAAGTGATTTCTTTTTCCTTTGTCGAAATTATCGATTCTTTCTTCGGAAACAGTCGCGTTGCGCCATGTGTAATTTATTTTACGTGTCGGCGATTCGATGCGACGATTCTTTACGTCACACACTCCTATCGAATTTATTCTACGAACGCTAATTCAAAATTTAATCAATGTATGTATGAATGTACTCATACCTCTTTTGTTGCGTTTCTCATAATGGAATTCTCACCGTGTTCCGAGCGAATGCAACTATCGATATGTGAATCGATCACGAACGCGACATTATTATCGTCACATGTTATCACAATGAAGCAAAGTGTGAGACTAACTACATGCGTATCGTTAATATTGTTTGAATATAAAAAAATAATAATAAACAATCGTACATACAATCGTGTGCGTGCATTATTGTATTTACATAAACGCACAATAGATAACTTTCATAGTGTTCATATTATGCACTGCGCAAACAAAACTTATCAAACAATTGATTTGGTCTATTTTTGAATACTTTTTTTTAATAAAAAATATGTAAATAAGATTAATTTTGAATCATTTTGTCGATTTACGTGAATACAGTCGATGAATTATCAACAAACGCTAGTTTGAATAATGTTAAGAATTGATTCACATATTTTAACATAGACAGTTTAAGGGAATATTTTATCAAAATTTATAAAAAAATATTGTTGTGTACCTAAATGTAATCTAATCATTTTATTTGAATTCAATATGTTTAAGAAAAAAATACAATAATGCTTCCAATCATAAAATGATCGGTGGAATGAAAATTCTATAAAAATTCTAAATATGATCCAATTATGGTTAATTTTTTTTGTCCAATTAAATGCGACAAAAATGTCTCATTTTCATTCTAAATCTATCAAATTTAAGCACTTACATATTCTTAAAAAATATTTCAAACATCCAACCGACAAATCAACAAAACCTACATAACATCAACATCAACAGCCCGAAGCGCCAAACCAATCATCCTAACGAAATCTCGCTCCACTTAAATCATCAACAACCCAAAATCACACCACGCAGAATCAACGCAACAACCACCGAATGATACTAGACACAAAACTGGGTTATAACTTATAATATAACCACCAGACACCTAATCGATACACTTTCAACACGGACTAGATTTCGGACTCGTCCGCACACCGACCTCATAATTCGGAGGCTCGATATCACTTTCTCTCGTCTAAGGCTACACCTCGAAGTATCACACATAATATGCAAATCGTCGAAACGCACATTCGAACAGCGTATTATGCGCGCTGTTCACACATGGATCGCGATTGTGTAATGTTATATTCGGATACGTACCGTTGGACGGTTTTTTTTATACACATATCTTCTAGTATGAGTGTTGTTGGGAGTTCGACGACGCGATCTTGACGCCGGTGAAATTATATTATAATATTATTTTATAACTCGGCATTGCGTAATGTTACCGCCGCTTTTTCATTTTATAATGTGGCTTTAGCATAATTTATGTTTATTTATTAAATTTTCGGCCGAAGCGAGGGGAAAGCGCGGTCGTTTCTTGGTGCGTTTGAGGTTTTTGCGCTTTTCGTCGGTTGTGTTGAGTCAAAATTTTGATCTACAGATCAATAGTTCAATAGAAATTTGAAAATGTTAAATTTATGGTTCTTAAGTATAATACGTTAGATCGAGTTTTGAACGAATTTATTTTTAAAGTTCTGTTGAAAGGTCGTATATTCTTACTCGTTTGTAATGATTCATTGTTTTATGTATAATTTTCATACAAGAATTTGCAAAAAATTTACATTTTAGAATTTTTGCAGAACGTTTCTCAATATTAAGACAGACGAAGATATGTTAGGTGTTATGATATTGCATTACGTGTCATAAATATACAGCTATTTAGTAATTAAAAAAATTTTTTTTTGATGATTCATATGAATTCAGAAAGTGTTAAGTTTATGACTGTTTTGATAATTTTTATTTGTTAATTTATGAGATATCATAAAAAAACGTAATATGAATTGTTAAATTGTGTGATTCTTATTTGAAACTGAAACCATGATATAATCATCATATTTGATATTAATTCACTGGAAATCATTGAATGAGTGTTGCAGCACTTAAGTGCATGTCTTATTTCATTGAAGTTCTTCATTGCAATAATGATGTAGTACCCTTTCACCTGATATTGATAAACTAGTTTGTATCAAATTATAACGTTTGAATTTCAAAAGTATAATTTTTCGATCTGTCAATGTTGAATGCGAAATTTATTTTTTTGCGCGAATTTTAAAAATTCGCTAATGAATAATCATAAAGTGGTACAGTCAATTAAGACGTTTAATTTCACGTGTCGGTTATCGTATTCAAGTTACCGTTTCGTAGCGACCGTTGCAAACAATGGTATTGTTCCTAAAAAGCGTTGCATACGAATATGAAATATTAGCAATGCTTACAAATGAGGATATGAAAGATTTCATTTTCTTTTCTCACGCACAACAGCTTAAGCCTCGACGTCACCTGCTAAGCGAATTGAGCAACGACTGAGCCACAAAGGTTATCCGCATTGCATACAGTTCAACAGACGAATATTATATTAGAAATAAACACGGTGCAAAAGTACAATTGTTAAATTTGCAATTCGAAAACGATAGATTCCTTAAAAAGATCCGCGAAAGCGAAAATCGACCGCGATCCTATAGAATCGTGTGACCTTTTCTATTATACTTCTTCTTCACAAAGTGACCTTTCTTGAACTTTCGATCGAATTCTTCGTGAATCATTGCCGATTTTTCGATTCGAGACGAATTAAATTGTTAATAATTATGCAATTCGGCATGCGTATCTAAGCTGTTGCGGAATATGCGAGAAAGTATTTTTTTCGAGCGCATTTGAATAACGCTCAGAAAATTTCTAAAAAAAGCAGTTGTAAAATCGCTCGCGAAAATTTTCCACGTGCGCTCGATATAAAAATACGTATCAGAAACTATTCGTATATAACGAACAGTCACTTTCGTTCGTTAATAACGACGAATTTCACTCGTTCGATCGCATTCTGGCCCAATTCTTGCGAACAGAAGAAGGCTTTTCCCGAGTCGAAGTCGTTTGCAGAATTGTCATGTTCTTATATATAGATATACATACAAAACCACGTTCGGTTTCTTTCAGAACTGGATTTAGTCGCAGTACAGTGAAAGCGGATTCGACTGGATGCAACTTAGATGGATGCAGGAACATTTCCAAGCTTCAAATTTATTCCATTTTCACTCTCGTTACCGGATATTGCTTTGCACAATGTGTTTTCAATCGATTGCGAGGAAAAAAGTAGGTTTTTTTCATATGTGAAAAAAACATGTATGTCACTGCATTAACATCGCATCGGTCGATTTTGCTTTCACAATTTTTGTAATTGCACAAAAGTGCAAAAACAAAACAGGTGAATGTGCTCTATCGTTTATCTGTTATAATGGTACTTGGAATGGAAAAAGAAACGTGCATATGTTAAAGAAACGGATATAAGTAATAAAATAAACAAATCTCGATCGCTTTTATGTAACTTATGTTTGTACAAAACGAAAATTTTAACGCAACTGCTTTCGATTACTACACAAATAGACCATTGTTACGAGATACGTTCTGCAATTCGGAACGCGTTAATTGATGATGGTCTAGTATTGTTTGCGAAGAATTTGCAAAAAAAATCGAACAGAATAAACGGATTTGAAATCGCGAAGGTTCGATGAAACATTAATGGATTCATCACGAAAATCGATTTCGATAAATCAAATTTGTGTAATTTATCTGCGTTTCGTAAAGCATCGTACTATTGTAATTTTTGATAATAAAAATATGAAATGATAGACTGCGAAGCGGCATATTGTATTTGCTTATCCGATTGTGTATTTTTCTAAGCGTTGCTTATTTTACATAATTATTTTATAGGCTTGAAATAGTGCATTCGTTACCTGTCAGAACAATGGTTGTGTGAAAATCGTTGCTTTGAGAATTTACGCTTCTAGGAAATTACGTAATTGTTGTACTGCTTAAGTAATAACGCGATCTGAATTAATTGCGGAAAAAATCTGCATCGAAACGATGCCGAATTTATCATTTTAAGCTCTTTTTTATCTTGCACTTTTAAGAGATAAAATTTAATCATATAAAAATACACAATAAACGTCAATCTTAAAATCATAAAACGTAAACAATTTTAACACTTTTTTAACGAAACAAAAATTAAATCCGCTAATCAAGCAGGTGGTCTCGAAGCGAATTAAATTTTCAACACGCTTTTCACATTCGTGTTTTTTTTCAAATAACGAAACATTTATTTGTTCTGTAACTAAAATACGATTTACGACCACGCTAACTTTAAAGGATATTCGATGGAAAAACTCAAAAATTGCAACCTTGAAGCTGGTAAAAATCAACAATTTACCAATATATGTATGTACTCGTTGCTCAACATTTTCGCTAATGTGCAAGGAGAAAGTGTAGGGCGTGGTTGAAAAAAATCGTACTTTGCGTGTCATCGTCAATTATTGTGCAACTACAAAATCGTATTTGTCAATAAGGTTGACCGTAGAATACGCAACTGAACACTGACATAACTTTTCATCGTGTTGAGAATCGATGAGACATTGCCGACAATTTGATTACCATTTGTCGACTTCCTCGCGTGGATTTCCGTCGTTTTTACAAAACTTTCCTTATATGAATTTACTGTTGAATCTAAGAATCGAATCGTCAATACATAGATTCTCATTTGATTCGAAAATTAGTTTGATAGATAATTAAAATGCGAGAACTCTCCGTAATCAGGTTCATCGATCGATAGACAGATTTATTCGAAATATAATTCGAAGTTTCGAAAATTTTTCGGTTAGTCAATCGATCTGTATTATAGATCCTCAGCAGAATAGCCGTGGATCTGTTACAAGGTTTTTGCTGGTCGAATCGCGTAATTGCCACTCGATTGACCGACATCACTTCTAGAAATTTTTAAACAAATATGCACGCCGATTGCACAAGGGAATAAATATTTGTGAATGGACTTTTTTGAAAAAATTTTTTGGGAGGTTTCGAAAAGTTTTTGACCATCGAGTTCACGGTTAAAATAATATTAACAAAAAAATATATTGTGTTGCGAGTTTTCATTCACAAAGATTTAATACACCGTGACGATTGAGGAAAAGCGCGCTATTGAAACATAACTACGTATGATTGATTCAATAAAATTTCATCGCGGGTTATTTTTTCGCATCCGACGAAATATTTCACCAGTGAAAGTTTATTTTGTACTTTCCTAATGTTCGACAGCGAAAAAGGTAAATAACACTGATTTTTTTTCGAATTTATTGCTTTATCGACATCCGTGGCTGCTGCATTTGCTCTTAATTGCTTTCGTTTGAGCGGCGAATTTTTGTCATTTATTTTTACAGTTTGTTAATTTTATTGAAACGCTTAGAAAAATACCTACGGCGCATTTCAAGATTTTACGTATAAAACTAGATATTTTCATAACGCTTATGTAAATGTGAATTCGTATGTGAGTTTCAACACCCAAACTCGTCTATGATTCGTTTTAAAAATTGACGAAACTTAAACAATATGAATAAGCATTCCAAAATAGTATTCACCTTGTATCCTTCACGCATTTGCATTTGCATTTGCATACCATTTTTATTGGAACCGATTTGAATATTTTCTCACCTTAAGTTAGTTTATCCTAAAGCCGTTTTGTAAACTAATTTATAATATTAATTCGTGGGATTCTGAGGCAGAATGCACACTTAGCCCATCGAGTGTGACCGACAGTTTCATAGATTTATAAATTCTTCGTACAATGGAGTACTTTTGAGCGTGAAGGACGTCGATTGTACAGGAAATCCACGAAGGGTATTAAGCGTCGATTGTCTTCGGAAGATTCCCATAGAGATTGGAGAACTCACCAATCGATTTGCCCGCCTCCGGATCCACTCGAGTGATCTATAGATCCCGCTATGGGGGCTCACGTTTTGTCAATGAAACGACCTGTTGTTCGAAATGAAAAATGGCTTTATTCGTTGTTTTATTATTTATTTCGCATTATTTTTTTAAATAAATAAACTGAATCTCAAAATGGTGTGCGAAAATATGAAATAAGCAATACTTGTTCATAAATTAGTCTGCGTTATGATAAAATTGAATATAGTGTCGATACATAAAATTCTTTACAAATAACATTTAATCTTCAATAAATATATTTGATTTGTATCAAAGGTGAATTTCATTTAAAATAGATTTAAGTGTACTTTCTATAAAAGCATTGTATAAATACTAACCATATTGTATAGATTACTAATCATTTATTTCGTGAGTCGATTACAAATATACTAATCGATAGAATGCATATCAATTATAATATGAAATGTCCATTTAGATCTTTTTATTTTAAACTTTACGTCACTAGTTAAGATTCTTTTAGATAAACATAACCTCTAAAGAGGAAAACTCGTATTTGTTGAAAAGCGAGTTTTTCCTGAAATTTTCTCTAAACATCACAACCGGAAGCTCGTTGCACTTACTATGCAATTCCACAGCAAACGTTCGCAACTCACGATTCACTATCTCGAGCTGAATTTAGTCGTTTGCACGAATGTGGAAATGCCGTAAATTGGTTTCGACTTTTCCAAAGTCATGTGTGAACTATGAGAACGGCTCTCCGCGCTTATTGTCTCTCCACGTGAAAATATAACATAATTTTGCAATTACGACTTTCTTTCGACGGTCGTTTTTCTTCAAGAACGCGTCTGTTTTTTTATTATTATTTTCATTCTCGCTTTATTTATCGATGAAACGAGCATCACTTTCTATGGCTGAGTTTCTCGGTGAGTCGTCGCGGAAATATTTCTGGTAGACATGAGGTTTTTTTTAGTGGAAAAAATGGAATAGGAATTTCGCACGCGACACCTATGTCGTCGTGTAATTTCCATACTAATGCATAGTTATAATGCGAATTGATTGTAAAAAAAAAGACGATTTCATTCGTAATCAGATTCACATTTTATATTAGCTTCGAACCTACGCGTTGTTCAAATTTAAATCGGTAGGTGTTCGTCGAGTGGTTTATCAATATTTGAAAATATGAGATTGTTTATTTCCTATATTGAATTTGGTTATATCATCGTTTTCGAAGTGTTTTTATGGCGTATTGCAATTTGACATTTTAGTAATTTTTCTTATTCGATTTTCGATAAGTACGGATTTCTAATTGTTAATTTTTCGCTTGTCAGAAAATGACAGAATTTTGATTAAAAAAAATAAGTCATTATTAAAAGAAATCACAATCGATTATATTAGAAATCCGAAGTGAATTTTCCAATTATGAATCATTGCGATTTTATTTTAATTGACAATTTAGCATATAGAATAACGCATTACGTATGCGATCAGTGATTGTTTCATTTTTTTTTTGTTAGACTAATAGTTTTTAGCTTGCGATGAAGATACGTTCCCATACTTTGATCGCAAGTTGAATAATATAAATTACGCAATGTATTTTTTGATCAAAATTTCATTAGTACAAATATTCAACATATCGAATCAAATATGATATAAAAAAATAAGAGTTTCGTAATTTAAGATATTTGCAACTAAAGTCAAAGATTTCAGTGAAAGAAAACGATACGTTGATTCGTCATAATTTCGAATCATCATGAATTGAACTTTTGTGAGTCGAAGATTATAAATATAATATTTTATCGCATAATCTTACAAATCGTTAAATGTCTAACATAACACTACATATTTCAAATATTTTATTCAACGACAAATCGAAATTTTAATCGATAAAATATAAACAACCGTAATGACATTAACGAACAGTCGGGCACGCGTTCACCCAGTATTTCATACGCGTACACACACTTACCTTATACATATTATTAATAGCGAATGTTACACTAATCATTACGCCACTTTTCTCAGTAAATTTAATTGCGAACAGTTTCTATATACAGACGCAGCGCCGATTTTCGCGCGCGATTATTCAAAAAGCGACCCGCTATCCGACTTGCGCAATCGACAGAGATCGAATAGTTGAAATACTTATAAATACGACTATTCGTGTATTCGAATATTCGTTTTGAGCAACGTTCGAAGAAAGTGCATATCCGCATAATGGTTGAATAGTTTAAACGAGCGTTCGTGCGTATTAACATGGGCGAGTTGCAGAACTTTCTGCTGCTGTGTGATTTTTTCGATTGTTTAGGCGGTTTTTTTTTTCGAAAATATGTACATACGTATTGAAATTTATGAAAAATAAAAGTAAAAGCGAGGTTGATTTGAAAATATTTTTGAAATTTTGAAAATCGCGTTTAAATAGTTTTGATTTATCAAGACGAATTATGAAATGCAGCGGATGTTTTAATTAATGTTTATTTTTATTTCGACAAATTACTGAATTTGTGTCTTATCACTTCCTAAAACCATAAAATAATAATTAGCGATAAGTGGTTAAGTTTAAAATTATAAATGTTATCGTGATTTTTAATTAATTATGACTTCCTGTTGATTTGTCAGCGGATAAATTAGTAAATAATTTTGAAATTATATATCTTGATGACAAACACATTATAAATTGAAATTTTGTTTGGTTGATCGTAAAGATTATTAATCGTACAATAGGATTGATTTACATTAATTTATTTTGTAAATTATGAGAATTCGTTATAGGTAATATTTCGTTACAAGAAAAAATCTTGAATCATATAAAATCAATAAGTTTATATATTAAATTCAATAATTTTCATATCTAGACTAAATCGAATTTGAAAACAGCAAATCATCGATCATATTGATCGTGAGAACTATGAATTGCAGTCTGCATATTTCTCGATCCATTATCAACAACATCGATCTATACCTTAGTTAACCGACCGATAGTATGACAAATCGATAACTAATCAACAAAACAAAATATTAAAATAAAATTTCTTAATTTTTCAGAGAGGACTGACGCTATGGCTGCTGGTGATGTGCGCAGCGATGGCCGCCGAACTCGGTGAGTACAAAACCAAACAAAGACCTAACCTAACCTAACACAATTGCGAAAAAACTCGATTTCGAAAAAAAAAAACGTTTATATAATTGCGATTTCGTCGCATTCGAATTTTCGCGCCGTCGCAATCGAGCCGCAATCGCCGACAGATTATCGATACGCAGAATTTTCGAATTTCGAATTTTCCCGCCTATATTTTTTCAATTAACATTATCAGATATATGTGTAATTTCGGTGCGAAATCGTTGCGAACGTTCCCACAAGATTTTGCGGAAACTTCGGTCGGTTGGTAAACGGATCCTGTCGCAAGGTTCTTCGTGTGAACTCCAGATGCCTTCGAAACATCAAGAGTTTCTCACCACTCTATATGGAGTTATTTGAACTGATCTGTTGCTTTATAGAGTCAGATTGAAATATTATACGGTTCGATGTTGTTTGTGTGCGATTTGTGATTTTGAAAGTCGAAGGATTGTCGTTTGCTGATGGTTTTGTGCGATCGTGAGTAATCGTGGGTTGTGTCAATCGACGTGAATTATGTTTGTTGGATTGTATGAATCAAGAATCGTTTAGCAGTACATAAAAGAATGTTGATATTTCGTCAAATAATTTAAATACATCTAGTATTGACAAAATGTAGCTTTTAAATATTGACAAATAAATAATGTATGTCACCTAGGAGTTGATGTGTCTAAAATAAGGATCTGGTGCAATTACTTTTTCGAGATACTTTGTTTCTATCAATTAGGTATAGTGAATAGGAATTAAATTTGATTCTTGTGTAAATCACTTGGAAAAGATGTGAAGATCGGAATGGTGATCACATTTGTAGAAATAGAATAGAAATCATACACATATTAATAGATAATTGAATTTATTGAAGGAACATTTAAATGCCTATATGGTACATTTTCAATGTTTACTTAATTTCGAATGTTTCCATACATACATTGAAGTGGCATATCAATCATATTATTGAACGTATGGAAGGCATTAAACTATGTAATAAGGCGTATTATGAACACTCGTTTCGTAAAAAAATAATTACCTACTGTGGCAAAAATATACTTTATCTTTAAAAGAAATCTTTATTAACCCATGTTAATTATAATTAATGCTAATTTTGATTACATAAACATAAATATACATACATGTAATCATCACAGCACAAATCTGTGATACTTTCTACTAACTATCCCTTCTAAATGACTCAATCGAAGCATTTTAAACGTTTTCATTTTGAACTCGCAGCATTGTCAACAATACGTAAAAGCACGGCATACGACAATTAGCTTCATACACATGCATGTAAATTTCATCTCGATCGTTAAGAACGACCGTGGGTAATAAGTACATACATATAACAGACGAATAGTATTCAGAAGCTCGTGTACCAACGGATTTCCAAAGGTGGGTCACGAGAGAGACGCGAATTGTTCTTGCTCGTGACGAAATTACCTCATAATGACACGTGTGGATTTTTCAAGAATGAGTATTATGACTCTTTTTTTACTTTTCTTGATGCTAATGACCTCTGCTTTATGGTCTTCTTGGTTTTGTTCTTGTTTAAATGATGAAAATGGTAGCGATGCTGATATGGGTATGTGGGATGATCGATCGGTGTCGTGGATGTTGGATGTCAGTGTGTTGTCGATTGGATTTTTTTTAAATTGTATTTTTATTCGTAGTCAAGTTAAATATGTGAAATCGAAAAGATCTAAAAATTCTTGAAGTTGTTTAATGTACAATTAAATCAATTTTATTCATAAATGGTTATGTAAAGTTACGCATTCAAATACAAACATTAAATTCGTTGTACAAAGAAAATATCTGAAATCTTAATACGAGTAGATTAATCTGTTGCTTTTTTTTTTAATTTTAAATTTATATTTTTTCATATCTTGATGAAAGGTTTAAATTTTATACGGGATTTGATTGCAAATAACGTCCAGTCAAAATTTATACATCCATATAATGTGATGTGTATCATACGAAAACGTTTTATGATTTAAATTAATCGTTATCAAACAATTTTAATTGGGCAATATAAATGCTCATAAAATGAATTTCGCCTTGCGTAACGAAAAAATACAGTAACGATAAAATGATCGAATTTTTCATTGAAAATGTGTGAAGGATACGTTATTGTAGTTTGATTGGTTTTCGATAATTGCAGAAGCGCTAAATAATAGAAAAACCTTGAAATGCTGAAAAATATATGCAACTCTTGAATCGAAATCGATCCAATTCGCATTTGAAGCAGTCTTTCAAGTTACTAAAAACGTATATGAAGTTTAAATGTGACTTTTTGCGCAACCGCATACAAATTCTTACACATTGCGCTCGTGTATTATGTAGAAAGTAAAACGTGATATTTCAGCTCTCAGATGCATAAATAACACCTGTACATCGAATAGCAGATAAAACAATAGATTAACATCGAGCTGAACTACATTTTACTTAAATGTTAATAGCGAATACTATGTACAATCACTAATAAATCAATCGGATTTGATTCATGTCGAAATATACTTTCTCAGATGAAATATCTAATGTTATTAATTTGTTCGTAAAATTTCTATTTCGTTCAAAAATTCTATTAAAGATTAAGAATTCTATGTTTGTAAGTAGTTTTGAAAAAATAAGTTATTTGCACTTCAGTTATGTTGTGTAAGTTGTGTTAATAAGGCCGCTTAAGTTGAATATTGGTAATATCGGGAAAATTTGCATGATTTACAAGATATTTGACATTTAATTAAAGAACATCATTTTTTTGGGTAAATATAATTCAAGGATAATTTTCAAGCGTCATACAAAATACAAATACACTAATTTACTTACACCTAAAATCATTTTAAAATATTAGAATGAGATCGTCTGTACTAAAATATTTTCGAATAAATTTTTCATATCATAACATAGTATAAATTAACCGAACATAATTTATTTGTATTTAAATTCATAGTTAAGACAAACATCCTACTTAAAACTAACTTTTTTAATAACAATACAAATAAAATTCCCACACTTATGCGAATCAATCGAGGCCAATACGAACAATCTACACGCAACATCGACGACCACCGATAATAATTTTCACGAAAACGCATTATAGAATCGAAAACATGACCCGTTCACCGACATATTCGACGAAGATGAAACGGCGAAAAAAAATCATTTTTTTTTAATACAAATTTAAATTTATCGAACGGTCACCTGTCCAACGGCCTCCGTTTCGACAGCCTCGTCGTTCGATAAAATTTCCGTTATGTAAGTAAGGCCACAACGGAATAATCGTCTGTGGTGTAACCGCGGCTCAAACTCAACAGTTTTCACTTTCTGCGACAGTGTCGTGAGCCCAAGATGAGAAAGATGAGCCGAGGGAATTTCGAAATCTATGTCGAGAGTGGATGGAAATGTCGGACGAATTCTAGAAATGTCAACAATCGTCCTGGATGTCGGAAGAATCTGTTTTCTAAGTAAACTGTTGGGTTAAAGTGTATGAAAGTTTTTTTAGCGATGCTCTGATTCGTGTAGTTGGTTCTATGTTCAAAATTGTATGTAATAATTGTGCGTGCTTGTAAGTGTGTGGTAAGTTTAAAGGCGAAAAATGCGTGAATTGAGACATTATTAGTCATTAGGTGATTAGTTCGAAAAATTGCGTGAAAAATCTAAAAAATAAGAAAATAGTTTCCTCATCTGAAAATTGAGTTAATTCGAAAGTTATGTCTTAATCCAGCTTTGTAACTTATTGTTAGTTTTAGATTGAAGTTCTGAAAATATGTTGAATTTAATTGGAGAAAATTATGACACGTAACGAAAATAAATATCAAACTAATTTATTCATTTATTAAAAGGAAAATGTATGAAAAGAAATAAAATAGAGGAGGGTAATTTTATCTCATTAAATAGATGTTATTATGCAACTTGTAATCAATTAGTGAAATAATAAAATAATTTGCTTGACCGAGTTAAAGTGAAATTGCATAAACCGAGTATCGCCTAAATCGGGAAAGTACTGTATATTTATTATATACACTTTAATATAAGAAAAAATTCAAATTAATGATTTGAGATTGTTTATTTATTTAATCTGGATCACGAAATTTTGTTCAATTCATATTATTTTGTACGTACTTAGAGCATGTTATTTAACGGCACGCAATCTGTTTGTTTTCGAGATTTTGAGTGAAAAATGTAATTTTACGGCAGATATGATTAGGCTGATTACACAAATAGAATATAATTGTATATATGAAGCGAATTAACTAAGTACTGTATCATTTTCCCGGAGGCTTTTGATGATTGCGACTGTTATGCGTACTCTCATATACGCGTTGCGGAATGCGGCTAAATACAGCATACTGTTTCACAATTATACTCTTTTTGTTTAGAAAAAAATAAACAAATTGAAGCAATCTCGCAAAATGTTTTGAATCGCTCATTATTTTAGAAACTTCAATCCGTATATTCTTCAAGCGCCTAGAGGAAAATGTCAAAATTTTCTTACTATTGAATTAAACTTTTTTCACAATTTATCGATTCGATTCGCTAAATAAATTTTCGATACGGAAACATAAACAACTCGCGTGTCCGACACAATTGCACTCATTAGATCATTCGCAATTAAAAAAATCGATTCGAACGATATCTTCAGCTTGAATCGCTCACGATTCGCTCAAATACGTAGATCTCGATATATTTTCCATCTAGACGGGAAAAGTTCTTCGTTTAGAATAAATATCGACAGCACGAACATAAGTTGCGTGCTCGAGAGTCGACAAACCCAAGAATGTTACATTTGGGTCACATGCCACGTACTTTTACATATGTACGAATCTCTGCGAGAAAACGGAATCGCGTTCGCTCTCGAATCTAGATCGAAGCGAAGTTACGAAAACGAAATGCCATTCTGTTGGGCATTAATTGCGTCCCATTGCTGCTGCTGCTGCTGTTGAGGCTTCGACTTCTTCGGGAGGCTTTGACGATGTTGCAGAATTGAAAGATCGAAGATTTTGCGCGGTTTTATGGTCGTATGTGTGAACGCGGAAACGTTGAGGAGTGCTTTCGTAAGAAATTTCGAATGTTCGATTGAGTATTTTTTTAATTGAGTGAAATGTTATGATTAAGATGTTTGACAAGTTATTGTTATGTGCGATGAAATTTTATAACTTCCTCATAAGAAAAATGTGCAATTTTCAACTTGCAGATATAAGGAAATGAATGTTTAAAAATTAAAATTTGAGTTTTTACGAGGATAAAATTTATGCTGAACGAATATTTTTCACTTAAGGATATTTTGTGAATTGTTGAAATGCTCGCCGAAGAAAACGTGTTTGATTGGTGTTGGTTCGCAAGGAAAACCGCGAAGTTGAATAAGACTAAGGTCAACGAAAGGTTCCACTTGTGTGAATAAATAAATAACGAGCACGTATTCAACGTGAGCCTTTTTAAAATAAAGTTTATGCCTATATACGAAATTATCGAATTTTATCTCATTAAAGGCGAGTTCGTTTCGGTTTCGTTCGTTCGGTTCGCATGGTTTGTTGCATACTTTTCGTGAAAAGTTCAAGGTCCGACATAATGGACTTCATAATTCATAGCAATTTAACAGCTATTATTTTGACTCTCTTTGTTTTTTGATATGTTTGATGAGTTTTTCCGGATTTATTAGTTTTAATGATTTTTTATTATTTTTTTTCCAGGTGAAGCCAAAGGAACGCGCGTAGTGTGCTACTACACGAATTGGTCCATTTACAGACCAGGAACTGCAAAGTTCAGCCCTCAGAACATAAATCCATATTTGTGCACTCACTTGATATACGCTTTCGGAGGGTTCACCAAAGAAAACACTCTCAAGCCCTTCGACAAATATCAAGATGTCGAAAAAGGTGAGCGATCTTTTTAAACTGCGAAACTAACGTTGATCGATTCGACTCGACACTTTGTACGTGTCTTCGGTTATAAAGACAAAAAGATAGAAAGCTTTCGCAGTCAACAAACTCATGATTCACACTCATCAATCCTGACCGAAGACTTATGAAGTGACGTTGCGAAATCGCAAATGATCTCATCTTTGAGATTGCATCGCAGATAAATCTCAGAATATTGTCTTAGCTTCTTTGGAATTCATTCATAGCTAGCTTTTGAAATGATAAATTTATTTTTTCAGGTGGATATGCGAAGTTTACCGGCTTGAAGACTTACAATCAAAATTTGAAAACCATGATAGCCATAGGTGGTTGGAACGAAGGTTCCAGTAGGTTTTCGTCTTTGGTCGACAATCGAGAACGACGAAGAGAATTCGTCAAGAATGCTGTTAAGGTATTTTTTTCGCAATTTTTACATCGCATGTAGCTCATCGCGATTGTATAACGAAAGCTAACGACCGGAGGTGTTATAATTTGATGATATAATAGATGTAAAAGCATTGATCCGTGACTAGGAAGCTAGATTTCGTTCAAGGTCTAAATAAGACAAGATCCATTAATCTTAATAAGAAATATCGATAGATTACGTCACTAGTGAATGATGGAGGATCCTGGAGGCCTTTTTTGTTCTTTGGGATGCGATTATCATCTTTATAGCCCACGCTTAGTAAATTTTCGATTGTTCGATGTTCTGACAGTACTTTAATTAAGCGCCTCATAAAAGGAGATGCGCCATTATGATTAAAACTCATTTTGAGTATTTGAACATAGTTATTTGCTGTTAGATGGATTATTTGAACTTGTCTGTCACAACATGAGCTTTTTTTTAGCACAATGCGAAGAGGTCGCACGTTTCGAATAAATCATTTTTGAAACGGTCGGTCACGTTTGCTGTCTCTTTGCGTGCAATGTCCAACACGTTATATTTCGTTGATGAATGGAGGCACATTTTTTATTATTTAGATCACCGGTGATCTAATATTTGGAGTTGCACGTGAAGGTTGTACATTATCACATCTCGTATTAAAATCGTATCACGATCAATCTTCCATAGTGATACCTACGTAATTATTATATATCGGGTTGAAAAAAAGTTATATTTGCTAATAAAATTAAAATTAACTTTGAATTATAATTATTAACAGGTTGGTGGTCACCGCATTACAATTACAAATTGCATTTTTTTGTCAACGATAAGTTTGTAAATTTATAGTCGGCGTCGTTTTGTGGTCGTTCTTGTTCTGACTTTAAACAACCTTACTACGTACTGGCCTTGATAGTTTAAGATTTTTTTCACTGAAATAATAAATAATTCAGCGGATTTTGCACTATGACATTTTCTGATATGGACAGGATTCAAATAACCATTCTCTTCATCTAATTATATTATAATGACATCCTTAATTTTTGAATTTATAACGTGTAATGTATACGAAGGAAATGGCATTCAATTCAAATCGATCTCATTTCAGTTCTTGAGACAAAACAAGTTCGACGGTCTCGATTTGGATTGGGAGTATCCCGCTTTTCGAGATGGTGGAAAACCCAAGGACAGAGCAAATTATGCACGTTTGGTTCAAGAGTTGAGAGAGGAGTTCGAAAAGGAGGCTGAGGCCACTGGGCGTTCTCGTCTCCTGTTGACGATGGCTGTCCCAGCTGGTATCGAATATATCGACAAAGGATACGATGTTCCGAAATTAAATAGGTAAATTGGTATTGATTCTAAAGTTCTGAAATAATCACCATTTTTAGTCACTCTGCTTCGGTTTTAATTAGAATCATATGTGATTCTTATTAAGATTATTTCGAATGCGGTGTGAAGATGAAATGTGATCGCTTCAGATACCTGATTGTTTCGATTAATGAAAAATTAAATACATTATTCGATTAATTTGTAGATATTTGGATTGGATGAACATTCTGTCGTATGATTATCACTCAGCATTTGAGCCTTCGGTTAATCATCATTCTCCTTTGTATGCTCTGGAAGCAGCATCTGAATATAATTTCGACAACGAATTAAATATCGTAAGAATTTATAAAAATAAATTTATTTAAATTATAAGTTAAGATATTTATGTGAAATTTGTTTTTTTATAGGATTATACCATCCAACATTATTTGGAAGCTGGAGCTGATGCTGATAAATTAGTGTTGGGTATCCCAACGTACGGAAGATCTTTTACTCTTTTCAATCCAGATACTACTGATATTGGAGCTCCTGCTGATGGTCCTGGTGAACAAGGAGAAGCCACAAGAGAAAAAGGATATTTAGCTTATTATGAGGTATATATTTTTAATTCAATTGCCTTGTCAAATATTTATTTGAAATCAAATGAATCATTTGAATGTGTAGATCTGCGAATCTTTGATACCTAAAACGCGTTCTAAACGAGCTGCTGATAGTGAAGATAGTGAGGAATACGAAGACGAAGTAGAAGAGTGGACAGTTGTTCAACCAAATCCTAGGGCTATGGGTCCTTATGCTTATAAGGGAAATCAATGGGTTGGTTATGATGATATTGATATTGTTAAAAGAAAGGCCGAATACGTAGCAGAGAAAGGCTTGGGAGGTAATAATCAAACATAAATACAATGAAACGAATAAAATTGATATTAAATACATTATAATTTTTATTTATTTTAGGTATTATGTTCTGGTCTATCGATAACGATGACTTCCGCGGAAAATGTCACGATAAACCTTATCCATTAATTGAGGCAGCCAAGTCTGCATTATACAGCAGTCTTGGGTATGATGTGTTTCATGTTTTGAATGAAAATATTTTATCGACCTTTTGTAACATATCGGTTCAATTTCAGAGTCACTGATGTTATTCCGGTTACCAAGAAACCACAATCAACACGTAAACGTACAAGACCTTCGAAACCATCTAAAGCCCAAAGTATTCCAATCGAAGATAAAGAATCTTCATCGAAATTATCGAAGAAAAACGAGATTCCATCGAAATCGAACTCAAAGTAATAATTGATGTCATTAAAAATATAAAATATTCAATTTTGGTTCTTTTTTTTTATTATATTCTTTCTTCAGATCAAGCAGTCGTCGTCAAAATTTGAATCGTCGAGATCCTGTTACCGAAGCAACCCCAACATCTAATACTCCAGCTTGGGGACTGAATACACCTGAACCTCCAACAACTCCAGATCCTGGAACAGGTGAATATCATCAAATATTGATATTCAAACTATCTTAATTTTAATAAAATGATAATTTGTTTAATCATATATTTTCAGATTTCAAGTGTGAAGAAGAAGGTTTCTTCCCACATCCAAGAGATTGCAAGAAATACTTTTGGTGCCTTGAAAGTGGTCCATCAAATCTAGGAATTGTTGCTCATCAGTTCACGTGTCCTTCGGGTATTTATTTACAAACAATGAATAATTTTTGTTCAAAAATGTAAGTTATTTAACTTTAAAATTAAATTACAGGATTATATTTCAATAAGGCGGCTGATTCATGCGATTTTGCCCGAAACGTTTTGTGTAATAAGAAGAAAGCTGCTGTAACTAGTGCTCCTCCCAAAACTACAACAAGCAAACCTAAAGCTGAAAGTACAACTACAACAACCACAACAGTTGCTCCTACTACAAGACAGTCTTCATTGGCAGCATTCTTCACTACTCGAAGACCTCCACCGAGGATTACAGCAGCAACTAGCAGTACTACATTGTTGACCAAAGCTTCCACTACACCGAGTTCTATTTTTGTAAACAAATCTAAATACTTTATTTTGAATTTATTATAAAACAAAAGAAAATCTTAGTTAATTGAAATATATTGAATATTTCAGGAATCAGAAGGTGAAGACGAGGAAGAGGAAGAAAATTCTGACGATTCCCAGGATTCCGAAGAAGATCCTAGAGTCATTAAAGAATTGATTGATTTAATCAAAAAATTAGGTATGCTTGAATTTATTATTTTTCATTAAAAATTTTGTATTAATGTGATTTTTAAATTTAAGGTGGAGTTGAACAATTGGAAAAGTATTTAGCTGGAACATCTTCGAATACTGTTCAAAGTACTAGTAACACTCAAGGATCTCGAACTACAACTCAATCATCTATTCCTCGGCTTTTATATGAAAGAGTTTTATCTAAAGCTAGAACTCAAAGTGAACGGTATGTGATTTCAAATTGAGATCTGTTATTTTCAACTTATTTTTCATTTAAATAATTAATTTTCAGAGTGCTTCCACAACAGAATAGTCGTGGACCCCAAACTGCTGGATTGACTCAATCGCTTGAGAGTACAAACTCAAGAAGAGAAAGACCACAGTCAGTTTTCATGTTTAAGTCTGAAAATATTTGAATATAGATATTACAATTGTTTGTATTTATGTTATTTCAGATACACAACAATCAATAGACAGAGAGGTACAAAAACTACAACAGAAGAATCTATATCTGATGAAAGATTTGAGAGTACTGAAGAGAAAGAAGAGGTAGCTCCAGTTTCATCAACAACTTCAAGATCAGGACTTCCTCAATATGTGAACATAAGGCGAGCTAGACCATCAACAACAGAGCAACCATCTAGCCCTAGGTGAAAATCGTGGATTGAGAAAAATATTTAATTCAGAGCTCTTCAATATTGAAATAATTTGTATTTTTGTTTTCAAAATGGATTTTAATGAAATTATTTTTTTAATTTTCAGCGATGATTTTTCTGAAGAACAAGAATCTCGAGATAGCGACGATGATAGGAATAAAGTACAAAGTGTACAATATTCCACAATAAAAAGAGGAAGACCAGAATTGAACGAAGTAACGACATCTAAGTGAGTGCATTGAAACTAAAAAAATAAAATTCAACAAAACCATGATATTATTTTTGATTCTATTTTTTTTCAGATATAAAACGATTCAAAGAATAAGATCGACCACAACATCTCCCGCATCCGAGAACGACTTTAACGATAACAGTTCGACAGTCCGCGACTCGAAACCGTACAATCCCACCGACTCTTCCATATCGTCCTCTCCCAGCGATTCGTTAGGATATTCTAAATCCACGACAGAATCCGTTATCCTCAGCACGCAGGTATCGGACGATGTCGAGCACAAACTCGAGAACCACGTCACCGACATAAGCGACGTGAACATCGGAGTCGTATCTTCGTCGTTCGCGTCCGAGAACGGAGTCATCTCGAACGCCGGCAGTTCTTCGGTTCTGAACGCTCAGATCACCACATTATCCAACACTCCGAGACCGTCTGATGATAACAGCATCACACCCGGCACAATTCCCGTATCCTATTCCACAAAAGTAACGATTTCAGAAGAACCGATAACGTCAACGCAAAGAATTTCAGCGCTGTTCGCCAAACGTACCCGACCCACTACAGTAAAGCCTCAAGACGTTAACGAACAAACCACGACCGAGAACAAGGTGAGTTTCGATAGGAAGTATGCTAGCATTAAACGCACTTATACATCCGCATCATCAAACACATCATCACCATCACAAAGAGCACGCTTAAGCAACGAGTTTTCTTTCGACTCAAGAAAGGATTCGTCGGTCAAAAACGATAGCGATTCGGGTGGAAAAGCCGAACCATCGAAGGGTAGATCGAGGACGATCGTCAGGAAGATACGATCCACGACTCCGGCCAGCCAAGAGAATCAGAGTAATCCGGATGCGTTAGATTATGGAAATAAGAGATTCTCACGACCACAATCGAGATACCAATCGAATCAAAGACGTACCAATCAGGATACTTCTTCGGAGGGAGAAGTTTTCCAGTCTGACGATAGGGATTCTCTACTGACTAGCAATGGAGAAAACGGTTTTTTGCCTAGAAATAGATTGAATCTTCCGCCGAGGACTTTTGGTTTCAATAGAGATGCCAATGCGAGATCGAGGCAATCTCAATTCGTCGACAACGAAGGCAGTGGAAATGAGTTTGTTAGAAGGACTGAATTTGTCAGTAGTACGACTAATTCTCCACGAAGCACTCCAAGCAGGCGTTTCCGTCCATCTGCGAGAGATTTTGAATCCGATTTATCTTCTCTTACAGCGATCGACAGAAATCGCAACAGAGCGAGAGAAAATGAAAATGGAGATGAAGATGTTGCTAAAGTTCGTAATTCGCAATTAAATCGTAGGTTTAGACCATCATTCAATACATTTGTAAAAGACGATGAAGAAGTGGCAAGTTCTGATATCACTGAATCTCCACGTATCAGTGTTGATAGACAGAGAATCGTTAATTCAAGAAGAGGCAGCAGATTTACTACCGAAAGAATAAATCCGGATGATGATGATTCCGAACTCAATACTGAAGCTTCTGAAGCTTCCCTGTTTCCGATTGGTAGAAAGGTTGGAATTGCCCGTTTTTCACCAAGACCATTTTCATATTCTACAACTAATATTGTAGACTATGAAGGTGATTCTATCAGAGAATTGTCGCAAAGTAACAATGAGCTCAATTCCGATGTAAATGAGTCAAAGTTGATTGGTAAAGTGAGATTAACCGCCCCAGTCATAAATGTTTCAGGAGAGCAAGGTTCTCGTTCAACTTTAAGATTTTCAGAAAGAACAACCACACCAGCTCCTCGTCGGTCTATCAATGTGACCAAAGTGATAAATTCAAATATTCTGCTTGGCCAGACTAATAATAGAAGCGGCATTTTACTGTTGAGAAGACCTTCTCGTCCACTGCAAACCATCTTGTCTCCCTCTGATGAATATGATAATAGATCGACTAAATCTGATGAACCTTTGGAAAATATCGATTTGTCTGAATCAAATATTTCTGAAGAAACAAAAGACAACGATGAAAATAATGATCTTTTACCAGAACGCCCAAAGAAACGAATAGTTGTTAAAAAAATTAGATCCACTACTGCTGCTCCAGTTTCAGAAACAACTACAGAAGCTCCCAAAGTCGATAAAGCAGAAAATAAAGAAGGTGATGATGATATTGCTATTACACCAAAACCAGTACGAAGAGTTGTCATCAGGAAAAAACCCACGAGCACTACAACTGTCAGTGAGCCATCGACCACTGAAAGAATAACAACCGATACAGATGATACAACAAAGCCAACTCAATCTACGAATGATGAACTAACAACAGCATTGCCGAAAAGAAGAAAAGTCATTCGTAGAAAACTGAGACCTATTTTAACAGATGACGGTAAAGCACGTATATTAGAAACGAAAAATGAAGAATTTGTTCAACAAAATGTTACAGATGCTCCTGTTGAAAGTACTTCAGAATTACCCACAACGTACACCACTTTCACAACTCCTGAAATAGTTCAGATAGATTTATTAACAGACAAAACAACTGCATCACCGCCTTCAACTGCATCAAAAGCAGAAAGACCTTCGTATAAACCAATCAGAAAACCGATTAATATATTAACATCGACGGAACCTTCTTCTACAACGGCTAAAGTTTATAGTAGAAAATACAATAACGCTCCATTCACTACTCCTACACCGCCAGATCGCGAACCTTACCAAAGTACAGAAAGAACTCGTCTTGAAACTTCAGGTCGTAGGCCATTTAATGCCCGTCTAAACAACAGAAGACCATTTACTACTGCTCGTACTACAACCACAGATGAAGATGATTATGATACCAACGAAGAAGTTGAAGAAGAAAATCCAGAAAATACTCTTGTATTTGTTCCACTTGATCAGTTATATACCAGAGGATCAGACCAGCCTTCGAATACAGGCAGAAAGACTGCAAGTAATCCTGAAGTAATCGATGATAATGCTACACCCGATGAGGAGTACGAAAACGAAGATGGTTCTGAAGATGATGAGGAAGAGCTAGAAAATGGAGAAAAGGATAGTAAACCAGCAACGCCAAGTACGAGATTCGCCAACAGGTTTAATCCTACTCCGAAGACTCCTACTGGTCCAATTAGAGGAGGACTTCCCAATATAAGAGAATCGAACAGACCTTTTGGATATAACAGGTCAATCAGTAACAGACCAGCTGCCAAAGAACAAGTTAAAGGATTCAATAGACCAATTTCTTTCAAATCAAATAATAGACCTCAACCTTCTAATCGATTTGGTCCGTCAAGTGCATCACCATTGAATTCGACAGCTAAAGGCTATACACGCAAATATGCGAATAGGCCAGTAACTGAACCAAGTGTGACCACCGAAGAAGTGAATGTAGAAGCTATCAATGCTAAGCACAAGCAACTCTTTAGTAATCCAAAACGATTTACAACTACGACAATTGCACCATCAAGTGACTCTGGAACTGAAGACGGCACAACAGATATTGGAGATACAACAACGGATATTAGTAATACAGAATCTGAAACCGATGTAGACTTTATGTTATCAACAACTGAAGAATCATCAACATTGTTCGAAAATGATAAAGTAGATTCAATAACTTCTAATAACTTAGAAGATTCTGGCGAAATTACAACTTCAGAATCTATGATAAGCAATACGGAAAGTATTGCAGTTGAAAATATTTCTACGACTGAAAAACAAAGTACACCTCAATCTACGACTACAGAAGAAAGTACAAATTATCCAATATTTAATTTATTAACTACACTCTCTCCTGTAAATAAATCGAAAACCTTCACCGAAAGTGATGATGGATTTATCAAAACTAGCAGCCATTTGGACAAACTATTTTCTGTAAGTAGAGTTGTTGAAATTACATCTTCTCAAGAAAAGCATAGGTTGAATAAGAAAAATGAAAGTCGATTAATTGAGAAAACAGAACTCAAACAAGAGAAAAAGCCTACTTTGGATAAAATTGGAGAAGTCAGTAGATTTACTTTGATCAAAATCGTAGAAGGCGATATTCCGATTTATTTGACGAATCTCAGCCACGAATATCCAGTAGAAAATCCTCCTTTCAATCCGATTAGAATCGACGAAGCTAGAAATGCTCGAGCGTTGAGAAATTTCGCTGACAGTGGAAAGGAAAACTTGATAGCGTCTGAGACAGTAAATTCTGCATATAATCATCGAAATACGTTGATAGACATCATCGATGCACCTACATATTCAGAAATTCAAAGCTTGAGATCATCAACGACACCTAAAATCACAGAAGAATCGACAACTGGCAAGTCAAATGATGTTATTGCAACTACAATAAGCCAAAAGCAAACTTCTGAATCTGAAGTAGGAGTAGACGAGAGATTTGGAATAGCCACAGTAAAATCGAATATACCAAGTGAATCGTCAACAATTGCTCTTGAAGCACTTTTTAATTCAAATAACTCCAACATAGTTACAGCAAAACAAATCGGTGATAATTCACATCGAATCACTGGCTCTCAACCATTCGTAGTGTATGCTGCTCCAATAAAAAGTACTGAATCAGTAGTGACCGAAAGCCAATCTGATGTTTCTACGTCCTCAGAAAAAGCACCTAGTGGTAGATCGATAGCTAATTTTGTAAAAATACAAGTGATTCAATCGGGTGAAGTAAATGCTAACGCAAATGATAAATCAGACGAATTTTTAGGCGTCCCCGGTGCTATAGATGCAATATTAAAAACCGAAAATTCAACAACAGTATCACCAATTAGCATATCGATACTTACGCAAAATAATGAACAAAATAACAGCACAGAAAAGAGTATTGCAGTCACGAACGGCACAACGATTTCAGACTTAAATGTGACCCAAAAAACTGAAAGTGTAACAAATTCAACAACATCAAAGCCTGATATCGATACTACAACTTTATCTACTACTGCTGCTGCTCAAAGTGTCTTGACTACATTAGGACTCGTAAATTCATCGACAACCGAACTTCCCGATTCTAAAATATTAAACGTCAAGCCCGTTACGATCACAAACTCAACTCTATCCAATATTGCCAAAAAGCGACCAAAACTAACATTCCCCAGACGACCACCCCAAATAAAAAGTAGCAACATAACGAGAATTTCGGTCTCACCCTCAAGTTCAATCTCTAAAAACAAAACTGTAAACGCTTCAACTGACGGTAAAAATATTCCATTTACGACTCCTAAATACAACAGGACCAATAGCTACACTTCTGGTAGATCCAGATTTACTGGAAACCGTTCCCAAAACGTTCCAGTAGACACTAGGAAGCAAAAAGTAGACGTGTCTAAGCCAAAGTTGAACGCAACTACGACAGAAAGTTCGACGAGATCCACTTATGATCCTAGCAAAAAAATTACGATAAAACCATTCAGGCCAAATTTGCTTCGTAGTTCTACGTTCTTATCGCGAAGAACTACTACAGCAGCTCCAACACAGGTCAGTCAAGCATAGTTTCGATCCAAACCGAAGGAGGTGACAGATTTTAATAAAATAGTATCCAGAGATAAGAGAATGTGGTCGTGGCCAGTAATACACAAAACCGATGAATCAGAATTTTTTATTTCCATCTAACAAGGAATCCCTCTTAAAAAAAGTGCATGATTTTTTGAAACTGATTGGGCTTGGCTACTGAAATAATTTGTTCTAACATCTACATGTTGTATATGCGATGTGGTGTGGAGGATACATGTATGAAACAATTCCACAGGTGTTGTTTAATCCAAAGTTTTTATGAGTAATGATCATTAATATAATGAACTCCAGTGTTGGAATTATAATATGCCGTGTGTCATACAATATATTTTATTTTAGTGTTGTGATAATGTTTCATATACCATACATATTACACATGCTATGGGTTATATGGATTTGTAAATATGTATTATTATTTTAGTCATTTAAATTTTATTTAAACAATTCTATCATATGAATATGCATTATTTGTAATTTTTCAAAGATAAAAATTATGATTAAATAGTAAATAATTAAGTTTTTTTTAAATAATTCAACATGTTAGTGTAATAGAATATTAAAATAATATTTGTGAAATTGACTGCATGTTCATATTCGAAACACATTGAATCTTATATAGTAATATTAATGCAAATAATTAAAATCGAGTGTACAAATAAGTATAATGTATAAGATGTTAAAGTATTTTTTACATTTTTTTTTTATATTTGAAACTACTTATAATATTAATAATGAAACAAAAATTGTACTTTGTTATGTATTGTGTATTTGCTCATTACATGTTATCATGATAATCAACAAATTTGTTTTACTTAGAATTATGTCATAAATGTACTATGAATAGTGAAAATATTTTTTCAATGTCATGACTTAACAATATCACAATATTAAAAAAATGGTGTAAATGCATGTAAACACACAATAACTATTTTATATGAAATCTAGTTTTTTTTAAATATATTTTTCATGTATATGCCACTTTTCACATTTCATTTCAACGAAAGATTTAATTTATCACAGACAAAAAAGCAGTAGTTAAAAAATATATTTTCAGTCATTTTTTTTATTAATAATATATTTTGAAGTATTTTACATTTGCACTTACTACATTATTAGAACTTTAGAATTCATAAATTGCTTTGCTCATTTAGTAAGAAGTATTATATATTTTTTTCATTAAACATTTCATTGTTTCACATTCGTTGAATTAGAATACTTTTTTTTATTTATCAACTAATGTAATATTATGATTTTTTTTTCAAATTTATGTATCAGTAGGTTTTTCACAATTTTAATGAATAAATTGTAACCCACTGCCCTTGGAATGCGGTTTTAAATTCTTGTCTTGTATACGTGCACATCTGCGCCCAGTTGTCAACGAAATGGAAACTGGAAAAACCGTTTAGCAATTCTAATTTTTCAATCGTATAAGAATCACAAATCCGCGTTTTTTATGTGTTTTGTATATTAGACACCTATTAAAAGCAAATATGAATATCTCGATAGACATTGACTTAATTTAACGAATAATCATTATGGCCACTAGTTATCCTTGTTTATCATATCGATACTTTACTCGATGAACCATAAACGGTAGTGTAACCTCTAAAGTTAGATATCGTTGAATTTTTTTATTTGTGGGTCAGTATAAATATGCGTATTTTGAAAATAGTCACATTCGCTTTTCATTCAATTCGAATGATATTTGTAAAATATTTCTGAACTCGATTCATCTACGAACAATGAATCAAAGGAATCTTTCGAATCGTGATTCATTATGTGAATGTTAGAACCACGATCTAACCTTTGATAAATCTCATATAAATTTATATTTTTCGTCGCAGATAAGCAATTCTGAAATCCGACATGAAAAATTACATAAAAGCGCATAAAGCGTAAAACTCTAATATTTTTATTTTATGAAATCCTTTATGGCTCGGTTTTAAAATAAAATCAAAACGATCGTAACCAGTCGAGTCACGTAATTTGCCCAGAGGTCGCGTTGCGATGCCATCTTTGCATTATTATATTTTTCCTTTTATTTCGGCAATGAACTTGCGGTGGAATTTGACATTTCTCAATTACAATCTCATCCTTATTCTCAAAAATCAATTAAACAAAACAAACCGACGAATGAATTTAATTATTCTCGCTACCGAACGAACCGAACGATCGGCTTTTGCGCAACTCGAGGAATTTCGCAGATTTCTCTCGATTTTTGTCATCGGTTTTGAAATCGCGAAGTTTCAACATTCTTATTATATCGAAGGTCGCATTTTCATGTTTTTCATTCGGAGATTCATTAACGCCCTCACGGTTGCGCAAAGTCGATTGTTATATTATTATAGAGAATCGAGGATCGCGATCCCCATTGTTTTCCGAGATCGATCTGAAAATATGATTTTAATGGTGCTATTTCGAGATATTCAATTATTCTTCTGGTGCCGAAAGCGTGACTAATCCACGGCTCAGGTGTTGGGTTATGCGATTTGTCGGACGTGGGTTGAAATCGCAGTTGTTCACCTGTGACCGAATCGAAACTGCATTCTTGATGATTCAAATTTTGTACAAAGGCATTTCGTGTGTATTGAATTGCAAAATGGTTTCTTTCTGTTAATTTATTTCTCAATTCTTGTATTTTGTATGATAAGTTTCCATTCGTAAAGTATTTTATATGACAACGTGGGTTTTTACTACGCGTTCGTTGAAGTCTTTTTTGAATTAACTTTTTTTCATCTGAAGAAAAATAAAAGAATCAATCGATTATCATATGAATATCAATTATATACAAATTTTAAATTATTTAAATTTAGTCATGTATTGAATCATTACATATTCCAAAACAAGAAACCATTAATTCAATGGAATTAGTCAACGAATCAAATCGACATTGAAATGAAACAAGTTCATCGTTATTAATAGTCGACCTCTATTCATTATCAAATCAATTAATCATAGAACAATAGCTAATTTTAAACATTTTAACCTAGAGGAAAATTTTGAAATTTCGCAACATGTCATTCTAACATTATTGAAAATTATGCATATTCGTGATTCCCGCGTGCTTGTTCGGCATCGTGACAAAAAAGCATATTGTTATAAGATACAAAGGCTGTCGCAACGTGTCGTGTCTTTTGCATACTAGATCTAAAAAATCTACATTCCTCTAGAAGCCGGTCGTACTGGCTGAACGTGCCGAAGCTAAATAAAACCGACACAAGGGCAAATCGAAAATTGTTCAAATCGAAGTCTGTCATTGACGAAATAATCAAAGTCGATATAAAATTCGCTTCGGCTCTCTTGTCGCTTTATGGACTTTGAATAATTTTAAATATATTACGTGTCCGTTGACGCAATTTTTGATTGAGTAATTTGCATTGAAATGAAACAAAAACATGTTTACAGTTTTATTTTCGGATTTTCTTTTTATTTTGTGTCAATATGTTATTGTGAGATCGGTCCAAGTTATAATGATTAATAATTCTTTTAGAATCTGTACAGATTGATTGAGTAGCATATTTCAATTTGGATCAATCTATTCGGGGACATTTTTTATATTTGATCAAAAAATTAAGGAATTCATTAAGGATTATTGCATAAAAGGAAGAGGCTTATATAAAAATAAATAAACCCGTCGACCAAACGGCCATGATTAATATTTTTTAATGCGATTTTTTTTTGTCATATTTTTCCTTCGAGCATCATCTTTTTTGCACCTCCGCTTGATTGCACCTGTAAACAGAAAAAAATCTATTAAATTAAATCTTGCCATTTTCAACACTCACAATTCGTTATACAGCTCATATAAAACTGAATAATGATCTCTTACGAAATACGGAAAATCAATAGTGTGTCAATACAATTTCGACCCGTTTTATATAACGTTCTTTCATGACTCTTTCATTAGAAATCTACCGTTCATTTTCTCACACGATACCATCAACTATGACCTCGTCAATGCCCATTTTTCGTGATCGAACCTCGTCGTCATTGAACCGAAACGTTTGCCTAACGCATCTTCATACGAAACACGCCTATATGGATACTTTCACTATCAATCCGCAACAACCGGATCCCGTTCTTCGAGACGATGATGATGATGATGGTACGATGCGTTTTGTTTTCTCCTCTCGCAACATCCACTCGAATCGGTTTTTATTATATAACAGAAATATTCGGCCGGAGAAATCGAGATACGTTATGTCGAACGCATGTAACTATTGGCTATTTTTATTAAATTTTCAATGGGATTCTCGTATGGGACCTTTCACCCGTACTTTCGTCTCAAGTTCGGCTCGTTAAGTCTTTTGTTGGGAAGATCGTTTGTCACACAAAAAATAAAACGGAAGATCGAGAGAAAGCTTCTTTTGTGAATAGGAGATGTCTTTATGTATGAATAGTCACATGTATTAAATTTTACACGCGTCGAATTATGCGCGATTGTTCGCATTCGTTTGAAAAATGTGATGTTTTTACATATTTGTCATGTGAAAAGTTGTACTAGTTTAATTTTATTGTATTGTGTATTTATTATTTTTATTATATTGAATTATAATATATTGGAATGCATTTTATGTATGTTGTTTTATGTAACTGTATCCTTTTTGATTTTATGTAAATCGCATGCATTTAATACAACATTAAACCATCAATAATGCATGAAACTGCACTCATAATCACTTATTCATACTTCACATAGCATTTGCATACAGAATCAAGTTAACTTTACAGAAACCAAACTCAAATACAGTTTCTGTATAGTAAACTAGAAAATCACCAAACATTCACAAATTCGAATAACATAGAAAAAAAATGAAAATACTCACGATGACAATTTTCCAGGCCTTCTTCACAACAATCCGTCCATCATCAGAGTCAGCAGTCGACTCTCCATCTTCGGACAAAACGATCAAAAAACCATCCTTCTTCCCGAGAAGGAACCAGAGCAGATTCAGCCTATCTTCGTCGACGACGACTCCTCCGCCGGAGAGCGACAACCACCGCTTCTCGTCTCCATCCTCGACTTCGGAGCGGCCTCAGAGGAGAAGACCGACAGCTTTGGACAGGAGGAGGACGACGACGACTTCTTCGCCGGACGGCGGTCGTGACCAGACTGAGGTGGATGCGACGACCAGGGCCCCCTCGGCCAGGCCCACGAGGCTCTTCGTGAGGAAGTACACGGGCCCCAAGAGTGGTGGTAAGTGGTTGGCGGTCAACGTCGTCGCAGACGCTTTCTTGGGACAGGGCCGGATTGATTAATGAGCGAGCTTTTGTGTGTTTGAGTGGGTTTTTAGCGTTTTGAATGCTGATGGATGCATTATGAAGGGAATCGTTTATGTTGCTTCATTCAATATTAGCTTTTTGTTAGATACTGGAAACATCAGGCAACACTTCTTGTATAAAATTTGTATTGAAACAGATAAGGAGTGCAAGGAGGAACGCTTTTCTTTTCTAGCTAGACTCTAAATAGAAATTGCTGTCTTTTTCACTCTAGATATGAGAAAAGCAATATTTTTTCGTCGGAAAAATAATAAGTGTTCTTCTTGCACTACTTCTGGATTCTGAAGCAATCACTTTTTCAAAATATTCTGCTTCAAATTTGTTACTTGCTTCATGCAGTTTTAATCAGAATAGTATTCAATTCTAATTCAAAATTCTTAATTGAAGTAGAGCAGTTCGAAAATATCATTGCTATTTAATTATTTTGAAAGTTAATTGATGCGATTATGAATGAATTAACTGTGCCTCGATCCAATCCTGTGTTCAATTTTACAATCTTTGTTATTGTATGTATTATGGTATTCGATTCGGTATCATTTCGATGACTGTTCAGTTTCGTTATAGCTTTTCATTGCATTTATTTAGTCCGATCTATGAACGAGAAGTTTTGTGACACAGATTGCTTTCATGCGTATGAAAGTTGTTACGTAGAAGCACGCGCCAAAATAATACAACTTTTTTTTCAAAGTGGACTATGCATATGAAAAATTTCTTCGATTTAATCACTCGATTTTTTTCTCGATCTGTTATGACACTGTTAATGATCGATAATGATCGCATGTCTGCATACGAAACACTATACTAATTCGATTTTCTTCGATGAATTTCTCTTTTACAATCAAAAATTTCGTAATCGATCAATTTTTTTTCAAATTCGCTCATCAGCCGATTATAATGAGCAATTTTTTCATCCAAAAAACTATTGAAACTGAACGAAAATTAATATTGATTCGATAAACATGAAAAAATTGAGAAATGACGAATATTGAAACGACTCAAAATCGCCAAAAATATCCGCATTTACATCACCGTCGCATTTCGAAAAGGTCAAAAGAGGCGCGAAACGTTTCGCAACTCGACAAACGCCAACAACGACCGTACATCTGTGATATTTCGAAAAACACTCGAATCGAAGATCCCGCCTTTTTTTCAATAAACGACGATTACGAACAGAAAAACAAACGCATGAGCAAATCGAGAAAGAGTTCATAAGTGCCATTGCGCACGCCACCGCTAATTCCACTTGCAAAATTCGCCCACGGGTGAGAAAAAGTTACGCGTGGGATAATCGACCTTATCGCCACATTGCTTAAGGTTGTATTTCGCTTACGAAAATTTACGATTTTCCCACGTGTGCGCTTTTGAAACATGACATCGGTGTGCACATTTTCGTTTGTTCGCGTGTTTTTTTCGCGGCTGAATCTTTTCCCATTTCGTTTATGGTCTTGGCGGTTTTTGTTTTGTTTTTTTCGAAAGCTCTCGTCGTTTGTCCTTCCGCGTGTTGCGTAAAAAGCTCGGCAATAACTGTTGACCGTATCTGCTCTTTCGATGTTTTCTAATGACAAATATTTATTTACCGGTTTGTTGAGATTTCGACGTTGAATATTGCATAGATGCTGAAAGCTTTTTATGTAATTCAATTAGAAAAAGTATGTTTGATTTGAGTTTTTTTTTCAAAGATTGACTTAAATTTTGATTCAATAATTTATGATGGTCACTATAATATACATAGAATGATTTGAAAACATAATATTATTCATCACGTTTTTTTGTGAATTTGTAATGCGTTATTTGAAGCATAAAATTATTATGAATTATATTCAGCAATTACATTAGTAAAACTAATTGAATTTTTTATCGATCATAGTGCGTTTTTACTAGAATAAAAATACATTCGAATAGTTTCACTCATTTCTAAACATCAAATGTAACCATTTTGTTTTTTTACGAGATTTTGAGTCTATGAAAAAATTAAACGATCAAATCATGACTTCTTCGTTACATACCTTTCTAAATAAGAATAATCGATATTTCATTGGGACTTACAAAAAATGAGTTTCACTCATTGTTAGATATCGTTCATAAATACTTCATTTAATCCTATATAATTTAAATCGTAAAAAATAACAAGTTATGACATTTTAAAAACCTTCAAGACGCTAGATTATTTCTACCATCTCAATTTATGAGCCCATTATCAATTTGACTCATCGACATTTCGATATTTCACGCGCAAATCAATCGATCAAAAATTTCGATACCACATTTTACACAATAATAAATCAACCGAAACTACACATAATACAACATTTTAATTACACTTTAATATGAAATCATCGCGATGTCGCAAATCGCACTGTACATACATACATTTAATACAATTTTTTTTCGAAATCGATCGTGCGTTACGAAGCAAACGAAAATCGCACGCGTCCATCGATTGCACAAAAGCACAACTAATCTTTCATTTCAAATGACGATCGAAAAGACCAAGGGGTACAAGTGACATTTTTGCTGAAATTAAGTTATGCACAGGAATCGCTTCTATGCACGTTCATTTATTTGGTGGCAAAAGGATATAAACGAATTCGGAACGTGTGCCAAGATATGTATATCATCAAATCAGTCGACCTCCTCCTAATACATGTAGGTCAACTTTGAACGCGCTTTTCTCGAAATCACCGCAAAGTCTCTTGTACCCGTTGGCCTTTTCAGTCGTCAAATAGGTACACACAGACGATTTCATGCATTATCGCGTTGAATTATCAAACGTTAAAATTGCGCTCTGAATGTGACGAGTGCGATTGCGTGCCGCTCGATTTTCTCTCCCTGAGCATTGTTTTCTTTTTGAATTTTCGAAATTGGCGCGCTCCGGATTCCACGCTTTTCAGGATTTTCCGCTTTGGCGATCTGCTTCTCGTGTTTTGCTTTATATGTGTCGATTTTTATCGTGATCTATTGTCGGTGTGTTTAAATCGATCGTTAGTTTGATCGTTATCGAGATTGTATCTCGGCCTTATTATGATTGGTGCTCGTTAGTGAGAGCTTTGAGAAGATTCATTACATTTTGCTTCGTTAATGACTTTTGTTCTAAGTAAAACTTATATTTTTTTTAACTACATATATTATTTTTTTATTGAAAATCAATCGACGCTTGTTCGCAAAATTTTATATCTCTGATAAAAATGTATCCAATATCTTGAATTATATTAGATCACGGTTACGTCAGTTTTTAGTTAGATGTACCCCTTTAATTTTTTGTACCAATGTATGTATGTACAATTTATGTATGTATGTACCAATAAATTTATTGTTTTCATAAAATTCTGAATTTCATTTAAGAAAAAATCTTCATAATGATTTTCGCACATATTTTTTAATGTTTATATATTTTTTTAATATCGCTTGAATCATTTCCTATGTAATTTCATTTAATCAACTCGAATATTTGACATTTACAATCTTGAAATTTTTTCAAAAGTTTCGACATTGTTCAAAGAAACAAATCGCCGAAGATTTTCCCGAGTTTCCTCCGAAATAAGCGATGTATCACCTTATTGTTTTCAATCGTAAAACTTGGCATTGTCGAATCGATGTTTCCGCGTATACAAAATGAAATTCCATACGAAGTCGTTAGCATTTTTCGACGTGAAAAAATCTTCAAATCGATCCATTTCAAATGCTAACTAAGCGTGCAGCACGAAACAATACGTGTTTTTTTATTTATTTCATAGACACATCTCATTAGAACAAAATCGGCGTACACGATGATTGATCTGTCGAATTCCTATTTCGTTACTGTAGTGCTTGCTTTATTTATTTTTTCATAGAAATAAATCTTCATTCGAACGATGATCGCATTGCGCAACTATCTATTTTCAAAGGCATTGTGTGAATGCTAAAATAAGCACGTCGTTCGTGTGCTTAGCACGATAATTCGATTTCGCATTATGTGATTCGATTACTGTTGAAAATTCGTATTTTTTTACAGTTTAAGTACGATTCAAATAAACTAATCTTTGTTCCAATCGTATTTATGAATGTTGTGTGATTCTTAATTCGAAATCATTTGATCAAATCAGAAATACTTTTTACAGATATCTTCAATGAAATTATTTCAAGGGCTACAAGTCGATTAAGATCTGAACTAAAAATAAAAAATAAAGATTCACTATTTCATATAAGTTAATATTACGATCAGTCGGTTTCAACCTTGACAACTCTGCAATGCTCTTATGATTCCCACGCCTGCAGGGTCTAATTATTTCACCATAATAAGAAAAAGACATTCGAGATTACATTTATGGATCTCCAATATGGTCAAGGACCATCATCAAGTGTGTAATTCCCTTCCAATTCGGCTGTGTACGAAAACAATGAAGCATCTTTATAAAATTCACTCAGGTGTCTATGCGGAATCGCAATGTGTGAGGTCATCTTTCGGAGAATGCTATCGGAATGTTAAAATTGACGCTCGTCGATTTTTTATTCGTGAATTATTTATATTCGATAGAATCCGCTTTAAACTGGTAGCTGTTTTTCTGACGAAAAAAATGATTTCGATATTGAAAAATTGCGTTTTTAGTGTCATTAAAAAACTGTTAATGCGTTCGAGATGAATGAAATCCGTTACGAAAGTGGGCACGAGTTCAAGTCCGTTTACTACGAAACAAGAACAGGTTGAAATTTCAACAAAGCCGTCGGTTAACTGCAGCAATGTCGGAATGAAAGTGATAAGCCGGATATTCTTAACATCGACTATTTTCTACGATAATTATTGCGATCGATTTCTCGAATACTTGCATAAATCATTTCTCTCAAAGCGGCGATCGACATCCATTTTGCACAATACGAAGATAGTCATCGGTTTTAATCTAAATATCGCACCAATTAAAATATATGCAACCAAACGTTCTTAATCTCATTCGATAAAATGATAAATAAATATCAAGTCGATTACGGTAGCGAAAGAAAGCAACTGTTAAGAGCCATTAATCTTTTTACCGAACGTATGTTCAACCGGCTCAAATGCGACTTTTACGCAATACCATTTTATATAGTTATTGTGATTAGGCTTGATTGACGGTTCTTTCTAAAAGACAAGTATTTAAGTGTCGTTAAATTACGCCGATAGAAAGTTAATGTATCGAAAGGAAAATATATAGGGTAAACATGTTTGAAAATTCAATAAGAACACATTCGAGATCGGTTACGAAAATTGTTTTCAACGCTGAAAGGCGTGGTCGTCATTATGTTAGCACATAACGATTTATATGTATTTTAATTTTATAAGATCTTTTTTCAATTTGTTCATTGCTCGTTATGCCTCTATTTATAATATTTGATGATTCAATTCGGGTTAATGTGAGTTTTGAATTACATGTTATTTTTTTTTAACGGGCATAATACATAAGTTTATGATTCATTATAAAAAAATACGACTTGTTTGTATTAATCAAATTGAATGTGCTATTATTTCTTTGATTCTCAAATATGATTGTACTATTCATAATGATTTATGCAAATGAACTTCCATTGCATAACAATTTCAATATTGAAACATTCGAAACTCATCATCGTAAGAATGCAGAATATTGTTTTTCTTCGACTAAATTGCCATTTTTTATGCAACCAATCATTAGGGTTAAGTGTGACCGTTTTGGGTTGCATTTTTACGGTTCAGTAGAAAGTATAATTTGAATTCTGCGCCAGTTTTGAGTCGGCGAAGTCGTTATTATGATGACAAAACGGTGCATTTATCATTCAGGAGTTCTTCTCCACTAGTTGTGAAATTTGCTTAAGTGATATGGGACGTTGGAAAACCGCAAAACGTGACTCGGTCCATTCGCTGATGATGCTTCTCTTCGGTTGATTCATTGCGGTATGAATGTATAATGGATATGTTTGTATATTGAGACTGGTTGTATGTGATATTTATTTTTTTAAACAGTGACCAAATTTAACGAATTATATCGAATATTTAACGATTTTCTAGTGAGTTCGCGATGATCATTTTTTTATGTCATAGCTATTCATGTGGAATGTATTGTTGAAAATCGATTTTCTTTTGGGAAATCCGGGATGAATGATCACCTTAAGTGAGTTGATGAATCAAAATTGCTCTCTGAAAATGTATAAATGTAGCTGAAAATTTTCATCATCAAAACATCACGAAGAAAATTTTCATTGAAACATTTATTTTTTGGTATTACTGATTTAGTAAAAATGAGTTCAGTAACCAGAAATGGTAATTGGAGAAAGCAGACTTGTACGCATATAGTGTGTATGGAAAATGTCACCGTGTATTAAATAATATGTATGTGCGTGGTTTGAGTAACTTTATATTCATACTCATATGTGGATTGTATTGTATAATATGATCATTATGTTATGTAAATAATGTATTGCGGTTAATGAAAAAATCTTGTTATCTTTATATGTCACAGGATTAACAAACAAGAGTGTTACTACAACATCCACAACGGTTAAACCGATTGATTCTACTAGTAGGAAAAACTTCCGAGTTGGTCTCCGTCGCAGAAGACCATCTTTGAATGCAACAACTTCTGGAGCTTCAACATTGATAAGCACTGAAAGTTCTGTATTAAATGAAGGCAAGTGATATATTAAAAATTAACATAATCAAGCAGAATTGAGTTTTTATAATATATTATCATTTAGGTAATCATGATCAAGAATCTCATTCAACAATACAGCAAGAAAAAGATAATGTAAACACAATCAACAATAAAAGAAAATCAGTGAAAATCCAAAAAAGACCAGTCATAAATACCCTTCGTACAGACTTAAAAACTACTACAGAACAATACGAACCACCAACTACATTCAGGGAAAAAGAATTAGAAGAAAATATAAATGGCGAAAAAATTTACAGTTCAGTGATAAAAGAAGATCATACACTTGTACAACAGAAAAAACTCGATGCTAGTAAAAATGAAATAAAAAATGATGGTAATTTACTAGTATCTACTTACTTACTTTTGAAATATTTTATGCGAATTAATTTTTTTCCATACAATTTAAGTGAATGCAGGAGATGTAACTCCGGATGTAGCAGTAGCAGCACACCAATTATTGTCTGCACCTTTACCTACAATTCCATCGTATGCAAGAGATGATCACAGTGATGATGTTACTATTAAAAATGATCCACAATTTACAAGAGCTTATTTACTAGCATCATCTGTGTCACCAATTGTAAATTCAAATGGTTTGTAATATAGTTGGTATAATATTATTATTTTCTTATTGTTGAATTAAAATAACTCTTATAATATTTTTCAGATTACACACAGACAACTCAATCTAATAGATTCAAGTTCACACTTCCGATAAAACAACAACGAAGAATATCTACAACTGTTGCTCCTCATTACACACATTTGCCTGTTGTCACAACAGTTAGACGTAGACCTACACCTCGAGATGAATTTGAGAAAATTAATCCCGTCACTAAACATTACAGACAATTTATAGATTATGAATACTATGATGATGATGATATTAAACTTGTAGGAAAAATAGCAAATCAAGAAAAAGTTATAATAAGAGAAACCGGTATATTTGTCATACATATATTTAATGTCATCTGTATAATATCTAACAAGTTAATTTTATAATTTTTTTTCCCTATTAAAGGAGCAATTCAATGTCTGGATCAAGGAAACTTCCCACATCCAGACTCTTGCAAAAAATTCATATCCTGTGCAAGAATGGAAAATGGAGGGGTTTACGGTTGGGAATATGTTTGTCCCAAAGGTCTCAGTTTTGATCCCGTTGGTGGTATTTGTAATTGGTCGGCTGGCTTAGGGTGCAAAGACTAATGAAATTGTTGATTTAATGAAGAGATTTTAAGTCTGGTATATTTTTGTAAAAATGTATTACAGGATTAAACATTAATATACTCAAAAGTGTCAACAATAAAATTATATCATCGCAAAAAAAGTAACGAATGTTTGAGATTTAAATTCCATCAATTATGACATCGATGTATTAAATTGTTATGTTGATTTCGTGTTAATTCAAATATTGTGAGAAATGTACATAAAAATAAAATTCAATATTTTTTTATGGTTTTAAGCTATTAGATTTATAGAGTGAGTTCTTATGAAATGAGATTGGACTGTATTTTTTAATAAATACGGAAAGTTTAGTTGTAAGAATATAAAATATTTTTAAGAATGAAATTATTGGAATGACTGTTCATAATGGTCAGTTTTTAACTAGTATTTATTGTTATGTGTGTGTTATGTGAATAATATCATGATTACGATGTATCATGTGTACTATTTAATTGACAAATTTTGTATATTTTTTTCTGGTCATCTAAATGTGTGAAGTGTAAATGAGTCTATTGAAAATATGTATTTCGTATTTTTTAAGGGAAAAATGCTTTTTAAGAAATAAAAAGTTTTGTACAATAAAGACAATTACATGTTTATATTCATTTATGAATTTACAATGCTTTTTTACTTATATTACTGTATCCAATTCCGATGCATGTAAGGGTTATTTTTTGTGAACCGGGGAGTTTGTCATCTTCATCATCATTGGAGCTATCATCATCTTCTTCACCTTTAAATATTTCGAGTTTGAATGTACAGCCAAAAAATTCTTTCAAATGTTGTAAAAAATTTATTGTATAATCTGATAATGGTCCAATCTAAAATTAAATATTGGTAAATATTATTGCTATGGAAAATATGGATTAAGTTATAGATGAAAAAATAATTACAGTGCATGTGCTGACGTCTTTTTGTCCTAATGCCATCCATAATGTGACTAACCATTGAAAAGCAGAATCAACTGTCCCACCACGATAAATTTCATCTAACAAACCGAGAGCACATTCTTTACCTAAATCTTCAGGTACACTATTTTCTATTCCAGGACCAGGTATGACAGAAGACTGGAAAAAATAAAAATTGAATATCAATGAAATAAAACCTTCAATTTTTAAATAATCCTTTAAAAAAATCACCTTTTCACTACAATATACCGTTCCCGAGTTTGTTTCAGCTACTAAACTAACACCAAAACCAGGACTTTTTCCTGATATAGCACCACGACACTGATCAGTATTTATATATACATCTGGTAAAAAGTTTAACATTACCTAAAAAAAAATACGTTAAGAAATTTTTATGAAGGATAGACTTTATGGTGTGTGAATACATACGCCTTTAGACGACTCCACTATTCTGTTTGCAATGGCTGGTGATACTCTGAGGGCGTACACAATGCCTCTGATTCTTTTTACCAAACCCCATTTATCCCACTGTAGAGGACGTAGTAATCTACGAACAGGACAAGTGAAGCGAATCTCTCCGCCGCCGAAAGGTTGTGCACCTGAATAAGGTATAAATTATTTTATCATATTTTAAAACATGTATCATCCATGTGCCAAATAAATTTGTACCTCTTTTGTTCACTTTGAGAGATAGACCGTCATCAACTAATATAAATTTGAGTAAAATTGGAAAAGCAGACGCTTTAATTCTATCAACAGATACATCATTTGAAGATTGTGTAACACCTCGTAAAGTAGCATCTATTGGTTCTTTGCAGAATGGTCCTAAAGCTAGTAATACTTCCAGATAGTATCCTGAAACATATTGACTGATATAAAATACGAAGGTAAGCAATAACAGATAACACCGAATTGTAAGGCTGACAACATAATAAGCTTAGATTAGGCTAAATTGAGTTTTATATTGGTGATTTGACTATCCAGAACTATGGAAACTACAAATAGATACAAACTAACCTATTCCTCGTTGTGTGCAGCAGTCATGAGTAAAATTCCCTCCGATGAGAATTCCTGGTCTGTAATACAACGATGTTCCTGTTTCACTTAATTCAACGTTAGTACCATTAGTTACTTTGTCTAAAAGACGTATCAAGTTGATCTCGTGCTCTCGAAGTCCAGGTTCATCGTCGGAACTTCTAATTTCTATTACTTTTATAGGTTTCCCGCTGAGAGTGGAAAGCAATAATCTTTGCCTCAAAAAATTACAGCCTTTGTAAATTAATAGATTGTTTTCTGTTGCAAAAGCAGGCATTTTTAGATGATTTTAAAACACTTGTTAGTTAGAAACGTCAAACACGTGCATTTGACAGTGACAGTTGCTAACAAGCCGTCAGTGTTGCTAGTCAATGTTAATACCAGTTCTTAAATTGAGTGAAAATTTATCTTCACAAATATTAAAAAATATATTTGATATTTCACTTCTATTTATTACCTATTCAATCAAATTATTGACTATTATAATTTAATGATTATTAAGGATACTATGATTTTTACCCAAAAAAGAAAATATACTGTTATAGAATATTTATTAAAAGATTGGTTTATGGGAAGTTTAAAACTGCTATTTAATTTCCATTGTGTTGTAAGTTTGTTTTTGAGTTCTGAATTTAACTGTGTGGTCACAGGAAGGAAAATATCGAAGAGGAAAATTGTAAAATGATTTTGAGTATTGTTTATTTGACGGTTATTCATAGAAATTTTCGGACTAACAATTGTGATGAAGGTATCTAATTAATAACGGTTCAGTGATTATCGTAAAAAAATAATAGTATCAATAAAATGCATTTTTTTCGACTCAACTTTTTGAGAAACATTTACAAGCATTAACATTCAAATCATAAAAATACTTGCATAATTTCGAATAAAATAATATGCAACTCTAGATCATGTAAAAATAATTATTTTATTATGTGTGCATCAGTGTAAAATTACAGTTTTATCGCATTTTACGTATTCATTATGAAAATATTCAAGCATTAATGGCAATCACATATTCTACAACATTAAGCACTTATTTTCGATACCCTTGGGGTTTTCCTCGTGAAATTTTCCAACAACATTTTTATTGTCTCAACAATTACAAAAATACGAAAACTTCTTTGTAACGCATATGTTTATAAACAAAAAGTTCAAACATATTAAAATGTTATTTTGAAATCCTTCGAATGGTTTTTTCCGAAAAATTCTCACCCACTCAAGGTTCATATTTGAATGAAAATTTTCACTGGACGAAGAACAAGTTTATTAGCTCGAGATGCAATACAGGCTAATAAATGTCAGTGATAGTTCGACTTCGATTCACTGTGAACGTTCAAAACAGTCAACGAAATCTTATTTTAAATTACAGGTGTTTTCATAATAAACATTCGTTTACATAAAACAAAAATCGTTGAATGTGAGAATTTCCGATTCGAAGTGAAATATCAAAAAGTTCTGAATTCAGTTGAAAAAGTTTACAGTGATTTAAAATGGCATCACAGGTAAGTTTATCAATTAAACTTTTCAAAAATTTAATCATAATATCATATACATATGTGTAGTTATAAAATATATTTTTGCGTAATAATGCGACTTGTTGCAATTTTGAACCGGATTGTTATAAAATACATCTAGTTTAGTGTAATTAGCAGTTAATATGCAGTTTTGAATGATAATATTTGGAAATTTATATCAAAATGTTTGTATTTTTTTCATATCGCTTATAAAATTGCATCTTTTTGAGATCACGGTCATTCCGACTTGACTCATGCAAGAATATCGAGTTTCGTAAGAGACACGTTCTGAGATTATTCACATACGCAATATATATTAAAAAAACAATATAATTATGCAATGATAAAATTAATATAATTAAATCAATCATGTGATTTTTTGCAATTTCAGAGGATATTGGCGATTTGTTTAGTTTTTTTTGCAACAGTGGCATCGATCGAAGGTGAGCCGGTAGACTCTCATTTTTCACATTGTATATAATTTATACGATCTTCTTCAATATCGTATTGAATATTTAGGTCAAAGGAAAGATCCTCGAGTCGTTTGCTACTATCAAAGTTGGTCAGTTTATTACCATACAAAATATAAATTTACCCCAAAAGATATAGAGCCTCAATTGTGCACGCATTTGGTTTACGCGGTTGGAGCTCTGACTAATGAAACATCACTTGCTCCATTCGATTCTTATCAAGATGTTGATATGGGTTTGTGTTGATAATTTAAAATTAAATTATGTTGATTCGGTGTATTAATATTTTTAATTGTATTATAGGTGGATATGTTGATTTAAATGGTAGAAAAAGACTCAATCCAGATTTGAAAACAATGTTATCTATTGGAGGATGGAATGAAGGCTCTAGTAGATTTTCATCAATTGCTTCCGATGAAAATTTGCGGAAACTTTTTACAAAGAATGCCATCGATGTATTTATTTTTGTGCGTTGTTTATTTTATATGATTTAAAATGATTTGAATAATACCTTTTCTAGTTTCTACGTCAAAATAATTTCGATGGTCTCGATATTGATTGGCAATTTCCTGGCTCTAGAGACGGAAGCAGAGTAGAAGATAAAGAAAATTATGTAGAATTTGTAAAGACATTAAGTGATGAATTTTCCAAAGAATCTTTATCCACAGTTCGTTCTCGCTTAATTCTTTCAATAACAGTTCCAGTGAAAACAGATACAATCGATAAAGGATTCGATATTCCTAACCTAAACATGTAATCAATTTTTTGATCTGATGTTAAAAAATAATTAATATTAAACTAACGAATCATTTAATTTTCAGGTACGTAGACTGGATGAATGTAGTTTCGTATAATTATCATACTGCTTACGAATCAACCGTAAATCATCACGCACCATTGTACGATTATAACAGAAAAGGAACTGGAATCGATGAATTGAATGCTGTAAAATGTTTTCTTCAACAATACGATCTATTTATGATATTTAAAGCTAATTGATTTTTTTCATCCAGAATTTTACTATTGAATATTACTTAGCAGCTGGAGCTGATCCTCAAAAATTGAATTTAGGAATTCCAACGTTCGGTCATACTTACATGTTGTCTAATTCAGATTCAACAGATATCGGATCATTGTCAGATGGACCAGGACCAAAAGGAGAATCCACTGATGAAGATGGTTACTTGGCTTATTTCGAGGTTCAAATATGATTTTATTCAAGTGTACAAATTATACCTATCCAATAATTCTTATCTTATTTATGAATTTCGAAGGTTTGTCAACTGTTTTTGCCGAGCTCTGTATCTGATGCTCCGAAGATGAGTGGAGATGATGAATACGAAGACGAAAGTGAAAATTGGACGATTGTTCCAAGAGGTTCGAACGCAAGTGGACCTTATGCTTACAAAGGAAACCAATGGTTATGTTATGACGATATTGAAATTGTCAAAAGAAAAGCTGAATTTGCAGCTGAAAAATCTTTAGGAGGTTTCGTTTAAAATAGTTTTGAAAAAATAATAATCGAATAATATTTTTTAATATTTTCATTTCGTTTTAAGGTATCATGTTTTGGAGTGTCGATAATGATGATTATTTGGGAAGATGTCATGGAGAAGCTTATCCTCTTATCAAGTCTGCCAAGAATGCTTTATATTCTAGTTTTGGGTATATGAGGTTTATTTGTGAACCGAAATTTTCATAATTGCACAATCATTTCATCTTATGTTTTTTTTTTCATTCAGTATCACTGAATTTGAAAATATCACAACGAAATCGACAGAAAACATCGGAATTCAATCATCATCATCATCATCATTAATGCAAGTGAAAATAATAATTACAATGTTCATTTCTATATAAGTAATTTAAACGAAATGTCATTTTAGAAGTGCTAGTTTTCGTGAAAGCAATAATAAAAATGGAGACGATGATTCAGTTATTATTCATGCAACTAATGCAATTAATGCAACTACTTCTGATCCTTATACAGGTGCTTATTTATCGATTTTTTAAATGTATTTATTATAATTTAATTTATGCAAAATTGTGATATTTTAGTAAGCGTGGTTGTGGTTACATCACCGACGACGACAGAAACCAAAATTTTGACTTCATCTACACAACCTACACCTTTGACCACAGAAATTGAAACATCGATATCTGTTTTGGACCCGATTCCAAAAGTTTATACTCCAATTGTATTTCCTATAACGCCAACATCAACCACAAAACCAAATGTTGTAGAATCTACACCACCGATTCAAATTATTCCTATACCAACTAACGTACAAAGCACTGTGGCTAAATCTGATGATGAAACCAAAAATGGCAATAATATAGTTTCAAATAATCCAAACAGATCCGCTGGTTCAATATTCGATACAAAACTGAGCATTAGCGAATTTTTGAAGTATCTTTCTAATGGAATGGTATATGAAAAACCGCCTCAAACAAATGACGATAATTTCAAAAACGTAATGACCAAAAATATTTTGATAGCGGAGCCAGTTCAATATCCATTAGTAAAAGGAGACGATGTTAATCAAGACAATGTAACAGGGCTAAATGGTATTCATATTCACAAAGTTTACATAAATAATGTTCATTTGAATGTTTATAATTGAAAAAATGGCATTAAGAAGTAGATTTTTATGACTTTTTACTTCGATTTGAAACATATTCGGAATTGAAAATCAATATAATAAAAATTACAAATTTTATAATGATTTTTATTTGCATTCTATCAAAAACTATGATTTAATTACAAGAGAGATTTAAGTCAAAAAGTTGAAGAAATTTATTTATATAAGAGTAATATATGTAATATATTTCAAACTTTAAAAAAATTGTAGAATAGAAAAAAATGGTTTATATGTACATAGTTTTCACACACATCAGCACACCTCCCAATTGCTAGACTTAAGTCAAACAAAAAGCTTAAAATATTTTGAACAAAGAAAAAAAAAACATGATTTCAATCTTTGCATTATAATAATGATAGACACTAAAATTAACTAATTTCCATATTCAAATCAAATACATTTGATTAAGATTGAGTTTCTTCAAATCAAATGCATTTGATTTGAGTACATAGTTAGTATTGCTGACAAATTATGTCTAAATTTCATAAAGGGCAAAAGTGACCTTTTTTATCGAAGATGAATTAAGTAGAAAAAATGGTTATGTATCATATATAGAACTATTTTCTGTACTTAACTCAATATCGATAAAAAAAGTCATTTCTGCCCTTTGTTAAATTCAGTCGTCATATATCACAAGTAAAAAAAAAAAATTAAGCCACTGATAAATAGTTCAAACGAACTAATGAATAACGACAAGTATTCAAAGATATAAATGAAACTAAACCAGTGGTTCTAAACATTAATATTTGAGCGGACCGCGGCCCGCAAGTTGGTGGTAACTGAATAAACGGCCGCCAACGGAACACCGCTCTCCGGCGAGTTTATATTTAGTTGATACGAAGCGTTCGCGGACACGCCACATGCGGCCAGCACTTTCCTGATCGAAGACTTCCATCATCACCGCAAAACCGGCAAAAGGGGCATTCAAACGACAGCTGAAGCTGCCTGGAAGTCGCGGCGTTTCGGCCACCGTGCGACCGGCGGGAAGAACCACGAAAATCGAACTAGAAAATTGTTCAAGTTGTTATAAATGGCGGTGCGCAACGCAGTTGTGTGGGATCGATAGATCCTCTGGATCTTCGGATCGAAGCGAGTTCTGGTCGACGACAGCTGCTGGTGAGTGGAAACCTGATTCGTTCTTCGGAATTGTGCGTAAGCTTTTTTTTTCATTGGCGGGAATGTGTTGTCGTTTTTACAAGATATGGGTTTAACCATAAAAATAATAATACTTAAACTTATTATTATTTTTCTCGATATTCATTAATGAATAACATGTCCCGGATACAAAAAAAAAAAAAATGCTTAACCTGATCATAATGATACGAATATACCATAGATCAAATAAATATCAACTCATCAAAAAGAGACTTTATCTAATTGTGAGTTGAACATGGACAGTGCACATGTATCGCTATCTATCTTTCTTTCTATCATTACGTGATTTTATTATAATTGTATCTTTTTATACAAGGAAAATTGCATAATTGGCATCATAGAAAGTTTGTTTATAATGGGTTTCGTGACATAACCTTAAAAACATTCTAGATATGCCCTTGAGTCGTATGGAATATTTATGATTAATTTGCGGTCTTTGTTTACGTTCGTCGTGCAATGTGTATGAATGCGTGTGATCTTCAAACGGAACTCGGATCAGATGTTTAATTTATTTGTTCCGAAATTAATATTTTTGTACAATAGTTTAAAAGCTATTTTTGCAACTTGATAGAAAAATTCTAAGTTTTTTAGATTGTTGACCTTTTATCTAACGATGCCAGTTCACCGTGTTGATGTAGCTGCGTATTATAATGTTCAACAAATTCGTATTTACATATTCCGATTCACTTTCCGTTATCGATGCTGATATGAAAATTTTATGCGTATTCGATGAATAAAATACAAGTTTCACACTATTCAATTTTGATTTGAAGTCCGACTTTTGTTTTCAATTTCGCACCGCGTGTAGATAATTACGAAAAAACTTGAACTTTGTTCTATGACTTGTCCTTAAAAACGTTTACAGCTACGTAATTTAATTTCATTGTTAAAAAAAAGTTTCTATAATATTTAGCTGTTTTATATGAATGATTCCTTATATTTACAAGTAATTTAGACTACCATTACCCACTATTTATGTACTCGGCTACGATAAGATAAAAAATACCATTTTTGAAAGTCAACGCGTAAAAACTGTATGTGGTTTGTATACAAAAGAGAATACGAAGCAATTGGAGCGAAACTCAATCTTATTTGAAAATCATTTGAAAAATTCAAACCCAACAGGAAACCGGAGACTAGAAACACATTATCAGACATCGATGCCATAATTACTTCACTTTCTACGAATTGCTGACGTCAATAGGGTAATTAATATTAGAATCGTTGTCCATTGTTGATTTTCTTGTAAAAACTGAAAAAATAAACAGATTTTTTTGTTAAAAAAGAAATTGAACTTTCTCAGCGACCGTCGGCCGGTCGTCGGTCTTTATTCAATTAAACACCGAGAATAGATTCAAGTAGCCAGTAAAGCAATGCAGTTATCTTCGGTTAAACTAATTTGCGAGGCCTTCTTCTCCTCTTGACATCTTGTCCTCGTTCATTGGAATAAGGATGAAAGATTGGTACACTGGATTGCACTGGAATTCGATCGAATTGAAAATAACTCTGTGTTAATCATGTTCTGGAGAATTTTAGTTGAAATATCTCGTAAATCGTCTAATTTGTAAATTGAACGTGAATAAGAGTCGATATCTCCGATGTTCGAAATCTCCAATGTTTTTGTTTAAATAAACTCTCGATATATGCATTGTTTACGAAAAGAATTATAATTCTACGAAAATAGATCGTTGATAAAAATTGATAGTGTTTGATCTGGCAAATTGGTTCTGCAATTAAGACACACCCGTTTCCTATCGATTTCATATAAAAAGGAACAATGCCGTCAGTAAAAGTCTACCTATGTACACATGGATGATGAATTCTAGTTGCCAAGATCAAATTATTAAACTATTACTTAAATTATATTAATTTGAATGAGTAGAAAAATATTTAAAGTTAACTCTGAAAAAAAGTCTGTAATGGAAAATATTAAGCACTTGTATACAATACTGTTTCTCATTTTAGTAATGAGTGTCTTGAAATGATTATATTATAATTATACTCACATCAGCCAAATATGTAGATCAATTATCATTATTTTGACTTGAGGAAAAATTCAACGTTGGTATGTATAGTGTCACATTAATTATTACAATGTAGAATATAAATATGTATGGTGATAGGTGCGATCACTATTTAAAAATAAATTAATAATAAATAAACATAAAAAATCCTTTTTTTTAAATAAAATGTTAAAGATTTTTTTAACATACCTATACTTCTTCTTCATATATGTATTATAATTCTTTGTTTTCAAACATACATACATATATTAACTATGCTATAGATTCGCTGCATTAACACTACCTTTACAACAGCCATGTTATTTTGCATATAAATCATGATAACAGTGTGCTTCAACAGCATATGATGTCAATAATAATGTTAGTCTCTAAATAGAAAATAGAAGTTTCATTTTATAAATGAAGATGTATCATTTTACAGAAATACAAAATGTATGCAGTTACAAAAAAAATATTTTTAAAATAACAAATATAAAACATGAAACTGGTATAGATTGAAATGTTGAGATGATAGAAATTATTTTTTTCAGGTCATCTATAATGTTGCTACTTAGTATATCTTTATTGTCGATTTTGGCCGGAGTCAGGTGTCGGATGGCCGAAGAACCGATGCCAGTGAGCAAACAAGAACCACCTGCTTCTACTGTGAATGAGTCTTTGTCGATAGAAACTTATGAATCATTTTCGTCTCCTGGTTGCTTTCATGCCAACCGTTCACACTGCAATGAGACTCAGCTGTGCCGTAACATGACAGATCATGGCATGCTCTGTTGTGATATTGATGCTGACAGTTTTAAAGAATACATTTCTCCAGATCGTATGTAGTTTTTTTTTGTTCGAGAAGCTAAGAGAATTTTTTAGATTTCTGAAGTTTATTATTGTTTTATGTAGGTATCGCTGGATTAAAATGGCTTCACGTTATAAATGCAACAATGAGCAATCTAGATATATCTGCAGCTGTGTTCAGAAGATTGACTTCTATATCATTTACTGATGGAAATATCACAGAGATATCAGGTCATACATGTTAATGATAGGATCAAATCCTATAAATATTTTTAGTTACAACTACATTGTAACGTTTATAAACTTTCAGGTGAAATAAAACGTCTTGCAAGTATTGAATGTCTTAATTTCACAAATAATGGAATATTAAACATCACAGAACGAGGTCTAGCAACAATATATTTGAAGGTGCTTGATATATCATACAACAATATCACGTTAATACCTCGTTTAGGGAAAGGAAAAGATATTTATTTGGATTTAAAAGGTAATCCTATTCATACATTGTAGATAGAATTGTTGTTAATCTTGAAACATTTTATTCACAAATAGATTTTATTGTTCTAAAGGAAATAACAAAACTTTTTGTAAAAGTGTTCTGGAAACATTTAAAGAACACAAAGAGAATTTGAAATTCATCAATTTCAACAGTACATTTTGTACTGCATCGAAAACGTTTGATTGGTTCAACACTAGTGAGCTAATACCAATACAGCAAGTTGAAATGGCAATGGAGGTTTGTGATAAAAACAAATATTGCATATTATTATAACCTTGATTTTCTTTTAATGAAAAAGTCTAATATTTTAGGTGAGCGAGCATTGTGGTTTAGTTGGATTAGAAGCAAACAATTGCACATGTCAGCCAGTGAGATTCGATATGGTGGCTGGTAAATCTCCAACTATTTCGGTAGGAGTAAATTGTTCTCATCGACACCTTAAAGAATTACCTGAGAAATTACCACCAAATACAGTTGAACTTTATGTTTCGTATAATAATGTAAGTATTCGTCAATTATGCATATTTTTCAATTACAGTTATTAATACATAGAATAATAATTACAGATAACATCTCTAAAGCCAATTTCGGATCACCCTTCTTATGATCATCTTCGTCGGTTGTACGCAGATAATAATAACATTCAATCTATTTTAGACTTAGAAGGAACCAAGTTTATGGATAATTTTATAGTCCTTTCTTTAGAATCGAATAAGTTGAAAACTGTGAGTTCAATAATTACCATATTTTGCAGTTATAAATTATGTCACTTATTCTAATTTGTTTTAGATTCCTACATATATTTTGTCAGATTCTTTCGATAGAAATTGGAACCCTCGACAAGTTTTGTTAGCAAACAATTATTTGAACTGTGACTGTGAAACAACTAGACAAATTAAGGTAAATATTTCATGTATACTTTTACTGTATGTGCATACATTATATTCTGTGTATGTGTATATCATTTCAGTTGTGGCTACTCAGTAAACCAACTAATATACCAGATTTTAACCACGTTATGTGTGAAAATATAAAAGATCCTTTAATTTTATTACACGAAAGTAATGTTTGCCCCAAAATCAAGAACTTTAAAGATTATATTTATTATGTTATTGGCATAGAAGTTGCACTTCTATTTGGGTTGATTGCGAAAGTGCTTTATGACTATTGGGTGTATAAAACTGCAGGTTACTTGCCGTGGCCAGCTAGTGAAATGCCTAAATTGCCTTGTGATTGGCTCTGTGAATAACCTCAAAATCTCGTAAATTGTAGACAATCGCCATAGTGATTAATAAATATCTGAACAATGATCTCGGTAAATATAAATGTGATGAAATTAAACCATGTGTAAATAGTTTATTTTATTAACTATTACAAACTATTTCTTATCTTAATATAATAGGTATTGTATTTTGATATTGAAATATTTAAAAAGAAAATATTTTTATGAATCATCTTTTACTTATTTACAAAATACATAAAATTATGTTATAATATAAATCGAATATGTTGTGAAAAAGTGTCCTTCAAATTGAAAATCTAGTCATTATATTCTTGAGAAATATATAATTGATACTCTCCTATTTTTTATTTTTCTTATCTATTTTGATTTTCTTCGATTGAGACTCTTCACCACTCGATTTTCTCCTGTCAAAAAAGAAAAATATATGTGAATGTAATGTAAAAAATATTTGTATTCTTATGCATTTTAAATGTTAATACTTTTCTCCTCTTTCTGGAAGTTGAGTTGATATGTCATTCCTTTTTGGAGCCGATTTCAAGAGTTTTTTTCTATTTTTTCTAGTTTGTTTTAGAGACAACATATAATCCGGCACTTCACATCCAGATTGTCTCATTACAGTGACGATACTGACAACAAAAATCCATAAATTTCTTATAAAAATACAGTCTTACTTTAGTTTGTTTATAACAATATTAAATGTTAATACCTTTTCAAATTAATCACATCATCTTGTGTAAAAAACGTGACAGCTTTCCCCGATTGTCCTGCTCGTCCAGCTCTACCAATTCTATATCGGAAAAAATTATGAAATCATTCAAATGAATTCGCAATACATTTATTATTAGCGTAATAAATTACCGATGAACATAAGAAATACCGCTTGGTGGTAAATCATAATTGATAACCAAATTAACACCCCGGAAATCGATACCTCTTCCCATCAATTCAGTACATATCAAAACCCAGATTTTTCCAATACGAAAACTTCGTACTACATTGTCACGCTAAAATTATACAAATATAATATTGATTTAATACTAGTATTTCATACTCATTAACAAAGTAATATACCTGTAATTGTGTTCTATCTGCATGTATTACATCGACATTTACCCCATCGTAAAGAAGTTCTTTAAATAATTGCTTTGCTCTATCTTTACTTTGAACAAAGACTGAAATAAGAACATAAAAAGTATTTTATTACATATTTTAGGATAATAAGTGGATTGTTCATTAGAAAAAACTAACGATAAAATAATTTACCTAAAACAGGAGGTTTGAGACCTTCATGAACAAGTTGTCTAAATGCTAATAGTTTACCGTGTTCACTGCCTACATATAAAAGTTTTTGTTCCACTAATTCTGTAGCTCCATTACTGTGAAACAAAACAAATATACAAATGTAAATATACACACAAAATGCCAATTTTCAATTTTAAAAAATAGATTACCGTTGACCAACAGTTATACAGAGTAGTTGATCCATATTTTTGCGACACCAATCAAGTACCACAGGAGTTTGTGTCGCGCTGAAGAGTGATAAAGATGCTTCGGTCCAGCATTCTTTCAAAATTTTTTCTAATTGTGGTCTGAAATCTGAATCATTCTTTTCCGAACCTTCAAATAACTTGTCAGCCTCATCTATAACTAGCCATTTTACTCTAAAAAACCCAGAAATATTAATACATAATATTATAAAATATTTCAGGTATGTGCATGTTTTACTTTTCTAAACTTATCGGATTAGATTCATGATCCAATAAAAAACAAAGTCTGTTTGGAGTGCTAATGAGAAGATCTAGAAATATAAGGTTTTTTTTATAAATTTTGAACATAATGTGATATTCAGAGAATGTAAAGTCTTAAACAATATTACCAGTTCTACGAAAAATTGCTTTTTTATTTTCTATTTTATCTTGAGTAATTTTAGGTACGAAATTTACACTTAAATCAGTCCCCGAACTCAAACGAAGTGCTTCTCTGTATATTTGCTTAGCTAATTCTCTAGTGGGGCACAATATAAGGGCTCTAGGGCCTTTTTCGGGAGATTTCAATTCATGAAGTAGTGGCAAAATAAAAGCGGCAGTTTTACCAGAACCTGTGGGAGCACAAGCTAATATCTGACGTTTCTGGGAAAGAAAGATCACATAAATACAGTACTTTATTTTCAATATTAAAATTGTAAAATAATAGATACTTACATTTAACATTGATGGAATTGCTTGTCTTTGAATTGGAGTAGGAGATGTATAACCACTTTGAAAAAGATTATTAATTAATGTTTGAGATATGCTATAGTTTTCAAGTAATGATTCAAAATTTTCTAAGGGAGTTATTATAGCATTCTGATCGCTGACACGAATTCCATACTCGCTTCGAAGTTTCTGTGCCTATGTATGAAAATACTCATAAAACTTCAAACAATGTGAAAAAAATATAATGTTTTACCTTTGTATGATCTAGAGCAATTTGTTTCTTTTCAGTGATGTTTTTACTTTTCTTCTTTTTCTTAGCCTTTTTTATACCTTTTTCTGTTACGCTTAGTCCAGTCATTAAATTTAATTGGTATTCATTTTCAGTTTGATGGTCGAATGCATCATCATCTCGTTCTTCGTTGATGCTTTCAGTTATATTATTGGAACATGTTTTATTACTAGTAATTCCTTGGCCGTGAGATTTACTCTACAATGATGATTTGATAATTGATTGAAGAAAAATACAGAACAATAATTACATATTGAGATTAATGTAATGAAAACTTACTGCAGCATTTTTCCCCAAGATTCGATTTTTAAATGTGAGCCCTTTAGTGAGTTTTTTGAACAAATCGTGGGCGTCCATTTGAAATGCAACTGTTAAATTTTGACAGCTTAACACACGTGTATTGTATCCAGTAAATCAACAACATAACCTAAAAGTATTTTGACAGGAGTGCAGTAATACCAACTCACATGCCACATGCTATTGAAGCGATCTGTTCAATCAATTCATTCATTTCTTTTAGCCCTGTCATTTCGAATTCGATTATGTTCTATTTTTTTTTTACCTAACTTGATTCTTTTTAAATGCATCATATGAGATAAATGATTCAAAATGTTAAAAATAACGAATACCGCAATTTTGAGTTGAAGCTTATCGCTCAGTTGGTACTCCGAGGTGATTTTTAGTGAAGCACTAAGTTCAAGCTTTCTTTTTTACTATACCTTTCATTCATCTTATTTATAATGAATATTGATTATGTATGTACATATATTACCACGAGTAATCTTCAGTCTACTCATATTCTACCGAAAAAATATCATTTCAGATATATGAAAGTACTTAAATGTTATGAAAATTGTGTTGAACTTATGATCAAAGTATATCATATCACCAGAGTTTCTGTATTTTGAATATGTCTTTAACTGAATTTACTGAGAATATTTCAAAAGATATGCATTTGAGTTTCAGTTACAAATTTTGAATACATATATTTGTATCGGTTTTCATATGCCTATGCACATACATATGTACCTATGTACATATGTTTTATTTGTGTTGTATATATTTTTTACCAATACCCACGGATTGAATGTAAATCTGGCAAATTGCATTATTGGTTGTATAAATAATGGATAAATAAAACACCATCTTAGAAATATTTATTTTATTATGGAAAAGAGTAAGGGAATGGTGAAAAATAATATAACCATGTTGAATGGAATCATTTTGAGTTTAATATGGTTTAAATACACCAACAACGTTTTTTGAATATAATTAGTATTTGAAATATAAACCCAATAAGACATAATGAGATAAACAATACATCCATATGAATATGAATAAATCTTAAATAAAATAATTAAATGCTTCCTATTGGATTTGACAAGCTAAAACCACATTTTGATTAAAATTAAAATAATTAGTAAATTTAATAAAACAACGTGGTTTTGGACTGTCAATTTTTAATAATAGGTACAATTTATTAAACTTAAACATGATAAGAAAAACAATTTGATATCAAACAACTATATAAAACATTAGTCTATGATGTTAATCAAATGCATCATAACGCGTAATTAACATGAAAAATAATAACATTAAAAATCTTGTTATAAATAATGCTGATTATAATAAAAAACTAGTTCGTAAAATATAATAGCAGACATTTATTATCTTAACACTATCAATATTTTGCAGATACCCATGTTACCAAATTCATCAAACCATTACTTCTTAACAAAGTAAATAAAATTATATATACTTTGTTTATATTATTAGAATTTTAATTTATATGTAGAAAGCCTTTTAACGATGGTAATTTGCTATATGGAAAATATAATTAAAATACGGCAACTATATAGATTTATATTGCATGTGGCATAGTGAATATATACTTACATATTCAACTATATTCATTCTCTAAGTACACTGTCACATAAAAAGTCTATTGTAAGTAGTTGTATATATTATAATATAATATATTTGGTCTATTGCATTTTTTTCAGAAGGTCAGTAAAAAAATAGAATATCCTGTATGTTTAAATCTGTTCATATAAATATGTGTATATATAATTAATAAGTAAAAACTATTGTTGAATATATCTTAGAAAATGAGGTACTCTGGTAAATTGAGGTTGGCTGAAATTTGCAAGTGCACTCCGACCACCGTTCCAGTTGATGAACACATGCAAATCAGTCTAATACAGTTAATCTAATTTATTAATAATTAGGCAGGTTAGTCATTATTGTTAATATTGTATAGAGATTGTTTTGAAGGCAAACACTATACTCATTTTGAAATGTTGTACTGTTTCAAAGGCATCTCGTTATATTGTTAATATAATTTTTTGCATCCTCTGCGGCAAAAAATCTTATGAGAAAATGCAAACTACATATTTTGCAGGGAAACTAACTACTGTTTATATATATATACAAATTTACTTCGAGTATTTAATATTACAATACCAATATGTAGGTAATATTATTTTTGAGATTTTTGGGAATGCTTCAAATTATAATACATTAGCAAAATAAATATCTAATATAAGAAAATCAAATTGTGCTTTAAGCTGCTTTCAATTTAGACAAATATAATATAAAAATATTGATACAATAACGAAAATAAATGTATAATGTGTTGTGTTTGTATCAGTATTGAAAGTTTCATATTATAAAATTGTATTTTATAATACGCATTATACATGTAAGTGTCGTACTACAGATATTGTGGCAACACTTCGCTGCCAAATTTTTAATGATATTATAGTTATGATTCCGCTTATTTAATTTTTGTATACACAATATGTAAATTATCAAATCGTCTTTAAGATAACTAAAAAGAGAGATGATATGAAAGAGTGAGTGGTTTGATTTTAGAGATGTTAATAACGTAAGAAACACAATGTGTTAGTGCACTACTTATATCCTATAAAGTACATTTTATTTCATAATTTAACCTATTTTTTAATTACAGTTTCAAATTGGCCACAATTCCCTAAGTTGGTTTAAAACCAATTGATTTATATAATACAACGTAACACAGTAATGCATATGTATACTTTTAATCTGTTCAAGTCACCGGATATGAGAGTTTCATATTGGAATAAAATAATCTATGGATGCATTGTGTAAATTTCAAACGAGAAATCTTATCGTTATTACAAATCTCAAAAGTTCAGATCTGCGAATTTGGAAAAATTGTTTTTAAAATTCAGAAATGTATAAACAAATATTTACAAAATAACATTTGGATTCAAAAGCTCTTTAGAGACACATTCAAAATGAAAAGTATTCATACGTTTCCTTAAAATAATACAATATTTTTAAGCTAACAAACATTAAATTTCAGATGAAAAAGCTTAGAATAAAGAGTGCTATGCATCTTCAAAATATTATAACTACAACATATCAAGTATGTATTTATATGAACATAACATATTAAACCGCTCTATTGAAGAAATCAATGGATCAAATACTACTCGATACTTAAAAATAGTATTTAATATAAAACAATAATTATCGATCAAAATTATAATACTGTTTTCTGCTGGTAAAATTACTTTAATAAATTTTCGTCACCAAACCATTAAAGCAAGCTTTTTCACTCGATAGTTATCGGAGGTATAAACATAAAGTGTATGGCACCCGGTTTAGATTTATTAAAAATATATATACATTGTGTATTCATATATATTAGTATCTATTTGTTAGAATGTGTACACTTGTGCTTTGTATATCGTGAAATGTTGAAAGATTTTTTTCAAAGTTTCATTGCATATATGAAAAAGCTCATGCACAAATGATTAATGAAATACATAATTTAATTTCAATCAAAATGTGAATAAATGGTTTTAATTATGTGTTCAGTGCACAATATTAAAGAAATTTGGGGATGGAAAAGACAAAAATTGTCAAATTTGCGATGTGACAAATTAAAATTATTTTTATTTTATTCTTATAGTAGAATAGGGAGAGATAAAAATGATCATACTTATCGTTTTATTAAACTTAAAAAATTTTGAATGATCATATAGCGTAAAATGAAAATTCAAATTTATCTAAATATAATAAAGAAATACGACTTTTCTTTGGTTTTATATATTTATCACTAAATAAAATCACTGAGCCTAATTGAGAACATCATCGAGGATGCGTTAAAAAGTTGCATAAACTATTAAAATTTTCTATGTTGATTTTTTTCAAATATATCAAATTCACAGCACGTTTCAACGAAAGAATATCACCGAAATTTTCAAGATATCAAATAATAAAATTTTGTGTTTTTCTTTATCAATTATAAAATTTAAGTAAAATAATTCATTCTATTATATTCGTATTAAATTTATGTTTATAATTAGAAATATTTCCATTTACAAATTAATTACTTATAGCTAATATCAACTGTGCATTTCATAAATTAGTAGTAGATTTTTTTCAAAATGAAACTTATTTGATAGTGCACCTTAACACGATTTAACACAACTTTCCAAATAATTGTCAAATACGATAACAAAATCTACAAAAACCTTTGTGAATTCAAATAAATAAGAAAAACAAGTCACTTGAGCTTCTTAACGATAAGAATTACAATATAATTTTTTTTTTAATTTTCTCAAAGATAATATTTTAACAATATAATTGTTAAAATAAATATGCACAACGCACACAAACTGACAAACATTAGATAAATGTTAGCCTAGTATTAATAATATGATATTAACATTGGCACATGATTCCAATACTTTGATATAATTTTCAAATGTATATAACAGGTAAATATTTACAGAAAGATTTTGATTTACTAATTTAAGTGTTTACTAAAAACCCTGGAAAGATATGTTTTTAATTTCGAAAACCGCTTTCAAAATCAACGATAAGAAATATTATTTAAATTTTAAGAGAATTTTTTTAGAAATGTTGAAAGTCTCCACCGATGTCGATCATTTAATTTTGAATATATATCCTAATATATTTTTTTTTCATTTAAATTAATAATTTTCCTCTTAAACATTATAAATTTGATAGTGAATACACTCACGTTTGTAGAGTTTTGGTCGACATTTACATTTAAGAATACATTTAAGATAAATATTTAATTAATATATATCATTTACAATAAGACTTAGGCGAATAATGATACAACTGATGAGGTTTGAATTGGTCGTGATTTCAAAAGGAAAGCTGGCAGTTTCGTGCGTATTTTTCTTTTCCTTTCCTCATGTTAATATGATAGTGTTATCTAAGCTACACCTAGCGTATACTCCCTTCCATCTTCACATCACAGAACATTTAACATTTAAAATGCGTGGAGATAATATTTTTAATAATAAAAAGAAATCATATAAAAATAAACATCAAATTGTTGAAAATAGTAAGTGCAATAGATAATTTAATATGAATCCAACGAACTCAATGTAAAAAAAATTATACACATATACATAATGATATAAACTATTTTTGAAAATTGCTTAAAATCGAATTTAATCATTTCTAAAACATGAAACAACAGAATGAAATAATTTTCAGAATACACAGTTGAAATGTTTCACCTGACCAATTTCAAAGCTGATGATAGATATGTACGATTTATAAAGTGAAATATGTATATGTAATAAAGTTTTGATCGTAAATATTTTTTAGCTTAATGGTGATAGGTTTACAATTGATATGAAAACACTACGAGTTATTATTAAAGAGGTAGATGTCGAATTGTTATGTAAAATGTTTATGGATTTAGCAAAAATAGTTTTGATTTTGATAAATGTCTAAATTATAACTTTACTTTGTACTGTATATTTACACACAAATTCACATTCACTTTTTTAAATTTGCTGTAATTTTTATGTGACAAAACGTCGTCTGCCTTGGTATAGACAGCATCGCACAAAATCAAAATGAAATATAATTTGACCGATCATAATATCAATTACAATTCCATGTAATATATATGTATAAGTATTTGATGAATATTTTCTTAATTTATTTAGCATGATGACATGTAGTAAGATTTATTTTCTCTTGAAAACAACATGACGATGTACTGTCCGAAAAGAAAAATGATAATTCGGAAATCAAGGCAAGAAAGTTTTTTCTAAAAATAATGTTTTACTTTAAAACGTTTACAAAAATTAGTTGTAATACGGAGCGATTACGGTACAGGCTGCGATCCACTGGCGTTAGGTGAGCTGCAGTCATTGAATGCCCGGTGGAGGTTGCGCTGCAGGATCTCCCGCAGCTGCCAAGTCGAAGAGATGATGGGGAGAAGGTGTGAGAGCACTTTGAAGAGCAGACGTTTTCAGCAGCCGCTTAAGCATACCACTCGAACCACGGTGCTGTAAGCTTTTGTGCGTTGTCAGGGAATTTTTAGTTCTGTAACGTCTGTGACAGAATTCACAAACGTACAATGTGTCTGATTGCTCGTGTTTGTCTTGAAAATGCCTCTTGAGGGAATAGTAACATGAGAAGGTTCGTCTACAATAGGGGCATTCTTGTGGTTCGTTGATGCCACCTGATGTGGGCGGTGGCATGCGGAGTCCTCCACCTGCAAGCCCACCCCATCACAGAAGTTGCAATTAATTATATCTAAAACTTTCATGAGTTAATATTGTCATTATGTATTAAAAAAGTGTAATTTCAGCTTTGTTATAAGCATGTATGTGTCGGCTTATCGAAAGAATTGAATGCCTACTACTTTGTTTTTGGGTTGTATTCAATTGCACTCAAATTTAAGCCATGTGCACTTTGGTAAAAATAATTTGCACCCATAATAAATACACTTTACAAAAAATAAATTATTTTACTAAAATAAAATTTATCCCAGTAATTGTAAGTACGAACATAATTTGCTCAAGATTTATTATTATCTATGACAAACATACTTTCGAATTGAATAATATATTCATACAAAGATAAGAAAATTCTTTCCATCAAAATAAAGACAGTAAAGTATTTTTTAATAAGATAAAATAATCAAACAATAATTAACTGCAATCTAGTTAGATAGGCCTATATAAATTTAAGTTCTGTGTATCATAGAAATTATTTTAACCAAAGTGCAATTATGTATTCCCCCTTTTTTTCTTTTCATAATATTATTATCAAAATACTGAAATCGAAAACATTGATTACATATGTTATAATGAAAATACTTAATAATATATATTTAATATGTTGACTTAATAAACATATTGAAATGAACACTTAACAATACCTAGACATTAAGCCGATATATAATAAAAATTTCATAGTAAACTACACAACCAGCACTTCACGTAGAGGGAACGACAGTGACATGTTTTACAAATGAAAGAAGCATGCGGCAAGCAAACATTCAACAGTAATCTCATGTGGGAGGGACTCGGGTCGGATAAGCACATACAAAACTATTTAAAATTAATACAATTTGTCTTTTGGAAAATATACATTTTTTTTTGTAACCGATAAATGTAAAATCTGCCTTGGAGGTGCAATTCAATAAAATGAATAGTTATGAAAAAATAAAAAATAAAAAAATAAAAACGTTATGAAAGCAATGGCAAAATAAATGAAATAAAAAAGGAAAATTATAAACAGAAAATGGACAGTCCTGAGTGTTCAAAGTTATTTTTTACTTTGTGGTAAATAAACGATTTTAAGGCATTATCACATTTTTTTTTAATTTAGTACATAATAAATATATATATATATATAAAATTATGATCTAGAGATAAATGTTTGATGTGATACGTTGTTCTTGGTCCTTTTTTTATATGTTTCAACCCTTATTAAAAAGCTCTAAAAAAACGTATCTAACCTTCAACGCTGCACATATTCGCTGCATATAGATGTTGTTATTGAACCAGCTTTCCGATTTTGTCGCACCAATGTCGCTTAGCCCGGGGTAATCACTAAAAAAACTTGATGTCCAGTTCGGCCGGTTTGGACTTGTGGTACGTATAGATGTGTGTCATGAGGGAATTGCGCGAGCAGTAGACCCTCTCGCAGATGACACACTTGTACTCCTCCTGTCTCTCCGCGTGCTTGTCCGCTATGTGCCGCTTGAGGGATGCCTTTGAGCAGAGCACTTTACCGCACAGCTGGCACGGAAACAATTTCTTGCCTGCAAGCAGACAACGGAAACACCCCGACAATGCCCCAACGTCACACACATTTTTTGCACGATTCTAATTTCAAAACTAAAATATCTATTTCTTATATATGAGCAACATTTCATAATCTCATGATACATTTTTTTATTAAATTTTGAATCATGTCATCAGTTCTTGATCCAGTTCATTGTGTGGATAAGAAATAAAACATTTTTGTTTTCTATTATATTTCAAAATTGTTCAGAGATTCTAATTGTAGGATTTATTATCCGAGCGGAACACTTTGGTTCAGATTTGAAATCAATACAAACTATGTAATGCAGTGCAATCTATTGTAATATATTTTTTAAATTTAATTGGGTGTTACGAATCATTTGATTTTATTGATATCGAACCTGATTCAAGGTATTCCTCTAATTTTCATTTTGTATAATCTTATTTTTGATTTGAATGTTTGTAAAAAATTAAAATAGAAAATATTTACATATTATTAAGATATAACACTAGGTAATTTTAAAACATACTTATCTAAAATGAAAAATGGTAAATGTAAAATATATTTATATATAAATATATATGTATGACGAAGATTTTTATCATTCCCGTTGGCTTGCATGTGTAGAAAATAACTACATTGATGATTTGTGAGAAAGCGGCGAATTGGCTAATTATATAGGAAGATGATGTGTCATTATAAAAGCAATGATAAATTTGAATCATAATGCAATTTAGCACTATGTAAACTAATTTACACCCAGGACTAATAAATAATTATAAGAAAATAATTTGCTTAAAGTTAGGCGAGTTTAATGAAGAGGATGAAACTAAAATGAAAAAAAAAGTTTACAGGAAACAATATCATATGAAACATACAAACTAAATAAATTCATTTATCCAAATCTAAAACAATAATTTCAAATTAAATTTTTGTAAAAAAATACATAAGCAATACAAGTAGTAAAGATAATATATAAGAATGCAGTTTAATGCAAATATGATTTCAATAAATTAATGCATAGGATTTCCTTTCATGCAATTACATAGTTAATGTTTGAAGTCGAAATAAAAATCGAACTTGTAAATCAAGGTGAATGATCGAAATGAAAATCGTAAGAGGTGCACTCCGAAATCTCGATATAACAATTATTTCAAGGTGAACACTAATAAACATAAACCTAAATAAAACATGCATTAGTAAATGTACTTATGGCACAAATAAGCTTTCCATTCATGACAAATGGAAAAGTATTATATTTAAAGGGAAATACGCTGATAAGCAAGAACTCTGAGAAAAGATCTTCAAAGCATTTTGTTTATATTACGATAAAACTACATTACTTTATATTATTTTTCTTAAATTCGATTACTTTACTAAAACAACTGCACTTTTTTTTTCAAAATCATATATAAATTGAATTATCTAAATAACAAAAAACAAAATATTTATACAATTATGTAATGAAATTTTCAGTCAAACGATCTGTAACGAAGCATTTAAGAGAAAAAATAAAATGTTTGAAGTTTATTTAAATAGATAAGTGAAGAAGAGTGAAGTTTTAGTTTATAGAATTTCATGTTAGTTACAATTATGAATGTATTAAATCATATAAAATCGAAGAAACATGACCAAATCACGTTTAAAGACAAAATAAAAATTATTTAAAATAGAAAATGTTTGAGTATAACATAGTCATGAAAAAAAAATCGAAAACCTTAATATACTAATATGAATTTCTTACATATTAAATAAATAAAGACCAATAAAGAGCATATGAAAATGATTTCAAGCATATTATAACTGAATGTTGAATTATATTATGCTGCAGGGTAAGGAGATTTAATGTCTGAAAATACAAAAACTCGATTCACAATGAAAAATGTTTTCAAATCATTTTATTTATTAATTTTATAATTTCAATCCAATCTTGTTTGTATTCAATATATTATAATTTTTTAAATCCTTAGAATAGCAATGTTTTTAGACAACATACCTAGTGAAACATTAATATACTGCCTATACAATTATACTATATCAGTCCATTAAAAGTTTAGGTGAAATAAAAACATAAAAATTTAAATGAAACGATAGTGTGAAAAGACAACAAGTTGAGTTATTAGTACATAGAGTATTAATGTAATATACTTCATTATATATTTCAATACTTAATCTATAGCAGTACTTAAACGAAAATATTAGTGAAGAAATTAAAATGACAAGGAACAATGATAAATTTGGTGTATTTCGGTCTAAAAAAAAAACTTAAAAAAACTGATATACAAAAGTACTACAATGGTTTTTGGATATTTCTCACATTAAAGTTGAGACAAATCTTAAAAGGATTTTTAACGCTTACTCTTAGTTTTTAAACAAATAAACACTTTTAAGAAAAATGTCAAAAATAGTGAAAAATAAATAAATTTGTTCTTTAGCCCTATAAAAATATCAAATTTTTGCTTAAAGCAAGGAACGAACCAATTAGATGTTTCATTAAATTTAACAGTTATTTTTCTAACAAAATTTAGGTTTTTCACATTTAATTTTGTATCCTTGATAATAGGATAATGTATAAAAGTATATTGTCCTAATTTTTTAAATTTTATATATGAAATTAGCAGAGCACCATTTCATTGAAATAACTAAGTTACTTTATTTTTTCCATCGTATAGATACATATTTGTTAAAACAGCCATATATATTTAGCTGTATTTCTTCCCTTATAAACAAATGGAAAATAAATCCTTAAATTTTATCATACCCCTTGCAAATTATAAAATATGTATTGCATATCGAGGCAAAAAAAAATACTAGCATAAAATAGCTAGATGTTTCCCTCCCAATAATGTGATGTTGTTTTGTAACTTCATAATTGGAATCATACAAAACTTAACACATATTAAAAATGTATCTCTTTCATAAAAATATACAAATTAACAAAAAAAAAAGACCAATAATGAATATAACCACTCAAATAAAAATAAAACATTAAGATTTGCCATTCAAAATGATGAGTTTTTCATATAAGCATATGGTATATTTTAATATTTTAGTTTCTTATCAGTATTATATTGAAAAAAATAATATTCTAAAGTTGAGTAATAATTGTGAAAAAATTTGCAGTTTTAGACAATATACCTACTGTTCAATATGTAAGCATAGTTACAAAAGTAATTTAGGTAGGTAGATAATATCTCAATCTTTATTAGGATTGTAAAAATAGATGAAAGGAGCGAATGTACAGTATTCATATTGAAAGATCAAAATAATTGGTTCAAATATATAAAATTAAAATATAATCAGGAAGAAATTTCGCATTAAAGGATTTGTCTCAAAACATGTTACAAATGAAATATGAAAATTTGTTAAAAAAAAAAATAGGTATACCTAGGTATAACATTGATTCAAACAAATTGGCTGTAAGAACCATTTTTAATTAAATTCTTTTAAACAACCTTCAGGATGAATAATAATATTTCATTTGTGACTAGTGGTGAGGGATTTCTTTAGAATCAAAAATTAATTATATAAAAGAACATTTTCTTTGCAATAAATCAAAGTTAATCATTATCAAAATTTGAAAGCTTCAACTGACTATAAATGAAGACAAAATAAAATATTTTTTAAGATACCGTCTTAAAATCTGGTTTTACGTATTAAAAAAAATATATATTACATTTATAATAATATAAGGAAAAAGAATCAGGTAAACATAAAGTTTTAAATACATACAACATAATTTATAGCCTCAAATGCTTTTAACTATAAATAACTGCAAACTCATTTAAAATTGTTAGTTTTTCATTTGAAATTATAATAAGACAAATTGCAGTTATGAATACAAAAATATGAGTAGGTTTATAAGTAATATTTATTGTTGAATGTAAAGTTGGTCCATTTTGAAATTATGAATGAATAAAAAATACTATATAAATCGACATTTAAAACTAATTAAGAACTATTTTACCAAACATTTAAAACCATACACATTTCAATGTCAAAAGTAACAAATTAGAATTAATTTTAAATAAACAATAAAATAATATTTCAATAAGACAATAACAAGAGACTTTTAGAACAAGAATAATATTTAGATAAATATAAACAAATTTATATAATTTCAATTAAAAAGATTTAAAAAAAACAGGTCACAGAAACAGTCTTAAGAGTATTCGTTCAACTAAAAAATAAAAGTAAAAGCAGATTTTAAGTTCATCCCATAACCCTTTAAATAAAATTCTTAAATGGCAAAATTAAATAAAATATTTATTTATTCATATAAAGATAATGAACTACGTAATCTAATTATTAATTATAGGCGGAATTATTTCCTTTGAGGAGATACGCCGAGTTCTAAAGCTTTTGCAATGAATTTTTCACCAGTGACAATATCACGGATATCTTTATCACAAAAGTGATGTAAAACTAAAATAATAATATTTACAAATGTATGAATTGTACTTTCAAATATTTTTAATTTGATTAAGAGTCATTATATAAATTGCTTTCAGGAATTCTACGAAAAAAAAATCAGTTTACACGAATACCAAATCAATGGAATATTTTAGTCAAAATCATTTTTATAATTCAGAAGTTTTAATTATGTTATGATCTTATACTTTTTTCATAAACATATTATCATATGTAATTGAAAAAATATGTTAATCAAACAATATAAAATGACACTTTTTTATGACAGTACAAGAAAATTATTTCAGATTGTGTATGTGTTGTATTTCTGAAAGAGTCAATTTATTATCATGAGAACATTAGTTTTGTGATTTAGAAAACTCGTATATTTCTTTTGACTTTAAAACACATGTAAAAATTGAAATCATCATGAAAACATCTATAGTAATTTAGATATTGAAAAACCATAGTAAAACTGAAAGTTTTTTGATGAAAGATTATTCAAGTCATTATAATGATATTCGGCAATAATTATTATTTAATAAAATTATTGATAATTTTTCATAAACATGCTGAATGTTGACTGTTTGTTTATTATATGAAAAAAGTATAATAGAGAAATACAAAATCTAATGTTTCGATGAAAAGTAATCAAAATGGGATGTCATTTAATCAATAATAAAACCTATTATTGCATATAATTTGAGTATTAAAAAATTATCAAAAAAACTATATATAGGTACGTAAGGCAATTATTATAGTAAGAATGCCCCTCAATTTTGTGATGGCCATAAAAAATAAAAGTATGATAAATATGGAAGGGATTAAAAAAAATAATTGATTGAAAAACAAAATATGAACACATAATTATTCTTAATATTTCTATTTTCATAGAAAATTTGTTTAAATTGAATACAGACAAAAATAATGAAGATGTGCATGTGATGAAAAGAGAGATCACGCGATGAATTGAACACATTTATAATATTAAAAAAATCACATACAATCTACTTGTACTTAACCACGTCAAAACAAAATCAAACAGAAAAAGGATAACATAATAAGCAACGATTAAAATTATTTTGTGATTTTTTTTTGAATATACTAATAGTCCTCAATTTTCGACGAAAAAAAATTTTTTTTTTCCACTGGCATCTATAATTATAGTTATAAACTTCATAAATAAATGTTGAATTAGGAAGTATCCTTATTATTGCAAATCAAAAAATGATTTCAACCGATAAAGAATTAAGAGATGTTAAAAAATCTATAAATATATGGAATTTGAATGTAGCTTTTCTTTATAGATTCGACTTGTGAATGATTTAGCATACATCCAAGATCAGGAACGTATATCGTACATCTTAAGTCAAGAACTATCAGTATATTGATAGGTATAACATATAATATAAGCTAATAGGATTTGACAAAAATATTTTTCGTTGATATCAGTAATATATGTTAGATAATAAATATATAATAAGAAAAACAAACATAAAAGAGATCATTTCATAGTTTTTTTTTTCTTTTAAAAGTATTGAAATATTTTACCAAAAATATAAACTCTTCTGAATTCACGAACGAAAATATGTACTCGTGAATATAAGAAAAAAATATGCCCACACGTTCCTACGCTATCGAATAAGTAAAGAACGAAACCTCTGAAAGGAAACTAAGCGTCAAACTGATCTTTGAATTTGAAAAATACATTATCGAGGTGATGCGGTGGAGGCATCTTGATATCGACCGGTGGTATCGGCGCAGGCTGTCCCTTCTGACGGCGGTGATAGATGCTTTTGTGATTGTTGAGCGAGTTAAGCGTGCGGAACACCTTATGGCAGAGGCCACAGCGTGCCGAATGCAGCGGCTGAAGGTGCTGTTGCTCCGTGTGCCTCTTGAGAGTGAGGCGTGTGGAAAGCAGCTTACCGCACACGTCGCAGCGGTGGCCCGACCCCAGGGGTCCCACTGCAGACCCAACCACAAAGTTACGCATTAGTCACACGACATCAAGATCAAGATTTTAAGAAGATCGACTCACTGTTGCTCATTGCTTCATAATGATATTCAGTTCATAAGCACGTCTGATTTTCAAGATACATGAGTCAAATCTTTTGATATTCAAAAATAGTCTCGACAACTAATTTGTGCGTTTTTACTTCAAGATCATTATTAAGATTGAGAAACAGTAGTCACAATATATTCATATGCTATTTCAATTAAACTATATTTCTAGCAAGTTTCATCAAAAAACAAGTTTTAAATTTCATTACAAACTAAAAGAGAAAATTATTCAAATTTGCTATTCATCCATATCCCAGGAAAGTACAAAGCAATATTATTTTTTTATATATATTATTATATATATGTGTGTCCAAAATAAAACATAAAATAGGATAATGCAAATCCAACACCAGTTATATTAAACAGGATGATTGCCTGGGGCAAGTCGATTCCGTTAAGTTCGCTAGAACTCTAATAAATAAACAGACATCTAAGTAGACAAAACAATAAAGAAAAGCGGTGATGATATATCCAACAGGTCCCAAAAAAGCGGAACCAATTGGCACAGACGTTGCCAAAAATATATATTAATTTGCACAACCTGGGAAAATATACGTATGAAAATGTTTTAGATAATTTTCTCTTAGTTAATTTTCAAGATTTTAGCCGGTAAATGAAGCGCACTTTGTGGTTGGGCCGCCTGTTACAGATCTTTATTATGAAGGGCATACTCTATGTGACCCAATTGGTTCCGTCAATTACAACATGAATAATAATTTATATATATAATATAAAACATGGAAAAGCAAACAACTGCTGAAAATAGAATGAATTATTTACAAAAAGCATCGAAATGGAAGGAACCTATGAAAAAATTACATGAAGTCGTACAGAAAATACTCATGCATACTCTAAACTTATTTAAATCATACGTTGGTACATATCGAATACACCTTTATAAATAAATGGCACGAATCGAACCGATGTTCCGATAATTAACATGCTTTTTCCTGTTTCGATGCATAAGAAACACGGGTGAAGCATAAAAAGAACTTTTCTCTTAAACTATACATCATATGTGAATTGAGTGGAGTGTAAGAAAGAAAGATGAAACAAGTGATTCATGTGTAGGATGACCATTCATCATGGACAATCTGGCCTCTGACAATAATATGTCCCGCACGAGTACAAAATAATGAAAACAATGGTCAGCCTATTCATGTGAAAAGTGTGAGCGGTGAGATTTGAAAGTGGCAACGATCAGTTGATCGGAAAGTAGGGTGCGGCGGTTGCGGGGTGGATAGGTGAGGGCGGGGGGGCGGTCTGCTTGCGGTGATAGATGCTCTTGTGATTGCGGAGGCTGTTCAGGCTGGAGTAGACACGACGGCATATATTGCAGACGGGTTCTCGCGACGGTCGCATGTGAACATTCTGGATGTGCCTTTTCAGGCGAGTCAGTGATGATAGACTCTTGTTGCAGGGCTCGCATCTGTATTCTTCGGGGGGGGCACCACCTGGCGGGCACACAACCACAGCACTTTAGCACTTCCGCTTTCATTTTTTTTGTTTATATTTTTAATTTTTGGTTTTTGTTTTATGTTTCGGCCCTGTTTCTTGTTAAACATGTATATTTCTCCATCTCAACAAGTGTTTCAGTTCACATTTGTTATTATAATATAAAAGCACCGCCACCCTCCCCCCCTTTCTTTTTAAGTTCTTAATTTAATTTCCATTTAGCAAGAGCATATGTCCCCGACCAGGATTCCAGAATGGTTATTTTAATTTGTAGCATTAGTGGATGGTATTAAAATTGTATTTTACCAATAATTATCATGCTTCATTATGAATTCAAAGGCGTTTTCTGTTAAGCTAATAAATATACTCTAATCTAATATTATATTAATTCTCTTCAAATGAGATCAAACCAGCACCTTCTTACTACTATGTTACATAAATATATCGTCATATGTAAATATAATAAATTTAAATCATAATTAATTTGGAAACATGATTTTTTTATTATAATTATTCAACTGAATCGCGCCGCAGCATAATTGGTCAAATACTTTAAATGAAAAGTAATATTAAAACAGGTTTTTTATTATTCGGTGAATGACTTCATTTAGAAATTTGAATCTAAATCATAATTGACACATGATTTTAAATAAACATTTCTTTTATAACAGTGAAATGTTCATAAAAGCTATTTCTATAATTGATATGAAATATAAATTTTGATTTAAAAGTTTTCTTATACATTTTTCATTGGAGAAAAAAATCTGTGATATTTTTTTCAACCTAAAACTTCCTACAAAATAATATAATAAATCATAGGCTTTAATCGTTGAAATATTCCATACATTGTATAAGGATATAAAAAAATCTAAAAAATATAATGTAACAGTGAAATATTAAATAATTTTGTTTCTGAACAAATCATAAGGAAAAAAAAATAAACTGAAAAATTTCGTAATACTATACTCTAGTTACAAATTTGGAAATATTCGAAAGTATGTAAAAGTAAAATAATAATTTTGGAAATAAAAGAATACAAATGTAGAATATGTATGTATAAATAGATATGTATGAGGATACACCACTATTATCTATTCCATTAATCATAAATTCATATTATATGTATTTGGATACAGTTTTTGAAAAGTTCATAAATCAATTTTCTTACCTTAATAAATTTTCAGTATTTAAGTGGAAATTGTAGGATTCACAACAATGATTCTTTCAAATAAACATGAGCTCAATTTTGAAATAAATTTCAATAAAAGTTTGTTACCTTAAAAGATTGTATTTTTTTGAAATTATACATTTTTTGAATAGTGAAATTTTTCAATATTTAAAAATGAAATATAACCTTCTTCACTTTTAACAATATTATATTGAATTTTTATCGTTATGAAATTGTTTGCACACGCATCAATGTATCAGTTAACATAATTTTGTTCGAAATAAACATCAATATATAAAATATGTACAATAAAATTCCCCTATAAAACTTAATTATACATAAAAGGAAAGCAATATGATAAAGAAATAGTAGTATTTTAGTTGAAATGTGTAGAGCTGAAAGTTTTTGTTTAATTTTAAATTGCTAATATTATATTATATAGGAACAAAATTTTGTTCTATTCGTACACGCAAAATAAAAAAAAGGTTGAAAACTTGTATGAATAAAAATAAAAGATGTTGTAAAAATCAAGATATAAAGCAAAAAGTAGAAAAAAATAATACGAGTGTCAATTGGAAAATCCAAATTTCAAACATCTTTTAGAATTGTATGTGAATTATAAGTTGGAAAAGCACTGCACGATGAAATCAAAAATGTTCTTAAATATATAATACAGTAAAATGCTTCACCCACGTACTGTAAAGTTTTTTTTTTTGTAATGAAAATCTCCACATTTGTAAATATATACATATACCATACATATATAAAATATAATTCAGCAATATCAAAATATATCATAATGTAAGTTATATCGCAATTATATACAAATCTACAGACCAGTCTCATTTTCTATTTTAAACAGGAAAAAAGATAAGAAAAAGCATTATTTAAGACATGCATAACTTATTAATTCAACCACCACACAGGAAAATTAATTTCAATACAGATACTTCGTAAAGGGGAAGTAGAGTATCGGAAATTTTAGAGTTGTATAGAAAGAAAGATGCATTACAGTAGTAATAAAAAAAGCTATCACAGACATTATGCGGTAAGCATGCATTCATTTTTCCTCTTACTGTCAACCACTTTTGCACAAGATAAATAGGGAAAAAAGATTTTTACTCTCATTTTGTGAAAAAATATTAATTAATGGAAACATTATCTGCAACAATTGGCCATACAGTAAAAAGAAAATAGCTGAATGACACAATAATCCATATTTAACAGCGAACGTAAAATATGACATGACATGATGTGATGAATTGCTATGAATATAACCTAAATGTATACCTATAAATATTCATAGATATATATTTATATGTATACGACAACATAAAATAATGAGAAGCTTTTCTAGATTTTCACTCACCTTGAGAAGTCCCAGCTAATCCGTCCGGTGTCAACGTGGGGCTGCCTAGACCTGAAAGGAAAATGCATATTAGAATATTTTCCGGAAAATTGACGATTTTTCGAAAAGAAAAAGTCTAATCATAGTTCGATGAGCATTAAAAATCATTTTTGAAAAATTTACAACGGTTTTTTTTTTGATATGACATGAATTGCGCTCTGTATTATGACAATGGTATAAGTATGAAAATTGGGAAAATGAGCAAATCGTTTTTTTTTTCAGTTCACATTATTATGAGCAATTATAACATATTTTGAATCTTGAAAATGTTGTGAAATCAAATGTCAAACAAAGAGCTTAAATATCAAGAATCAAAAGAAATTGACATACATTACTGTCATAAGGGATTGTTTTAAATAATATTTCAAAACCCAAATGTGAAACTCACCTGCGAGCGGTGAATGATCGGCTAGAGTTGCCATACTGAAATTGAACGAGCCTGGTGTGAAGAGTTTAGAGTCGGATGGTGACAAAAAAGGTGGTGGCGGAGGTGCTAGCGGTGGTGGAGTGCGTTCATCTGCTTCCGCCGAAGAACCCCTCGACGATGGACCCAGCTGTTAAAAAACAAACAAAGTTAAATTCAAAATTTTCATTGGAGACCACCATTAACTCCGAACGAACTACCTTATCAATATCATATCAACTGTGCATATGAATAAAATGGGAATTTGAATCGAAGGCAAATAAGTAAATTTTCTTATTAAAATCATATCGAGTTAAGGTGAGCGAAGTGAACCGAATCAAAACTGACGAATGAGACAACTATACGTTTATACAGTAATTTGTTTCTGATGAAGAGATAGTTGCATAGGCGTGTCTCTTTCGTCAGTTTCAAATCGGTTCGCCTCGCTTGCAATGTCATCTCTTTCTGAAGGAGAAAAGATGACTGTATAACCGCATAGGTGTGTCTCGTTCGACAGTTTCAATTCGGATTGCTTCGATCACAATGCGAATTGATTGTGAGAGTTGAGCCAAACTATAATAAAAAAGGAATCTATATTATAAATACGCTAACGATGCTCGAAATTTTCAGCCGTGCCTCGAGTTCGAATTATCGAGCGTACGCTGTATTTGCCGGCGTTGTTCACTCCGAGTCACCGTCGTACTCGAGCAATGCATCACTTTTTACGCACATAAGGCGTTCGACTTCTGTCCGAGACCTACATTTTTATCATCAAAATAAAGGGTTTTCCAACTAGAGCGGGTAGATGTTGACAAGCTGTGGCGGCTATGTTTTTTTGATTACATTCATCAAATGTATTTTATATTATTTCGTTACTGATCTCAACTTATTATGCAAAGTTAGGGAATTCAGCAATTTGTCTAAGTGGTAGAAATTAATCATCAAAATTTGAGTTCGTTCCCGACATCGTCACACGCGCCGCGTCCATACTATGGTAGACGCAGTTTCAGGGTATTTTCGAATGAATGGATGTTTGAATCAGCAAAATTGGCATATTTATGGACACATTAGATTCTCTAGGTGATAATGCATCAAAAAATATACTGCTAAGATGGATATTCTGCAAAAAATAATTTAGGGTACTGCTGTCTTTCGTGGAGATGACGCGAATCAGTCACAAAGATCGTTTGATTTGACCCCACTAGACGTTTTTTTGTAAAATTTTTTGAAGTGAAAAGTTGATGCCAATAAGCTGCAATCAATTGATGCCAGTAAAGTTTGCAAAACTTAAGGTATCGCTTAAATGCAGCTGGATATATACAGAAAAGTCGGGTGAAATGAACTTTAATTTTGGTGATGAATTTCCACCACTTAAACGTATTGCCGAATTCTGTATCTTTGCATAACAATTTGAAACTATTTACGAAATAATATAAAATACATTTGATGAATGTAACTAAAAAAATATAGCCGCCACAGCCTGTCAACATCTACCCGCTCTAGCTGGAAAACCCGTTATATCGTAGATTTAGTAGGCTCCAGTCAAAAATTCAATCGCGGCACGTTATTACCGTTTTTTTTTAAATTTTAAATATTTTTTCGCTATTTTATAATAGCGCAATACGAATTTGATTGATTCCGAACAATTTTGATACACATGCGCCTACTGCTAGTACAGAATAAAAAAGAAAACTCACATGCTGCCTGTGATGATGCGAAGGCGGCGGCGAATCGTCGCTGCGGTCCAGATCTGCCGCTGCTCCGCACAACAAATCGATCGGCTCGTGCTTCACGTCGTCCACCAGCCTCGGCGAAGGACTTCCACTCGAGTTGGAGACCCCGTTGCCGTTGTTGTTCCCGGCCGGGGTCGCCTCGCTGTGGTTGTTGAGCCTCGAGTTGATGTGGTGCTTGGTGGAGAAGTCGGCCGGAGTCAGCTGCGGCATGTGAGACGCCAGCTCCGTGTTGTTGTTGTCATGACGAGGCCTCTTGCTCGCAGCATCGGGCGAGTTGTCCGAGGAGCGCGACACCCGCCTCGGATGGTGGTTGCGCCTCAGCAGCTGGTGGACGGAGGGCGGGTGCGCCAGCAGGGCCTCCTCGAGCTTGTCGCAGTAGGGGGGCGCGGGGTGCGGCGTGTGCGGGGCGCCCGGGGGCGGAGTGCCGACGCCGACGCCGCTCGCCGCCCTCGCCATGCTCTGCATCTGCGCCAGCTGCTTTTGGTGAACGGGCTATTTAGTCGATCGATCGAATATTCGGTTTAGTCTATTTCGGGGTTTTTTTGATTTGGGTGCGGAAAATTTTGAGAATTTTTCGCGATGAAAGTGTGAGGTTTTTTGAAGGGTTGTTTTTATTGTTCGGGTTGAAGAGAATCGGTCTGATGAGGAAAAGAAAGTATGCTCGAGGCGCTGGTTTTATTGAATCTTGCTTGAAATGCAGTGTAGTGTAGAGCATAATATGATAGCAGGCATTTAAAATGCAACTCTCATAAATTTTCTTAAAAAAATATATCAAGATTATCATAGTAACCATGTTAAATTTTCGATACTGACCGTCATTTTATGTTCATACTTAAACTGATTTTCTAAAAAGTTTCGACAAAATATGTGTCAAAAGGTATAAATGCTTTCTTTATGAATGAAAAGCTCATTCAGAACCATTTTCTTCAACTTTGAATATATCGATATTGCAAAACAATAGTAGATTAACGAGTCAAAACTTCACAAATTTTAACTCACGAACCTACTGTTGTATAAAATATCGACATGAATAAATACCCTTAGATAATACAGTTCCCAAATGTTTTTGACTTCGAACTATTTAAAATTATATTAAGCTGAATTAAACCTTGACGTATAAAATTGAAATTATACATCTTGAAATTTATTTACATTAAATCTGTCAATGAATCGAATCCAAAAATCCCACTCAAAACGCATTTTTCGATGCCTATTGATTTAATTTCAATTGGGAACTGCCAAATAGGGTTGAGTCGACAGAAAGAAAGCAAGCAAAAAAAAGCACATCAAAAATCGAATACTCACTCCTTGGGCATCTTCGTTTTGTGTGAGTCCCGAGACTCGCAAGACTTCGGCCGTCTTCAGGAAACTGCTCAGAGATCGCTGATGGACGTTCACCTCTCCGTGATATATGAATTCAACGAGGGCGTGCAGATCCGTGAACGCCACATCCTGAAGCACTATCACCGGATGCTTGCACGGTGTGGACTAAGGAAACCACATACTGAATTAAGGAATATTCAAAAAAATGAGAAATTCGAGGGATTCGAAGGTGGATTACTTTTAAAATCTCCCGAAAGTACGGGCTGCAGGCCGACAGGACGACCCTGTGAGCCTTGAGGATTTTTCCATCGCATGCCAGCGTCACGTCCACGAAGTCCTCATCGTCCCTTAGGTTTTCGAAGGCCGATGTGAGGCTGCTCTGGTAATTGTTCCAGCGCAGACAGAAGTGTTGAGTGTCTACCATCGTTGCGAATGTTTCACTGCAAGAGAGAAGAAAATAATTATTAATCATTGTTGCTAACTTTAAAACTTTTCAGTGAGAAGTAGAAAATATTTTTTTGCCGAAATTGAGTTATGTACAAGAATCGCTTCTGTATTTGGTGGCAAAAGGATATAAAAGAACTTGGAACGTGTACCGAGATATATCATCAAGTTGCTCGACCTCCTTCTAATACATGTATAACTTTGAGCGCGCTTTATTCGAAATCATCGCGAAGTCAATTGTACCCCTTGGCCTTTTCAGTCGTCATATGTAGTTAGTTTTTCGTGAAAATCTTTTTCGTATCGAGGCGTGGATATCTCGCCATGTGTTGCTATGCTATTTCGTATCGACAAAAAACTACATAATGCAATTAATATTAAAGAAATTGCGACAAGATACCAATATATCAGAGAGAAATATCAAGGTGCAAATGTGATGATAACGGAATAACCTTGACGAAAAAAAAAACTATTAGAAAGATAAAAATTTTAAAACACATTCGCTCGAACGAAGCGCGAATTATGTCGGATTAAATTGACGACTGAATTTCACAAAAGGCACAAGTGACCTTTATTATCGAAATTGAGTTAAGTACAGAAGATGATTCTAAATGTGAAACGGAACAATTTTCTGTAGTTAACTCCATTTCGATAAAAAATATCACTTGTGCCCTTTGTGAAATTCATAGTATCGCGCGTTTCATACGAATTTTACGAATCGAATTAGATCATTTCGCGTCGAAGGCGTATAGTAATAAATCTAAATCATAAATAAATGAACTACAGATCAGAAGAAAATATTTGATGAATAAAAAAAGATAGTTATTTCAGAAATAACATCGACACGCGTAGCTGAAACTAAACTAATATTTATACTAATTTAATATTTGTTAGAGCCGAAAATAAATTAAACCGTTTTGATTAGTCATTATGGTGTAAACAGAGATATTCCTAATACATCTTAAAACGTGCGCTTTTTCTAGCACATGATCGATAAATGAAAATAATTTAGCAATGCGTAGTTTGGATTCGAATGTAAACATCGAAAAAGTTATGGCCTTTTTTCACTTTATACTTTGACGAGCCACATGTCTTAAAACTTATAAACTTGATTTGTATATTTATGATATAATTCGATCCGAAGATCGTTATCGATCGCATATGACTTTAGATAATAATATTCGTTTGTATAAGTGATTAATAATGAAAAAACATAAAATTCGCTTATGTCATTCGTGATATCTAATAAAAAATAGTTTATGGTATAAATATTAGATATGATTTAGGCTCATGCTATTCGTAAAATAAATATTTTGTCACATGAATCAAAATTTCTCTTAAACGAACGTATGTATGTAAGCAAGTGTTGCTTTATTTGTACGTTCGTAGAATTGAAAGTTCGAGGCCTAACTAAATATTTGACTCGTCGATCGGATATATTCACATTCTGTACCGTCATTTCATAAATAATAAAAATATTGATATCAATACATTATCGACGCTTATTATAAAAACAATAGAATAATTTCAAACAATTTTTTGTGACGACCTAGAAAATTTTCCGAACATAAAATTAATCCGCGCAAAGTTTTATCAACTATATCGCAGATTTTTTTTTCAACGCTGATATTAGAGGATGATAAAAAACTTTTTGAGCACACATACGTTGCATTGATAATACGAAAACGTATTGCACAATAGGTGAACTAGTACATAGTAATTTTTTTCGTATCGTCGACCCGCGATATCAGATAACGAGAAAATCTATTCGCAAATTGTCTAAGCTGTTCGCAACACATACGATACGATATAGCACTTGTGTGCTTTGTATGCAATTGTAGAAGTCACAGTCCAAACGACGATTATAGAGTCTTTTGGAAGAAATTCGAAGAAAATCGATAGATTTAGTCAATTTTTAGCGACGATCGTGCATTCGGATATGTATACGAGTTGCATCGACTGTTTTATGATTATTGCGGTTTTATGCGGATTATTTTAGCTAAATACGAATCGAATAGATAAAAATGATTGGCTTAAAAGAAACTTGATAAAACTATGAATTCGATCAATAATTTTGTAGATAATTTAATATTTTTTTTGGAAGCGAAATCTCAACTTTTCGAGAACGTCGGAAATTGTTAATGAGCAAACTTCGCGTCTTCATTATTATTTGACTTTGATGAAATTTTATATATGTAAATATTAATCAAGAGGAAACTAGGAACTGCTTTTCTTACTGACACCACTCTTCACTTAGCATCGAAACTTTTATACAACTTTACGAAATCTCGAGTCGAGACTTGGGGGGTGGAAGTTGTACAGGTTGTGTGCACCACACGAAACGACAATAAAGCACCACGTCAAATTAAATTAAAGAAGATAAAGGTATTTATTAAACGTAGCATATATTCTTCTAAAATAAATATATTCGTCATTATTACGCATTTGAATCGATTTGGTTGCATAATCTTTAAAGTTCATTATAGAAAAATCTATTAATAAATATACTATCGATTTTGATACGAATCACTTCTATGTTATCTCTAAATTTGTGCCAAATGCATTCATTCAATCTGTCATTTGTAATGAAATAGTTTATTGAAAAAAATATTTTTTAAATAAATAAATTATTTCGATATTGATATTTTATTTCATTTTAAATGACGATCGAAAAGACCAAGGGGTACGAGTGACATTTTTGCCTTAATTGAGTTATGCATAGAAATAGCTTCTATACATTTGGTGGCAAAAGGATATAAACGAATTCGGAACGTGTGCCTCAATATATCATCAAATCAGTCGACCTCCTTCTAATACATGCACAACTTTGAACGCCCTTTTCTCGAAATTACTTGCACTCCTTGGCCTTTTCAGTCGTCATATATTAATATTTAGAATAAGAACTAAAAAAAAAACTCCTTTAACAACCAGTCGCACTATACGAGAGACCGCATCAAGCGTAGTCTAATAGGAGTCGTTAGATAATAGAGAAGAGCTCATATGCACAATCGCCTTTGCATGTACAAGTGTCCCCCACACACACACACGTTCGACATAATACAAAAACGTCATACACGAGCATATTCGACGATAGTGTATGGGTGATTTTGGCCAAAAGTGTGCGTTTGATTAGACTCAAGGTCGTGCAATTTCTTTATCAGTTAGTGCGGCTCTCACTTTCGGCAGCGGACTGCTGCACATATTGTGTATATGTACACGTTATGGCTGTTTGATGGTGGTTTTTGAATTTTTTTTTTGGTTTTTGATCAGGTTGGAAGATTGGTTTGAGTTTGGGTGTTGAATGGTTTCGGAAGTGATAGAAAATTTTCGATAATTTTAATGAGTTTTCAAATGTGGAATCGAATGATTGTTCTACTGATCCATTGAAAATTTAAGGAAAGATCTATAAAAACGCAATTTCTTATTGATATGTTTGAGAAAGAAAGGTCGTATGCGTTTTTCATATACAGCAGTTATCCAAAAACGTACCATCAAAAGTGATGAAAGACAGAGACAGACGAATAATGTATGGACGTACATATACATATGTACGTGCGTCTTTGTCTTCCGTCACTTGCGTGGATTTTAGAGATCATTTTTGTAGGATCTGGTGTTTAGAAAAAGGATAAATTTGAATGTTTAGTTTTTTTTTTTAACTAGGAAATGAAAGGAAAATAGCGCAAAGTATAGTTTTTTTAAATATTTATAATAATGTATTAAAATAAGATACGTAACGCAAGGGGAACGCTCATGATTTGTCCAACTAAAATTATTGCCTTTTTAGATCTAGTGAACGCATATAGAGCAAGAAAGGTAATGATTTCTAGCTAGAAATCAAATGCGTTCCTCTTTGTACTACAATTCTGATTAAAATCATTAATGAAAAATATCTAATATGATTTTATCATGAATTCAAAATAATATTGAAAATCAAAGTATTTTATATGATCGCGCAAAATATCATTTAATAATCACAACTATAATATAATTAAAAAACATTAGGCCAAAAAATATGAGATACATTATATTAAAAAAAAAACACGTTTATCTATGTAATTAGTCAATAATATAATAGCAATATAAAAAATATGCAAACGTATAGTGTTTGCTAAATTATGAACTTTCTGAGCATGTGCAACGTGTAAATAGCTTATCTCTATCATAATCATGCGATAATCTTGTCGAAAATGACATTCGATAATATTGTTCGTTTATTAAAACAATATCGCCAGCTAAGATCTTAAGAAGTAAATTCGCATAAATCACGGAAAATTTAAATGGGAAAACTCGTGAAAATTCTAACGCATCGTTCGAGCGTTTCCATGAAGATGTCTCTCCTCACCTTGCTTCGAATGCTGCGGGAAAAGCTCCTGACTCGAAAATATTTCAAAAATTATAAAAGCATATTATTATATAATAAAACGAGAAATAGATACTGTAACAAATCACTGGGCGACGCATGTAATCATTATAAGAGCGCGAAAAAAAAATTAATTGCGATTTTTTTAATAATAGCTATTTCGGGTCAACCGCGACGAGATATAATGCATGTTTATGCATAAACGCGACTTTCAGCGTCAACTTTTCAATAGATATGAAACGTGGCTCGATCGATATCTATATGAGAAAAAAATATTCTAAAATTAACAACTTGAGGCCAGGACTCAAAATATTTAACCTTTTCTAGGACCAGGACTCGCATTTTTGCATATTTCCTATTGTAGAACTCAATGCTAATACAGAAACATGTTCATTTTCAATGAAATTTGTATAGATTTGCATCAAACTTTAGAGTCAATTTTAGCAATATTTTATGAATTTGAAAGCATTTAAAATCTTCCGTCGCCAAGGTGTTAATTCAATTTGAATTACATTCAGTCAGTGAATAATCGTTAGTTCGTATATTTGCCTTAACAGAAACAGAAGCAGATGGTTTTTCATTTGAGCAACGGAAAGAAAAAAACTATTTGTTTTCCTTCCAACAGGTCGAATAGGCAATGTGTACATAAAATATACACGTGCCGCAGTTTTGAGACAAACGATGATTTACGATTAAGAACGTATTACACATGTGCGCAAATATGCTCGAAGAATTTTCAATTGTGTGTTTAATTGGACAGATCGTCAAATAGGTGTCGATGATTGCTGAAAATTCGATGATGCAATTTCACTTGCAGTGAAAAAAAATTGCGCTAAATTTGACTATTTTATGCTGAAATGTTTTAAATGTGTGAGTTTTCTGAAGAAAACTAGCGGATTGCGGAATGAGAGTATGTACACATTGTATTTAGATAAAAATATAAATGTGTGCTGAAAATTTTTATTTTGGACTCGTTAATTAATCATTTTAAGAACTATCAATCGAAAAATTTCTTTGTATTATTTGATTGGGTGCGTTTAAAAATTATATTTTTCGATTTTTCCTCATTTAGAATTAGTATAGTGCGAATGTTTCGATGTGTTGTATTGAAAAATGCATTATCTAACATGATATGATAATTTGGAGATATGGCACTAATGAAGTGCGATTATAGGATTTCATCGATAGATAAATGCTTCTGCATTTTTAAAAGTTGCACGTATCGAAAACGATATAATTTTTTCTTTAACAGTCTTTACGACTAGCTTAAAACGGCTCGTATCCGAAAATGTAATTTTATCTTCAAATACACTTTCTTTATGACATTGGACCGCTGATAAATAAACATGCAAATAAATTCGTGTCAAATGTAAAAAAAGTTATCGTCAGAAATACCTAAATTAAAATATGCCTATATCAAGAACTATGCAAAACGCAATAAACGAATATTTACAAGATTCGCTTTTATTACATACAAATAAAGCGTTCGACGCAATTATCTTAATTAAAATGACGCATTGCAAATACATATAAGAGCGTTTTTTCTTTCGAATCGTAACGATTAATCGAATGAACTAAATAGTGTTCATTATTAGTATATACAAACATTATCGTCGAAGGAAAATATTGGTGCTAAATCGACGTGTTGTATGAACGAAATTGATTGTTGTGTCTAAGAGGTGATGATTGGCGTCAGTTTTCGATATTGAAAAAATAAAGCTTATTGTCTTCGATTGACTAAGCTAATGATTTCAAGATTAATTAATGAATCGGAGTCGTTATTCAAATGGATGGTTTCGAATTTTCAACGAACATTCGTGGGAACGTTGAAATGTGTGAGCTTCTTTTCAAATCGAAAGCTTTTAACTAGAATATAATTTTTGAAAAAAATTTGAAAATTTGAAATGAAATTTATTGCAGAGTAAAATTTATATAAGAATATTTTTTTTATCTGTACAATGCAACGAGCGTGCATATTGAATTGTGAAAAAAGTTCAATAGACTTGATAAATGTGCTGTAATAGACATTTGTGATTTATTTGCGTTATTATGTGTGTCAATCGACTAAAAAAATAACGAGTGAAAAAACAAGTACGATGATTATTTCCTTAAAGAGATAGGACGGTTCGAGTCCTATGATTGTTTTATTAATAAACACATATAATGATTATACATTGAGGATATCAATAGTAATGAAATAATTATATTTCGCTGAAATACATACATAGTAATCTCTGTCGTCGGTTGGTTAATTTCAAACATTTCGGAGATAAAAATAGTGATGTCACGTAATAATCATAGAAAATATGCACGACCTCAAATTTCTTTTCGTACGAAAATCGCAGATTCTCAATTGATTATTTTTCATTTTTAATTATAAAAAGTGAATATCTAATTCAATTTGAAAATCAGAAGGTAGGCGTATGGAAAAATTGAATACTTTGAACGAATATTCATTTGAAATTTTCTTTTGAGAGATGAGTTTTTCATGAGTGAAAATTTGAAAAATTCGGAAAATCGTCGCATTTGAGAAATTTCGATAGAAACGAAAGTCTGGTAGATTCTTTTAAATCGCGTGTAATTTCGGCTGTCCAAACAGCGTATGGAAGATAATGATTGCCAAATATAGTTTTTTTCGCCATTCTTTATCAATGTTTAGATAATTTTAGTTTTATGCGGACAAAATAGATAATTCCTAGTTGAATTTTTCGCACATTGCCAATTTCACCGACGTGCAAAAAAGCGTCCGTTCGAAAACAAAAAATCCCAAAACTATCGAAACGAAACGCTTCCAAGTCACATAACAAAACATGTCCTAATTATTACATTAATTTTATGTAGACAGATGGTGCGGTGGGTACACTATAAGATGTCGGAACGTGTAAAAAAAAGAGTACCTTGTTCAAACATTGGAAAACTCTAAAAAGACATTCGTCACAATAAATACATATATATATATTCGCGATTATGTTCACAAGTGTCGTGCATAGATCTACAATTGATTTGATAGCGGAACGTGTAAACTTGTGCAAACGGAAAAACTGTTTTTCGAATTGTTTTCAGGTCAAAATCCTTGAAATCGATGATCCAACGATCGCTTTTGGATCTTTTTGTATGCTTGTGCAAATAATTATTACGAATTCTCTATGAAAGAAACATCTGGAAATACGACGGTTACTAAATAAAAACTGTCACGCTTCGATGTTCCGCATTAATAGGGCGGGAAATTTTATGGAATTTTAAAAATAAGGGTTAAAATTGTATGAAATCAGCATTGTTGAAGACTGAATTGAATTTATGCGTCCATGAAAATATGTATTAGATAACATTTTCATAAACATTGTATAGAATAAACGATGTGATGTAATAAAAAAATATATAATTTTTAAAACAAAACACATACATAATAGAAACAATTACCTTTAGACATTTGTAGAGATGTAAATGGTCGTATCGACTAGCAGTTTGCAGGATATTCGACGATTGAGTCTTTTGAAAAATTTGTACTCGATTCGAACGGCATTGTCAATAATTGCAATATTTTTTTTAAACAAATATATCGATTAATATAAGCGTTTTTTTCTCTCTTTCAATACACCCGCTTCCTTGTATCAATAAATACTATTCAACATCACTATAGATTTTATACGGAACCGCTTTCTTTATTATTAAATTAAAACTTTCAAGCACACACACATCGTCCGATGAACCTGCGAAATCGTATGAAATACCAAAAAAACTATTAGTATTTTTCAAAATATAATCAAAAACGAAACAAAACGGAACTAGATACGGGAGTTGTTCTCGTCGGTGCAGCGCGCAACGTTCTGTTCTGAAACGCGCGGATTCAATCGTAAGATTAATTATTGTTTTCTTTAAAAATAATTATAATCAGTAATGAAACATTGTAGCTTTATTATCACAAAGCTCCTACAGTGAAAAGCTTCAGTCGTGAAAAGTTTCAACTGCCAAAACGAGTCGATTTCCCTTGATTTTTTTTCAGTACGTGCGAAATAGTTTTAGCGTATCTTTTTATTGTGTACAATGCACACTATGAAAACGAAACGCTGATAAGAAAATTCGGACACGTAAATTTGCACATATTTAAATCACAGAACAAACAAATTTAGCAAATTTAATTAAAAAAAAACACAACAATTCAAATTTGAACCAATCGACAATACAATCGAAAAAAAATTGGATCGAATTTCGAACGCAACATGAGCATCAAAATACAAATATGATACGTTTTTATGAATTGAAATAAAATGAAAATAAATACCCACGTGAATTTGACCAAAATTAATTAAAATTATTAAGGAGGACTCGCACGGAACTATTTAGGCGGACGTTTGAGCCGAGTCTTCCTCAAGACGATCATCTTCGTCGGATATCGCCGGAGTGTTTGGGGAGGTTTCGACGAGCTGATGATGGAGCCGGCCGGGAAGACCTCTGATGATGGACGAACGCGGATATCTGACGAATATGTGTATTTTTTTTCGCTATATGCGCGATAGTGCACCGGAGCGTTCGACGGGACATCTGTTAGCGAGTGCGGGAACTAGGCGAGCGCGCGCAAAACGCAAACTTGTCAAATAGTTGAAACTTTTCGCGACTCTACTTTTTTCTATATATTCGTATAAAAATTGGTTTTAATTAGTATATATGTATTGATAGTTTAATTAAAGTTTATTGAGACTGTTTTAAGCATGATTGAGATTGATAGTTATTTACATATGCCACAGTGAAATAGTTTAAGTTAACTTTATTTAGAGAATTTTTAAATTTATTAATAAAGTTATAGTTTTTAATTATGAAATTATGATTACTTTTGTTCAGGCAATGAATGCGGAAGTAATTTGTAAGAAATTTGCATCTCAATTTGATTTAAATATTATTATGAAGAAAATGTCTGAAAATCAAAATATAAACTTTACTTGCCTCAATTTCACTAAATTTTAAATTTTGACTAATAAAATAATTATAATTTCACTTAAGCATTTGAATTCACTGTAGCATAAATAACATAAATTCAGTTCGAAATGATGAACGATTTTTAAAAAAGTTCAAAAAAGTCGAAAAACTTTCGATAAGATTTAAAAATATCTAATACAACGCATGAAAACTCGTCGAAAAGCGCGCGAAAAACTTTCAATAAAAGCCGACACGTCGACTCTAAAAAAAAAAATCCCGAAACTAAACTCACTCGGAAAACTCGCGCGAAAAATACGAACGAAAAAAAAACAAGTGCACCACTCGACGACGTGAAACCGACTGAACAACAAAACATGCACCGCCGACCGACACGAACGAAACATGCGAAAAAATTTTTTTTCCAAAAAACAAAAAAAAATCGAATTTAAAAAAAACGATATAAATAAAATTATTATAGATTTGAAAAATGCAAAAAAATAAAAATGAAAATAAAATTAAAAAAACAACAAACGACGAGCGCCGAGTGCGCTTATCGGCGCGGGCGGGCGAACGTCGAATGTGGGTGATGGTCGTGTTCGCGCACGTATTTCGGCGCGAGCGTGCCGCGAGACATCTGGCGTAATCAGCGGCCACTAAAAAATAGTGCGTTCGTTCCGCGCGCCCCGCTCCTTTTCGCCACCGACCCCGCTCCGCCTCCGCCCGATTCACCCCATGCCCACGTCTCTCCCGCTCATTTCGCCTCCCCTCCCCCTCATCTCCATCCCGCCCCCCCGCTCACTCCACTCCGTCTCGTTCCGGGATAAATAACAACGTTGCACGCGGAAATGAGAGAGATACAACTGCAGAGCCTCCTTTCTAAAACACATTTTTACATACGTATATACGCGCGAAACTCACCCTTGCGCCGCCCCTCGCTAAGGGCGCGGCGCCACCGGGCCGTTGCAATTAAAATATAAAATGTGCCGTCTGCGCCCGTGTGCGTGCCGAGGCTGACGGGGGGGACGGAACGGGGGCGCGAGGGCAGAGCCCCGTTCGCCCCCCTCGCGATTCAACGGGGAAGGGTCGGGGGACGAGGGAGGTCTATGGGGGGGGGCGGAGGGGGGAGAGATGGGGAGCACCCCCCCCCTCTTGCGCGTTTTTAGCGTTTTCCCCTCGCAGGCTCCGAATTTTGACTGTTCGGGCACGCGCTTTTTCGTACGCACACATGCGCGTCTATGTCGCTTTTTTTCAGCGGGAGGGGAGGGGAGACCACTGCTAATTGCACGGATAGCGGAAGCGCCATATTTAAATTTTTTATTATTTTTATTTTTTTAACGATTTTGTAAACTTTTTTAATTATTTCGAACTTAGTTTCAATTAAATCGATTTATCAATTGATTCTTAAAATTAATTATAATTAAAATTAAATTATTTTTTTATTAACTTTCAACATAATAATTATTCTTTAAATACTGAAATTAATTATTTTTTTAATAAATCACTAATTCACTTAAATTTAATTTACACACAACTCATCAAAAACAGTAAAGAATTTACAATCAACATCTCGCATCAATCAAATGACTTCGATCGACGACAAACACAAAAGTTTACCAAAACAAAACGAAACACATTTCAAGTTCATTTGCAATACGATAAGTGCGAAATACAAAATCGCGAAAAGTCAACACAGACATGATTCATACGAATCGTTCAAGATAACGTACACTTAATAAAAAACAACCACCGAGTCGAAACACACTATATTACGATCATCCGCAAGAACTAAACAGCGGAAAAGCCACGCGCACATTTCGAAAACAACACACAAAGTTAGAGACGCGAGCACATATGTATACGCACAGTGAGCACACCTCACACTTCTAGCGGGAAGAAGAAGAAGACGGAAAAGAAGGTGGGCAACTTCTCGCCGAGATATAATAGATTATATGCGCGAAAACTGCCTGTCTGGTGGCGAAGCAGAAATGAGGATTTATGCCGTACATAGAAATTTACTTTGTACGGAGCGAGCGAACGGAACAGAGGACGCGGCCAAACAGAAAACGATCTCGGCGGAAAACTGTCAACAAAGTTTTGCCGAAGAGACGCGCGCCACAGACTTGTGCGCATCCAGAAAAAATATTATACATTTTTTGTATTATATTATTTTGAGCGCGTTCGGAGTTTTCCGGAAACGCTCGTGTCGAATTTGCGGCGATCGGAGTCGAGATAGTGAGGGGAAAAGGGCACCGATTGGTTTTCAATTGTCGATCTTTTTTTCAGTTTTCCTGACTCCAGTAGAAAAAAATTCAACTGAGTTTTAAATAAAGATGAATTATGTAATGGAACACTTTATTGTTTAACTAGAAATTATTGTTTTTTTTTCGCTTAAGATGTGAAAATTAAAGAGAAAGGTAATGATTTTTACCTAGAAATGAAAATTGATCCACTGTATAATTCATCCTCAACTATAAATTCTTTCGTGTTTATTTTTCACTTCAAGTTAAATTTCAATTATTATCTAGATTTTAAGAAAATTAATGAATTTAAATTGAAAAATATTCAATTTTTAATAAAAAACTTACATATTTATAATGTTAAGCAATAATAGAATAAGAAGTCATGCTTCAAAAATGACTTGAAAATTTACTGTTGCTTAACAGAATCGATCTATAAGTTTTCCGATTCAAATTCAATTACTTTTTTTAAACATTTCAAAGAAAACAATTAAAATTGAAATGAAAAATGTATCAAAATCAAAAATTTAGTATGAAGGGCACGTTATTTTTTTAAGCCGAAAATTATCGTCTATTTCGATCACTAGAGCAATAAAAGCAATAATTTTCAATCCCACTACATCCAATCGAAGCAATAATAGATTCGCGACTCACACACGATTCACAAACCTACTTTTCACCGACGACAATACGCAAGTCGATACAAAACGAATAGACGATATTTTCATAAAAATCCGCGAGTTATAAATACGCGACTATATATTAATAGAATAGTATGTACTTTTCTTTTTTAAGAGCGCGGAGATGGCGTGCGACGCGTGTTGCTTTCGCGCCCGGAAAAACTCGAAGAAGGCGCGCGGCCGCTCTCCTCCGGTTTATTATTCGTCAAAGATCAGAGTTGCATATCTGGCGGGTGTTAATGAGGGTGGGGCGCAGCCTCCGGGGGCCCCCCTCCGGCGCGGCGCCCCCGCGAATATAAATTCATCGCCAAAAAATCATTACGCTTGGCGGGGTGGAATTACCCCACACAGCGCCCCCTCCGGAGTTTACAGGGGCGCGGAGCGAGCGAGAGACCCGCGCCTGCAGTGTTGGCCACCCTGCGAGGGGAGGGCGGGGCGGCGTGGAGTTTTTCGTGGATGTTGTAGAGTTTTCCGGAGGCGAGAGCTGCTGGGGGGCGCAAAGGGGGGGCGCGCAGGGCCGGTAGTTAGTCACCTCGTCCCACGAACGCCTCCGGGCCGTGGAGATGGAAATATTGGGGCTGTCAGAAGAATTTGTATAGCGCACAACTCGCGGAGGAAATGAGCCGCCATCGAATTTTACCAATGTTTCCAGCGGACGAACACGCGCGCCTACAAACACCGAAAGGATGTGTTTTTGTGTGTGTATCGAATGTATTTTATACACACACATATATAACGACTCGAAAGGCCGAGGGTTACAAGTGACATTTTTGAAAGGAATCGCTTCTATACATTTGGTGGCAAAAGGATATAAACGAATTCGGAACGTGTGCCGGGATACATCATCAAATCACTCGACCTCCTCCTAATACGTGATCAACTTTGAACGCGCTTTTCTCGAAATCACCGCAAAGTCACTTGTAACCCTTGGCCTTTTCAGTCGTCATATATAAAAAGGGTACAAGTAAAATTTTCACCGAAATGTACAAGAATAACTTATATGTCCTCTAATATCAAATAATATGCTAAAATACATAATCAAATCACTCAACCTCTTCCTAATACATGTAGGTACTTTTACAGCGCTTTTCTCAAAATTTCACTTGTACCCTTTAGCCGTTTCAGTCGTCATATATAACAAGGGTACAAGTAAAATTTTCACCGAAACGTACAAGAATCACAATCATATAAAAGAATGTGCTGAAATACATCATCAAATCACTCGACCTCTTCCTAATACCTATAGGTACTTTTGCAACGCTTTTCTCAAAATTTCACTTGTACCCTTTGGCCGTTTCAGTCGTCATATATGTACAGGGTTGAGTTGGGTTGGATTGGGGGGTGTGACGTGCCACCCTCTACGCATACACATTACGTTATTGCAAATTATCGATGCCGAAAAAACCGATACGATTACATATGTACGTACGTACGCGTCTAAAGGATTATGTAACGCAGGCGCGTTTTTTGAAATGTGCGTTTCGGGGGAAAAAACGCTGATGATGTCCGATTTTTAGTTGATTGATTGATAAATTAGTTTTTTTTTGTATTTTATATGATGGTTTGTTTAAATAGGATTTCAAATGGTAGTTTTTATGTGCCGTAGTGTTAAGATTTTCTTACAATTAGATGTCAGATGATCAGTAGTTAATATAAATAATTAATTAAATTTAAAATATTCTTTTAATAGATCACAAAATGCGATCGGAAGCTATTTTTTTTAACAATACATAGTTACATTTTGATTCAAACATTCGATTAATCATACAAATGAACTCATAAAAATAAAATATTGGAGTTGGTAAATTTTCGGAAAATGTCGAGTTGTAAAATTTATATTTTTCCAATTTAACCAATAATGACAATTCTGCTAAAAAACATTTTCGATTTCTTTAGTTACATAAATATACATTTAAAAAACCTATGCTAATATAAATAGGAAATATAGCATTGAGCTTTTATTTTCGATAAAATAGGAGCTATCAAACACATATCAAAAATCTATCATCGATAGTTCGAACCCAAGAGTTACAAAAAAAATATTTTTTTTGTGAAAAAAATGCATTTTTATCATAGCGTACAATTCAAATTCAAAATATCAAACATATGAACAGATTTAAACAGAAAATTCTCTAGCAAGTAAGTACGAAACGAAAAAAAAAGGTGGTACACCATCTGTGGAAGATTTGCACGCAGAACAACGAGGTCTCTGCCGGCTATAAATAATAATTGTGTTCACTTTCTTTTTTATCAATTCGGGGTCGACGGATATGCGTATTCCGTAAAAATAAAGCGCCGAAATGTACGGGGGGGAGGGAAAAAAACGCGAAACCGAAAAGGTGGAGTGCGAAAGAGCAGGAAGGTACAAAAAACAAGAAATTTGCGTACAATACACCGAAAACGGAAAAAAATTGGGCTCGAAAATGTATTCTTGAAATATACGCGGGAAAAAAATACGCGGTGGTCTACGATGACGTCGCGTAGACTGTGCGAGTGGGGTGTGCATTGTATGCTGAAAAAAATGTGGGACGGATTGAATGAGCGATTGAAAATGGTAAATTTATATGAATTATCGTTAGTATTTCTATTATATTTTAGAGAAAATGTTATTTATTTGATATGTATGTTTTATGTAATATTTAAATTTCATTTAAAAATAATGAAATTCAGGATCAAATTCGATGCTTGATCGAATTAATTATAAGAAATTGATCGCTTTTTTCGTTTTATAGAATTTGGTAGATTGAAGGCCTATCTTTTCATTGCACTAGTTAACTGTCCGTAAAGTTTCACTTAGACCTCAAACTAGGAAATGTCAAATATCATTGGAACAGAGAAAGACTTTTGACAGTCCATAGTTGAAAGGACTGACTGTAATTCTATGGCCAAGCAACTAGAGAAGTGAAAAGACCGGTCTTCAACCGATTAACTTCTACATGACACAAAAAAAAAATCAGACTCTATTGTTAATGTAAAATTCAATAAATATTTAACTCGATGTATTAAAAATAGTACCATTTTTGCCTATTTTAGTCTTTAAACTCAAAATACACCTGTTTTAAACATTCGATTAATGTTCAAAGTAAATATAAAACAACATGTTTCAACTGATTTGAGACTGAAAATTGATATCTAATCGAATCCAATAAACAAAAATAGCATAAAAGTATAATTCAACATTTACGAAAAACCAAAATCAAAACCGCTCAACACATCCAAAACCGCAAAACGAACGAACCTAAACACCCAAACACCACCTCACAACCACCTTTTTAGACCCAAAAATGTCCACCTTAGACAAAATCAGAGTCACCCCACTAGCATCCCACGCTCGTCCCTCCTACCTATGATTAAATACTCCCGAATAGTAGTAGAGAGTAGTACAGTAGTACTCCAACGGCGCGGTGTATATTCATTCCGCTCGGAGCGGAGCGCGATGTTTTCGGGTTTTTGCGCATGTACTGATTCCCCACTTTCCTCGCGGACGACGACTGCGAAGAAGAAGAAGAAGAAGAAGCAGCACCAGGAGGCGGAGACCCTCGAGGAGTATGGGCCACCATCCCTCGGAGGAGCTTCGCGGAAGTTGCAGAAAACTCCACGAGCGAGTGGAACGAGGCGAACTCCACTTTTTTATATAATCTAGAAATATAAGTAAGTTTCGGTTTGTGCAAATATTGTGTAATGTGTATCGACTGCGCCAGTATTGTTTGAGTTAACTCTGAGGGGGCAGGCTTTGTATGTGTTTGGGGGGGTGGGAATTGGGGGTGGCAACCCACCCACCCACCCGCAAAATAATATAAAATTACGCCCCGTGTAAGTTTGCACCGAGCGAGACAGAGAGGGTAGCTCGCCGCTGCGCTAGCGCCAGATTATCAATATGGAAAACAGATGCTGAGGAGTGAGGGTTTCGACGATTCGTCCACAAATGTTTCGAGGAATGAGGAAATGATCGTGAGAGCTGATTGATGGTCGATGTTTTTGGTGTTCGATTGATTTTGGGGGTGGGAGTTTGAGGAGGCTTCGTTGGGTTTGTTGTAGGTGAGAAATTCGGTTCAATTTGATTGCACGGGAGGAAGTTGGAATTTTTATGCGATGAATGGATTTTGGAAAACAGAAGGCTTTAAAAATGGCACAGTGTTGATTTGTCATGTATCACTGTGCATGAAAGCATCAAAAGCTCGAATAATGTAATGAACCCAAATGAGCTTTCTTCGAACAATTAATATATGTAGAATAACTAACAATTAACCCGTTGAATATATTAACGCACTTTTGGTGCATTACATGGATATACAGCCACACACACACACACACATACACACAGAATATCGCTATTATATAGTTAGTCCATAAAGAAATGTTTAGAGAATAAATAATCGAAAGAGCTGATTGATGGTTGATATTTAGATGTTTGATTGATTCTCTGTTTGAGAATTAGAAGAGTCTTAAAATTTATTATAGGTGAACGATTTGATTGAATGCGATTATATGTATCTATGTGAAAAACTAAAATTAAAATGTAGATTATCTGAAAAAAAATGTCATACCGTTAATGATAAGGTGAATAGGTCATTTATTATTGTGCAAGAATTCGTCGAAAGCCTAAGCTCAGATGAACTCGAATGAGTTTTTCCGATTGACTCTTAAAATAGAATTGTACGTTTTCTGTTGAATCCAGTCGTTCTGAAATGTTATAGGAAAGAATTGAATAAATGATTGATTGTTGATATTTGGGTGTTTGATTCTGTAAGTGAGAGTTTGAGGAGTCTTCTTAGAATTTGTTTTAGAAAGGTAAATTTTGTATGTAGGTACAGATTGATTGCTGAAATATTGAAAATCTCAAAATGTCATGACGAAGATGTTTAGATGATTGAATCATGTATTATTGTACAAAAAGACATCGAATAATGTAATATTCCCAAATGAGCTTTTTCCGAAGAATTTTCGACGCATCTTAAAATATAATTATATTACACAACATATGTACGTATTCAATAATTGATTATGATAAAAAAAAATGAAAATCGAAATACGACTTGTTATTTTCCTTTGATGTATCATTTAACAAATTTCAATATTTTCATTCACAATAACATAATTATTATTCCGGCATGTAAATGAAACCGTTCACTAAGAAAGATAATATCGAGTACGAAAAGAGCAAAAACAAAACGGGGCCCCGATAGAAAATTTCCAATACGACTTCGGAAACCCGACGCTGAATCGCTCGATTGCTTTTTTTCCACCGAGATATCGCATTGCAAATCATTTATACTCGCATAAATTAAACGAAAACATTCGAATGTGGAATTTCGAGAAAATATACAAGAAACGCCTACAACCAGAGGCGGGCCCAATATGAACCAATCCATAATAATTTCGAATTGGTTAAGCAGCTCATGATCAGTTCTTATGTCCTTATAACACAAATAGCACACAAAAATACTAATAGAGATACTTAACTTAACTAGCCTTAAACCCGTTGAATATATCAACGCAGTTTTGAAGCGTTACACTGACATACAGACATAGAATAGCGCTATAATATAGTTAGATTATTCATAGATATGGTGCATAGATTTATTTGTGGTAGTTCGAACAAATTTATGCAACCAAAAATAATATATTTTTGGAAAGTTTACAGTGTGAACATTAAGAAAAATAATATTTCCAATTACTTTAATTTTCAGATGATTATTTTGTATGCATTGGGATTCTAAGTCATGAAAATGTATGAAATATATGAATTCACGTGTATCAAAGCAAATAGAAACATTGTTTTCTTCAGTGATCTTTCTATAAAATTTTCAAAAATGTGTCATTTTTGAGATCTATAGAAAATTTCGATAAAATTACAAAATACATTAAGTTCCTATCCTATCTATTTTGCTGCATTTGTGCTGTAATTGCCATTTGTGAGGAAGACCATCGGCACAATATTTGACCTCAATGAACCTAACCTAAAACATAATCAAATCAATCTTAAAAACAAAAAAAAAACAATACTAACCTAACCTAAAATTTAACTCAACGTAATCTAATCGAACTTTACCTGTAAAAAACAATACTAACCTAACCTAAAATTTAACTCAACTCAACCTAACCTAACCCAATGAGCATCACATTCCCAATCAGCTCTAAAATCACCATAAAATTTCCCTAAAAATTCCACCTCACAACAAAACTAAACCCAACCCTGCTCCACACACGAGATGATCTAAGACCTCACATCCATCAGAAGCAGCATCGAACACATCCCGATTCCACAACTTATCGTCCCGACCTCCAGACCTTCGCCCCCCGAGCATCCACCTCTCGAGGTGCAGGGACCCTCGGAGGAGCCCTCGAGGTGGCGAAGCAGCTGACCCGTCTCGAGGGTGGCTGAAGGGGGTGGCGGGTCCTTTTTTTCTTCGAAGGGTGTCTGGCGAGGAAAGTGGGGCATTTTTTGTGCGCAGTGCACCCGTCATAATTAGGACGAGCGATGAACTCGAGGCTCTGATGCTGCGACGCGGTCGAAGATGCTGAATTGGGAATGCGACGAAAGGGGGATGTAATTTTGGGGTTTTGTAGTTTGAAGTGGGTTAAAATTATATGGTCGTACAAAGAATGATTACACCGTTCGACAAGAAAATGGCCAATCAATGAAACTTAATGAACTTTATGTATTTTGATGTTCTGATCACGAATATCAAATCCGTTTTTCTGTAAAACAAATGGTTTTTGAAAAAAATCACATTTTGTAGTTTTTTTTTTGGTCGATTTTCAGCGAAAAAATCACTTTAAAATCATCATAACATTTTTATTTATTAATTTTTTTATACAAAACTTTCAGAAACTATTAAATATGAGTGTATTTATATGTTAATGAAAATGAAAAGGTTCTATTGTTTTTACTTTTTGAGAAAATAATTATTAAAAGTGAATTTGAAGAAAATAGTACAAAAACATTTAAAATTGCAAAAATTGCTGATAATAAAATAGTTTGAAAGCATTAAACTGTGCTTAATACATCAATAAACAACCTCAAAAGTCTCAAATTGTAGTATAAAATCAAGTTTTGAAAAAAAATAATAAATAGTATAGATTAATAGAGTAACGCTCGCGTCGAGAATATCCCCATACATTTTGTATGAAAAATGTGCGCTCACAGATATTAACATATTTCTTTTATAAAAAAGCAATTTGTACAAAAATAAGGATAGAACATGTAAGCTTATCACTTTTGAAATATCGAGAAATATATTTCAAATGGAAATTAAGATTGATATATTAATAGGAATGTTTTTAAAAAATGTGTGATTTTTTTCATGAAAATTCGTCATAAATCAGCCAAAAACGATGTTATATATATAAATTATTTTTTGTATGATTTAGTATTAATCATTTTAACGTTTGAAACCAATTTCATGAAAATAAGATTTGAAATAAATTTATAATTTCGATTATACCTTGTATGGAGTTTGAAATTTTATCGAACTTTGAACTCAAATTGTGAGTAAACCAGTTGTTTCATGTAAATTTTGACTTCAAAATCGGATTCTACGTGGTCGAATTTATAATAATTTCTTATTTTTATTGATGGGCCATCAGAAAAGGCGAAATTTGTATATCAGTGTTATTTGTATTCATGGTGAAGTTTTTTGATTTGTTTGACATAAGGTTATAAGGATATGTTAAGCTGACATAGAGTTGGGATGCAGTTAAAGGGCGGGATGGTGGGCTTCCCTCGTTATTGTCAATTTTATAATATTGAAATTTTTGAAAAAAATAATACTTATAAAATTGTCAAATATCATTATACATTTACGATCACCCTGTTGAATATATCAACGCGTAGTTTTGGAGCGTTACATGGACACACATAGATACACACACACAGAATAGCACAAAACATATGAAATTGATAACTTTTAGTCAATATAACATAACTAATATTATAACTGAATTCATTATTTTTTAAATATCAAATAAGTAAATATTTTTTCAAAATTAAATTATTTTTGCGTATTTTTTTCAGATTCAATAATACTTTTCATACTTCAATATAAAGTCAATAGTTTGCAAATTACTTAATGTTTTCACTTTAAAAGGTCACGTTATATGAACGCCCACTTTTCCACTTAAGTCACAAGCGAAAAAAAAGGCTTTAAAATTTCAAGTGAATATTTTTTTTAAATAATTCAAAATGAAAAACAATATTTTCCTCGGAAACCTCACAAACTTAAATAATGAAAAAAATAATTGAGCATTCATCATTTCATAAACAAAAGTTTGATTGATCACACAACTGTGTACCTTAAAAACTTACGAAAATTAAATTCAAACAATTTTCACTAAAAAAAACAAATGAAAGTTTTCATCCAAAAAAATATATAATCACAAAAATTAAAAAAAACTTCCTAAATAGCCACGAAAAACTATAAAATAAAAAGCTTACTCTCGTTAAACGGAACGAATTTGCAGAATTTCAAGCGAGAGCACTCAATTTTTATATCGTTTTATATCGAATTAGCAAACACGCTTACACATACAGAATTTAATTGAATCGCGAAGTTATAATCGCGTTCAGCCAAATTTCGCATTTTAGTTTGAATAGTTGTGTAATTCAGTCGTTAATTCGTCGACTGTGTAAGTATAGTGAATGTATTCGAGCGGATCGAAATCGATTTCGAAATTCACCCACTTGTACGCAAGACGAATTCAGAATTCTGTAGAATGTCTATAGAATATATTATAATATACATTTGGCGACTGAAAAGTCAAAGGGGTACAAGTGACTTTGAGATGATTTTGAGAAAAGAACGTTTAAATTAGGAGGAGGTCGAGTGATTTGATGATATATTGAGGCACACGTTCCGAATTCGTTTATATCCTTTTGCCACCGAATGTATAGAAGCGATTCCTTTGCATAACTCAATTTCGGCAAAAATGTCACTTGTACCCCTTGATAAGTCTTAAATTCGATTGACTTTTGAAATTCTATCGGATCGTTAAAAAAACGCTGTATAACAAAATGTATATGAAAAGGGGTCTAGTTACTTACTCCCGCTCGGAATAATTGTAAAATGTAAACTTTACGCCCCCCGAAAGGTCGACCTTTTCGCGAAAAACCTTTGACATTTAAAAAAATCTAATGGTATACTTTTTTGGAATATTTATTTACGTGTTTACTATTTAACTTTGTTACAATCGAACGAAGAGGCTTCGCGATGGAGAGCTTTTCTAATTTGGCGAGTGGGCATTTCTCTAAAAAATCTACTCTAGTTTGGATTGGGTGTTATTTTTGGCGAAAAGGGCTTCTTGAACTTTTGCGAATTCATGAGAATAAATATTTTTGTAATCGATAAAATTTGATACTTGTTTACTCCAAATCCCTATATTGTAATGTAATATTTTGCAAATGTCAATTCTTAATAGAAATTTTATTTAATAAATAAAAATAATTTAGTTATGAATAATATTTTTGTTTTAATTAATATTATTTCAAAGTTCACATTTGACGAATCGAAAATAACAGATTGTTTCATATGAAAGCGAACAGATGGTAATACAGAATCAATTAATAAAAGTCGAAATTATATTGACGACTGAAAAGGGTATAAGTGACATTTTTGTCGAATTCGTTATGTACAAGAATCGGTTCTATGTATGCTCTTATATGTATTTAGTGGCAAAAGGAAATAAACGAATTCGGAACGTGTGCCGAGATATATCATCAAATCACTCGATATTTTCCTAATACATACATGTAAGTACACGGACAACTTTGAGCGCGCTTTTCTCGAAATCATTTGCACCCTTTGTCCTTTTCAGTCGTCATATTTAAAAAAAAACTAGCCGAATTAAAAAAAATCCCAATTCAAAACATTTTAAACTGCAAAAAAAGTCCGAGAACCTCAGGCGCATACACATAGGGAAAAAAGCGAAAATGACACACTTTCACCGAAAACATATTTATTCCGGGAGTAAATTTGTTCTCATTTTTTTTGCCCACGTTCATTTTTCCAACCATGTCTCCCTCTGCAGATTCGCACATGTACATATGCACCCCGCGTTCCCCCGAAAGCCTCCGATGCGATAAAAAATTAAACGATCCTCGGGAACAAAACCGGCGAATTATGATATTTTCGCGCTTAAAATATGGATGTTGCCAGCCTCCGAAAGTGTATCGTGTGCTCGGGAATATTTTTCTGTCGTTAAAAGGCGGGAATATTCATGTTATTCAAATGTCACGCCAAGATTCGTAATCTCGTCGCGGAGTAAAGTAAGACGCGGAAAATGGTAGGCGAAAAAAAAAACCGTTAATGTATACGGGGACACTTTGTTTCATTATGAAAATGTTACGATACTTTTCGGGAATTCTAATGACGAATTTGCGATATAGTTCTCGGGGAAGAAAGTTAGGCGCGGCTGTTTAATTTATTTTAGGAGGAGGGAAGATGGCCGGGGAAAAAAATGTACATAAAAAGTTGAATTAACGTCGCAAGTTCAAAAGAAATGACAGAAAAGTTCCGTGAATATTAATGCATTCCTATAGATGGAAATTAGATATTTTTTCCACGATACGGAGCCGAGCGAAAAATCGCCATCGCGGAAAAATGGAAATGAATAGTTTCAACTCGGGGAAAAAGTCGCGACGTTCCATATAGAAATAGTACCGAGTTTTCCACGACTATTTCGCTGAGCATTTAAATAATAAGAAAGAAAAAAATGGGGAAAAAAGACTTTTCTATTTCCTCGAGACAGATTGGAAAGAGATATTCTTATTTTTGCGTTTGTAATAATTTTTTTTTTTAGAACGGCTTTTGTTATATTAACATTTTTTTTTTCGAAATTTATTCAAGCATTTTCCACGGCTTAAAACATTCGTGAGATGTCGGAGACGTCTTAAGACTAAAGACTGATTAAAAATGTATGAATGCAAAATATTTAAATTTAAATAAGATTCCTTCGATATTATTATAATTATAATTACATAAATTAAAACGAAAACATTTTCCTCAAAAAACGAATCTCATTAAAAAACCTAAACTAAAAATACTAAATTAATAAAAAAAAAAAAAAAAACAAATGAAAAAAACAATAAAATCAAAATCGCGTACACGGTCCATTGCGACAAACGTACATGTAAAATGTAAAATAAACGAGCCAGAGTGGTGGGGGGGGGGTGGGGGTGGGGGAGGTAAAAGGGGGTTAATGGGGTGGTTCGGTTAAAACGGGATGGTAAGCAGAGTTGTTAAGGGCGCGAGGGGGGAGCGGGGCGGGTCGGGCCGCGGCGTCTGCGGGCGAGGGGAAGTGCGCGCGGGGGGTGGGGGAGGGGGGGGGGGGGAGTGCGCGCGCGAATTGCGGAATCGAATCTCTCGTAGACATTTTTCCGCGCTGCCATACTGATATCATAACGGCTACAAGCTTTCGCGCCGCCCGGAAGCAGGGGCGCGCAACTCGAGGGCCGCGGGTCACGTGACGATTGTGCGGTTCGAGGGACTTCGGTTGGTCGCTCGATGCCGTCGTTTGGGAATGTTAGTTTTTTTTTTTTAGTCTGTTGAAAGTCACGTGATGATTTTACGTTTTTCAACACACTCAACTCTCGTTTTAGATGGAATTTTTTCAACGCGGTTTGAAAAAATTAAAAAATATTTTTTTTTACACGATTTGTTTGAATTATATTGATGAATATCGTGGAATGAAAAGTATCACTTTTTTTATAAGGTTTTTGTTGGTCCTTATCCACCGTGTACAACGAGAGTTGGGTGTATTATTGCTTGGAAAAGCGATTTTTTTGTTTGTTGAATTTTATAGTTTTTATCGTGAATGAGATGGTGTTATTGATGAGATGTTGAATTTTGTAGAAAGTACACCCAACTCTCGTTTTACACAGTGAATAGGGACCAGCAAAAATCGTGTAAAAAAAGTGATATTTTTCATTCCGCGATATTAATTATATAATTCAAACAAATCGTGTTAGACCAAATAAATCGTGTAAAAAAATATTTTTTCATATTTTCAAATCGTGTTTTTTTGAAACCGTGTAAAAAAGTTGGATCTAAAAAGAGTGTTGAGCAACTAACCATCTTTTCATCTCTGGTTTGAAATAAAACGATTTTAAACTATGTACAAGCGCTCTCTCTAACTATGAGATGTCTTAACAGTAGCTGAAAAAAAGACAGACATACTGTAGTTCGTACAAAAACACATATATTCTTCTTTTTATTCCAGATTTTGATAGTTGGTAATAGGAGAACTGCGTGTAGTTTAAAATCGTTTTATTCGTAAACTAGAGGTGAAAATACTGGTCTTTAATGATTAGGTCTTATTGTTAGTGTGGAATACATATGCTGAAAGATTTTTTTTGTAGGAGATAATTGGGAATCATGTATCATATGAGAGTTTTGGATCGTTTCGATTTACTGAAATATTAAAGTGTTAGTGTTACAGTTAGTGTTAAAGTGTTACAACATTTTTTAATTAACAGAACTGATGCTCTATAATGACTTGTGAATTTTAGGATCTTTGGTATTTTTCAGATTTGAAAGATAATCGAGTGGCAGACGATTTAATTTTTTATGCTTTGACCCCTATACCAATATTATTTCTGTCTAAAATTTTTTTCAGAATATTTGTAATTTTATTCGCATTGATGATTTCTATAATGATAAATAGTGCGAAGACACATACAATACTTTTCATATGTATTCAGTGTATGGACAATATTTGATATCAAATTTTTATTTATTTATTTTCATGTAAATTTATTTGTTATTCAGTAAAAAAAAATACTGTAAGAGCTTCGTTTATTTATAAAATATGATTGAAAAAATACTATGTACAAATTTACGATCTCTGCATTATTTACGTACGCACATATTGAGTAATCAATAAAATAGAATTTTCGTTTCAAAGAAATTCAATGAGGAATGAGAGAAGAATGATATTAACGGAAATTTGATACAAAATATTCATATTTCAATAAAAAATGAAATGGGAAAAAAACCTATTGAATTATCAAATTCAAACGAAAATGGAAAATAAATCAAACCGAAAAATAAGATACGAATGAACGTTGAATTTTAGCAGGTACGTATACTTTTCAATAGATTTTTTTATAATTAATTTATTTTTTATCTAAAATTTTCTTTCAAAATGAAAAATAAGATTGTAAAGCTAATTGATGAATCGAAAATTGAACATTATCAAAAACAAAACAAAACGTTAAAATTATTCAAATCCCTTAAATAACGAAAAAAAAACACACACATACATTCATAAATACATCACCAATCCGAAAAACAAACGAAACCGAACGAAAAAAAATGAAAAAAAACCAAAAAAAAAAAATTAATTAATTTATTTAGATGAAAAATATTAGTAATTGTTTCTAGTGCAAGTCGCTTGCGGAATCGCGCGCGCGCCCCCATCTCCCCCCGCACTTGCTCTCCGTCTAAAAAGGGGTGTATCGAGGCAGGGCCCGCGCCCCCGGAGCCTGCGCCCCCTGCGCCCCACCCCGTACATCTCCGTTCGGAAAGTTACCCTGTAGCGGGCGTCTCTTTCTAGTTTTCTAACGCGCACTCTTTTCCGGGATCCCCCCGCCCCGCGGCGGGCTCGGGGCCCCCCTCATTTTTAGCCGCCGCCCCGCTCGCCCCTCGTCTCGTTTCGGTGCCCCTTCCGCCCGCCCCCCCCTCCCCTCCCCCGCAGTCGAGATCGCGAGGGGCGAGGGGCGAGGGGCGCCGGTATATTCTTTTCATCATCTCTCTCCTCTCCGCCTCTCGTACGCGGCTCGTTCGCCATAATGGACTAAGCGGCGTTTTCATTAGCGACGGTTGTTGTAGTGTTCGATTTTTTTTTTTGGTAGGGTTTTAGATTTTTTGATAGTTTTTATTTTATTTTTTAATCAATTGATTGGTATTTAAACGTATTTTTTTAAATTCAAATGGGTTCATGGGTTCTTTTATGGAATGGATAAAAAATCGGAAAGAAATATTTAAATGAATGAATAAAATAAAAAAAAAATAGTAAAAAATTAACCAAGCGAAAATGAGTGATAATAGTAATTAATGAGTTATTATTAATTTATTTGTAAATAAATTGTTGAAAATATGAAAGAACGTAAGGTTAGAAAAAGTTATTTTTAGTTTTCGTATGTCGAAAAAAAATTTCATCTATGGAGATTGAAAAAAAAAAAGGATTTTTTAAATTTTTAATAAAAAAAATAATATTAAATTAATCAACCAAAAATAAGCAATAATTGCAATAAATGAGTTATTATTAATTTATCGGTAAAAAAATAGTTGAAAATATGAAAGAACGTAAGGTTAGAAAAAGTTATTTTTAGTTTTCGTATGTCGAAAAAAAATTTCATCTATGGAGATTGAAAAAAAAAGGATTTTTTAAATTTTTAATAAAAAAAATAATATTAAATTAATCAACCAAAAATAAGCAATAATTGCAATAAATGAGCTATTATTAATTTATTGGTAAAAAAATAGTTTAAATATGAAAGAACGTAAGGTTAGAAAAAAGTTATTTTTAGTTTTCGTATGCCGAAAAAAAATTTCATCCATGGAGATTGAAAAAAAAATCCTTTTTTTTTATAAAACACATTTGATATTTTTATAATAAATTACGTGAATCACATATTCATATTTTCTACGTGACATCTTTACCAATTTATTTTCGCGCACCCTTAAAAACTATCACGAATTTATTCTCGATAGTAACGCTAACCAAAAATTGAACATCACTGCAAAACTACGTAGCTTAAATTATTTATTACATTCATTTATTAGAGCTAGATTTATTTTCAAGTAGCGAAGTCAATCACCTCACTATCAAATCGAACTGTAACGATGATTGTGCAGATATAATTTCAAAAATTTTCAATGAAATATAAATCTACATCAAATAAAAATAAAATAATTGAATTTTCTTTCGTCAAATAGATTATATTATATTTTTTTTAAACTAAAACAATTCTTAAAAAAAAAAAAAATCACACCACACAACAACCGAAAACGACACAGCGAACAACCAGGCGACAACTACCGCCGGATAATCGCGAAGAAAACCAACCTCCCCTTAAACTCCCCCTTAAAAAAAAAAAAAAGAGATCTTTCTCCATCCAAGAGCGCCAGAAAAAAAAGAGCATCGCACACGCTCACCGAAAATAAAAGAAAGCAAAAAAAATATAAACTTCTTGCTCCTTCGTCATTTATTACAACGGCCGTAGAAAAGCGGCGCGCGTTTCAAAGGGGAGTGCGGGGTGCGCGAGGACACGCGGGCTGTAAAAGCAAATTTTAATACGAGGTATATACGCACTCGTCGCGTATAAAAACAGTGATTTTCGGTGTTATCAGCGTGACCCGGTCTCCTCCCCCCCCCGCCGCCTCACTGACGAATCAAGCCCGCCGACGAGGGGGAGGAGGTCGGGGCGGGGCGGTCCCCCCTCCGGTCACCAACACCAGAAAATTCCCGCCATTTATACGAGAATATTTTATATACGACACAAAGTACCGCGATGATATAAAAGTTTCATACTCGAGAGCTATAATTTTCATACGACTGTACGGAAGTGTGGGTGCGCGTACGAATAGCCTGATGTAAATACGTGTGCGAGAGTATTTATTATGCGAGTGTGTTGAGTTTTACAGCGGCTGAAGGGTGCCGCGGATGGCGGGGTTGAATTTTTCGGGTGGGCGGGTGGGTGGTGGGTGGTGGGCGGTTTTGAGGAAGTTACAGGGAAAAAGGATTTCATACGCAGCTCCGGCTCGGTATGATATATTTTATTGATTGGATAATCAATACGGGGTGGGTTTTTAGTACACACTTTCGGGCGGCGGCGCCGTTTCGGTGCTGATGCTGCTGCTGCTGCTGTTTTATCGGAAGCCCTCTTAAATTTGTATATGAGATGCAGGTTCGATGGCAAGTTCCGACTATGGTTGAAGGTTTCCTATTTCGCACCCTTTTTAGTTTCGGTGCTGTCAAACTATCTTGTATGAACTGTGATGTGGTGCTTGAGTGCATTTTTTTTATCATATTCAAGAAATTATGAAATGAAATCTTTTTTAATTTTGAGAAATTAAGGATGAATGTGTCATCAATAATTGATAAAATTAAAATATAAAAAAAATAATCGTGAGATATGCTATATTACACTGTAAAAAGTAAATCTTAAATCCCGACATGATCTCAAATATGAACGGTCTTAAAAATCGATTAACGTCGAAATTAAATTGCTTAAAAATTACACAAACATGCTTAAAATGTATTTAATATATTAAATATGTGGAATAAAATATAATTTTAATTTTAAATACATCTAACATAATTTTTAAGCAATTTAATTTTGACGCAAATCGATTTTTAAGACCGTTCAAATTTAAGATCATATCGGAATTTAAGATTTACTTTTTACGGTGTAGGAAGGAATCTCATCATCCCGCCTGTTACATGAATTCAAAATAAGGCACAATCTTTCAATTGTATGTTAGTGATGTCCTAATATTAACAACAAAATTAAATTCTATAAAAAAAAAACTTGAGAAGTAGCTTATCAAGCGATCAAAAGATCTAATTGTAATCATGAAATCATAAAATCAAAATTTTGCAAAATTTATATAAAATTACAAATTCAAGAGTAAAATTATAAATTTTGATACTTGTATATTTAAAATCTTACTTACTAATTACAAAACAATCAATATTTCAACAATTCAAAACTAAAATTTCAAATTAAAACAATTAAAATCAAATCAATAAAAATCCTATAATAAAAAAATACAATCAACACACAATATTTGAGCAATCAAAACATCCCTAAAAAAAACCCATTCTTGCTTCCGGAATCGTACATTATTTTTCTTCCACCCAAAATTCCACCTCAAGTTGACCAGACGGACAGTCGTAAGCTCACCCACCCACCCACCCACCCACAAAACCACCCACCTTTAGCGACTTGGGGGTGGCCAACTCACCCCAAGTCCTCGACGGGAACATGTGTTGCCCTCGCTCCTTCGGCGAAGGGTTGCAGTTGCATTCGGTGATAAATGTGCATCGATCGGAGTTGCTTTGTAACTGATGAATTGCTGTAATTAACGCGAGAGGGTCTATCGAAGATGTTAACCCCTATATATGTATATATTGGATGAATTATTTAATTAGATTAGTGTTTTTTATGTGTGGGTTTTCGTGTTGAGTGGTAATGTAATTTAGTCTCTTTTGGCACGAGTTAAATAACTCTAAATTCGCACAAGCCAAGATGGAAAAATCAATAATGAATTTTTAAAAAGCCAGACGAAGGAGTTAAAGCTTCCGTAGGGATTAGTGCCAAAAGTGCACAATCGTTCCGAGATTTAGAACGAGTCGGTGCTTAAAGACAAATCTGAGACGCGATTAATCCCGTTTAAAATAAATATTTTATCAGAGCGATTTCAAAATTTAACGAATTTGAAAAAAAAATATAGATCGATTTTTATTTGAATGAAAAAAATTTGAAAATTCAGCTTTATCTCGCTATCTTGTGTATGATGATATTGAAAAGAGATCGCTCGGTCTATTCAAAGCATATCTCGAAAGTTTTGCCGGGAAAATCAATGTTGAAAAAAATCTGAATCAATTAAGAGTTCGTTATGAGAATGTTAATGAGAATAAATTTTAGAACGTAATATAGTAAGATTCGAGGGAAAATTTTTGAATACTTTTTTTTTAAGATAAACACACAGAGTTAAATTGAAAATTGGAAGAAAAAATTTACTACTGATTAATTTCAGTCTATAATCGTTAATGATTTTTTTAATCAGAGTAGTTATACCTAAATAATGTATAATGTTTCTAAGAATATTATATCTTATTTTTTCCGTTTTGAATTATTCATAATATCAGAATACTATGAAAGAATAATACATCTTTACAAAATCACAATTTATTTAACACAATTTTCATCAAGAAAAATCAGGAAGTGAAAAAGTGTATAAGACACTTCATTATAATTTTTCCAAGTGTCTTAAATCGAATGTCGTTGAACTGAGAAAAACACTATGTAGGTTTGATTTGAAAAGATTTGCTACATAGTAAAAAAATCAGCTCAATCAGAGATATTTATTTTGCTTTCCGATTTCGAAATAATCTTCCTGAAAATTCACAAAATTTTCAGATACATTCTAGAAAGAATCAAGTGACACAAAAACATCATCATTTTCGATATTTAGTTTTTTCAGTATTTTCTAAAAAAATAATGTTTAAGTAAGCTCAATTTAATTGTTAATTTTATTGACACTATTTTTTCAAAAATATGCTTTTCCAGAAAGTATTTGGAGGCAAAAAACAATGCAAGCACATCATTCACACGAAAAAAAAAATTACAAATCGAAGCCTACGATTCTAAAAAAGCCTAATAACGAATTCACAAACGTTAAGCCGAGCGTACGCAGCATCACTCCGTCGCGCGCACGCCCTCACGCACACCGGCACGCACGCACGCACGCACGCACGCAGTATGTTTTTACATGCAAGCTGAAAATTTCTAATGAATTCGTTTTATCTGAACATTTGTACGTATTGCCGGGAGCGAGCGGGACAAGCAGTGCCACCCTCGCGGCCCCCGCGCGCCCCCGGGGGCCCTCTCGGGGGGCGGAGGCCCCGGGGCAACGTCTTAGGAAACTTCTAATTCCTCCCCCGCGCCGCGACGCCGCCCCCTCGCGCTCTTTTCGCCCCCTTTTCACAGTATGGGGATGAGAAATAGGGGTGGCCTCTCATACATATTTCTGCGTTTAAAACGCCGTCAGAAGTACGCTTGTTTATGTTGAATTACAAATACCAGCGAGAGTCGGAACACTATGTGCATGTTTCGTTGCGCTCGTTTGCGGCTATATACGACTTCGGATCTGAACTGCGAATGGTGTGGGCTGTGAGTGTGAAGGATGATGGCGGCCTACAATGTAACTTTTTAATTTGGGACGCTCTCAACAAAAATACCAACGACTTTATTCGGGGGCGGTGTGGGGTCGCGGCGGAGGTCGCCGGATAGTAGCGACCCGGATGATCGGGATTAGCTAGATTTAAAATAGATTTGTTTGTGATGCGGACGCAATTTGAATCGTTCGCCCCTTTCGGCGACGGAAAGTTTCTGAATTAACGAAAACCTAGTTGAATCGTAATTTGTAATCCCCTTTTGTGGAAAATGTGCTCTCGATGGAAAATTGGCGGACTGTGTGCGCAGATTTTTTGATGGATTTCGTATGCTAATGCGAGTTAATCATGCGAATTCATGGGAAATTCTAATATAAATGAAAATTACATCTTACTTCAATACTATATGACGATAGAAATCCCTAAAAGTTCACTTCGTACAACGATCCTTTCTTCCTCACTGTAAAAAGAAAATCTTAATACTAGCCTAAATTTGGTTTCTTTTTCAGGCAGTTCAAAATTCAAATTACCCATGGACATTTTCAGTATTATATGAATTCAGCTTGGATAGGGTTGCTTACGATTAGAGCGAGAGTGGGAGACGAATTTCGTATAACTAGCAACTAAATTCAATTTCAGACAAACAGAAATTCCAGTATGCAAAATTTTTAAGATTTACTTTTTACATTGCTTCATTACCGACCTCCAGTAAAAACCGATCGATTTTTACTGGTTATTATAATGATTATGCTATCATTGCTTAAACTATTTAATTGTAGATTTTTTTAATTAACAGTAACTATGGACTAACTGCTTATTTACCCATTAGACATATTACACCTGAAACTGTTAACGAAAGAGTTGTCGATGGATCACAAATCGAACGAACACTAGAGTGAAAAGGGAACTTCTAGGGCTCACGTAAGAATTTTTCGATTTTAGATAGAAGCACTCAAATTAGATAAATTAAAATGGCACATCCTACCAAAAAAAACCTAAAAAACGAATAAAACTCGTTAAGCAAAGCACATGCTGCGCAGGCAGACACGATCCTTGCCCCTCGAACTCGAACAAACAAACACGAGCCGAATAAAAAGAAACGCGATGCCTACGAAAAGGAAGAAAAATATTCGTAAATAATATATTATTATGACGTGTACGTTCTATATTGGTTGTTGACCTATTTTTAACAGTGAAAGACTTTTCCAGGGCGTGTGTGTGTAGCCGCGGCTTATTAAAATTGGGTCACCGTAATACACACGAAGAAGTGGAGTAGAGAGAGATCTTTTGCGTCTTCTGCAGCATTCCGGGGCAATAAACAAGAAGGGCGTCATGGTTAAAAACTGGGTCATCAAATTTATCGACGTCCGATTGAGACTTTGTGGGGGTGGTTTGTTGTGTTGTCGATTCGTTTGTTTGCCTTACGGGGGGCTGTTGCGTTCCCTTTGATTGAATTGCTGGGAAATGAGGCTTTTCGGCGATCTATTGTATATGTATGTATATAAAACAAAGGGAAGGGTTACTACTCTCGGAGGTGTCTTCGAATGTTTCGTTGATTGGTGCTTATTTGATGGGAGGAGTCATATTGAAAATTTATAATTGTGTTCGGTCGATTCGGCAGGTTTGATTCTGGAGGCTTGGAAGTACGTCGACGTTTGATTTGAATTTTCAGATGAAGGTTTAATTATGTTTGCTTAATTAGAAAACATTTCGAAAAATAAAATCTATAGTCGAAGCAGTGAAATGTGTTCGAGTCTTTTTATTTTGGGACAATAATAGCATTAAACTGTAACCTTGGATCGGACAAATCTAAATTGCTGCACAAATGTGAATCACGAAGAATTATTTCGGTAAACAGTGTCGGCATTTGTTACAGTTTGGGAAATGCAGAATCGTTAACGCCTTCCATCAATGAATCAGAGAAGGAATAAGGATTGCTTATTTGTGTACGTAATTATTGAATTTAATCATTCATTAAACCATGATAAATAATATATTAGATTGTGCGATTGATCAATCAATCGAATTATTATAGTGAAATATGAATTAAATAATTCAAACATGGAAAAAATGATATGCTTTGTAACGTATTGATGCATATTTATGAATCAAAAATTTTCAAAACCAATTAAAATACATATTTTGTCATAAAGTAATTTTTTTCTATTTCAATTAAAATGTTTCAAAAATTAAAATTAATATTTTTCATGAACGTTATTTTTTGAAATATTTGAAAATTCACTTGATTCAATTCATTTTAAATTTATTTTATTATCTATATTTCAATTGAAATTATATAAACGTTCATTTGTCTGACTGAAAAAAATACTACTAAGGAAAAAAAAATGACTGAATTTTGATTAAAATCAAAGATTTTTTTCCAAATATTCAACCGCAAACTATTGTAATGCAATCCTATGATTGATCAAACACAATTTTCACAATAAACATAAAAATAAAATATAGGTACAATATCGAAAAAAGCACACAATAAACATTACAAAACTCACCGTGCAATCCGAATAAAAAAAATTCCCAAAAAATTTTCACGAACCACAAATCACTATCATAATAAACGGTTTCCTAAACTGGAAGCGCGCGAAGTTCGAATTCGGATGCGCGTCCGACACAGTTCCGTTTTGGGCGCGAACTAGATATTTTCGAAAAGCGATGCGCCTCGTTGCACTTTTTCTGCTCTTTTTCGCGTGTGCATACACAGACTAGTGTATGTATGGGTGTGTGTGGATGCCTTTTTTTATTTCGTCTTGTTGCGCCGCGTTCGAGTCGCGGCCTTTTTTCGCGTCTTTTTGGTCGGCCGTTGTGCGAACTTACGACCGAAAGCACGCAGTGATACGAATTTCGAAAAGAGTTTAAAAAAGGGTTTCGAAAAATAATATCTGGCTAGGGCAGTGGGTTTAAACTCGTTTTTTACGCTCATTTTTAAGTTTTTCGCGGCGGTCGTTGGTTCACGTGAAATGGTCGCGGTACTGAATGACGTTTGATTTGATCGTAAGACGCTAATTAATGTCCAGTTATGTTTTATTTAAAAAAACATTTTTATTGAAAAAAATCATTTGTCGTGATTATTAAATGATTGTATTACATTATTTTGATAATTAATTAATTAATTAATTAATATTCAATTCATAATAGGCATATAAATTAGAATTATGGTCAATTAATAGGAAAATATGAAAAGACTTGATCCATCTCGGAGACTTGGTTCCTTTATTTCTTTTTTTGTCTCGCTTTTAGAAAATTGTATAAAATTGACAAATTTAATTCTGAGTGTATCTACACTATTTTTTTCAATACAATTTTCCAAAAGGGAATTAAATTTATAATAAAATACGAAGGAAGGAGTTAAGTCTTCCAGACTGATTTAATCTCTTTACCTTCACATTTATTTTCAGATTTTTGTAAAAAAAGTACATTAAAATTAACCAAATATGTGAACCAATTTAATTGAACCTAAGAAAAACTTAACCTAATCTGGCTCGTTAAATAGGTTTGCTTTTTTATAATAAAAATTATATTTTTTAAATTAAAGAGTGGTTTAGTTCATCTGATGTAGGCTCAAGCTTGTAAGTAAAAAAGCATCTTTATAGTAAGTAGCTACGCGGGATTGATATAAAGGTGAAACAACACATTCAATAAAATAAATTTTATTTTATCGATATTTTTTATATTATTTTATGTTTACGAAAATAATATGAAATTCTCATCATTTACATACATTATTGTAAATATCAATAAAATATAAATGCATATCGAATCATCGCGAAAATTGATCGGTGAGCAGTCATTATGGTGGAAAAACGTCAGAAAAAATACATACATTCGCATGAGGCATACGTCATTTTGTGTATCTAAAAGTGCAACGGCACTGCATCAAGATGGTTTCGGTTGTTTGCATATATAAATATACGGCATATTGGCCAGTCCAAAGCCCATAAAAATGCGTTATGCGTCATACGAACGAACGCATACACACACACACACACACAATAAAGTTGACAAAAGAAAAATATTATACGGAATGAATTATGGCGATTCTCGCAGCGGAGAAAATCGTCGAAACAATGCACAATTAGATGCGCTTTGGTTGTGTTTTCTCGCAAAAAAATCTCAGAAAAGGATGTTCAATTCGATTGAATTTTAATGCCGAATACATATTGTATGGCGAGATTTCGATCTGAGATCATCTTTCGCATGTGAACGAAGCCCGAACAGTGAAATTTCAACGATGGACATTATCGGGTGAACGTGATCCGCCGTTTTGACGGATGTGCTAAAAAAATGCTCACGCACAAACACGCATGTTAAGATTACCATACGACCAAAAAAAAAAAAATGCATTTCGTTAATATACACAATGGGTAAAGCGAAAATTTCGTAAATATACTGAATTCACTTCTCAAACGAACGTTATTTCAGTATTAGCAAAAGAAAGTGCATCACTTTATAAAAAGCGCAGTCGGTAACTCTATCTATGCAAGATGGAATATGCAATTTAGTCTGTGGCCATCGCGATGTACGAAGAGTCAATTCTAAAAATACATCACGAATGTAACGTGAAAAATCGCCAGATATCGCAGAGACAGAAGCCGAAAAAAAAAGACGCGAAAAACTCAAAGCAGAGCTTAATACTTTCACGAGAAAAAGCGCAACTTGCCTATTTATCAAGTGCCATTTTCTTAATTCGTCCAGACTTCGATTCTAACTTGATATACGCCCTAATTCAACTTTTTTTTTCCAAAAAAATTCTCCAATATTATAAAAACTCAATCTATGTATTGATAGGAATGTATTTGAGTAACAATTACGTCGATTATCAAATTAAAAAAAAAATGAAATATTTTCTGATCTAATTTTTTGGTATATATGAATGAGATTTTTCAATGTACGAATGTGACATTGATAAAATATGTATAATATATAAAATAATTTAATTTAATAACGAAATTAATTCGATATCGAACGTGTGCGGGTCGTTTTAGCGGCAGTTGGTTACATCGGATGCGTTCTTCGGCCTGAGACCGGTCGCGATTTTTTTTCGACTCGCTGCACTAGCCAAAATGCACTAGCATGAAATTTGTTGGTCATTGACCCGTTTTGGCCAAAAAAAAAAAGATGCACTCTTTTATGTTGCAGCGTCGATGGTTCCCAATCCGCCAAATCATTTTCCGAATAAAATTTACAACGCGTTCATAATATAATATGAAGTCGAACGATTTATCAATACGTTTTGATTCAATCGATATCATTTTGTATTAAAATGATAATTTTATATTTTTTTAAATTGAATTATGTTATATGTGTATGTAGGTAAAGGTGAGGAGATTTGATTTTTTTGTTTTTCATTTTGATTTGATTTTGTTTTTTACCTGAAATTCCTTTTTGGAAAATCGTATTTTCAAAAAAATAATGTCAGAGTGAACTCGATTTAATTCTAATTGTATTGACACTATTTTTTCAAAAAGTATTTGGAGGCGAAAAGCATAAGAAGGGATTAAATCTTCTAGACGGATCAAATCTCCCCACATTCCCCTACTATTCATTAACTACACATTCACAAGATAACATTCTATTATATTAATTAGTTATTGTTACATTGCGCATGCGAAACTAAAACATTGCTAGTGTCAAATTAGATATAGATATTTTTTATTTCTTACTTTTAATTAAAAATATCGATACACATGTCTACATAGAAGGATTCTAATGAACACACATACATTATATTTCTATATAAACTAAATCGCGAATAAAAAAATCTCGATCAACTATATCAATTAATGAAATATTCACACTGGTAACATTAGTATTCACCAAACGTCAAATCGGAGAAGTACGAAATTTTCTCTATCTACAAGATGCGTTCCACTCTCGTTCATGGTACGTTTATTGCCGTTCCATTTTTACTCCTGTGCTATTTTTTCGCATTTCGTTTATCCCATGTGCACATCTCCGATGCACAATGAACGCGTGCACGACGACCGCATCAGTAGTTAATGCTTCAACAGGGCCGAACTAGTATTAATCAAATTTGGGCCCAATTACTCCTAGAACCAAATCAGCAAACTTCAAATGTTTTAACACATCGAAGACGGGCGGCCTCGTCGTCAATCATGGACTTATGTCAATTTTTTTAAGGTTTTTTAAAATCTGGATTCGTCTCTGTAAATGCATACACATATGACGAACGAAAAGACCAAAGGGTACAATTGAAATTTTTGTCGAAATTGAGTTATGTACTAGAATCACTTCTAATAATTTGGTGGCAAAAGGATATCAACGAATTCGAAACGTGTGCCTCAATATATCATCAAATTACTCGACCTTCTAATACATGTAGGTACATTGTCGACTTTTAAAGCAGTTTTCTTGAAGTCGCTTGTATCCCTTGGCCTTTTCAGTCTTCATATGACAATCGAAAAGACCAAAGGGTACAATTGTCATTTTTGCCGAAATTGAGTTATATACAAGAATCGCTTCTCATATTTGGAGGCAAAAAGATATCAACGAATTCTGAACGTGTGCCTCAATATATCATCAAATCTTTTGACTTTCTAATACATGTAGGTACATGGTTAAGTTTTCTCGAAATCACTTACACCCCTTGGCCTTTTCGGTCGTCATATATGTATAAGTATGATCGTTGGCTAAATTTGTTTTCGGTCGGAGGCCAAAGACTCAGCCGTTTGTCATCGACACTGTGAGCCGAGGCCATTGCGCCCCAATAGGAAAAATGCACTCTGCCAAATATTTCGCCGATAAATATACAGCGTGTGTTTTTTTTTTTATATATTTGTATGTATATATGTGCATAAATGCGTGGCAACATCGCGGTTTTTTATTCGATTTCCCGTATGCGCTTTTTTCGAATTTTACATCACATGCGGGAATAACGAGCTCTTTCGGCTGCATGTGTGAAAAAAGTTCGCGGTGCGTTTTCGGGTTTGTGTCGATGAGTTGATTTGGCGAATTTGTTGGTATTGTTTGATAGTTAGGTCGTTTTTGAAATTGTATTTTTGGTAAAAATGTGTTTTTTTCGAGTGCACTAATAGTTGAATTTTTGGTGCTCTATGTATGATTTTTTTGAAGATGTAAAATTGTGCATTTTTAGAATGTTCATAATGCAAAAATAGTATCTTAATTTGCTGACATACATTTTCATGGATAAAAAAATGCACTAATATACAAATAAATATTCCAGATTTAATTGAAAAATTATATTTAGGGTAAATTTTGTCGTTTTACAAAAAAATATTAATTTTTCTCTTACATTTTTAAGAAATTCCGATAAAATTGCACAAGGATCCTGTCTATAAAGCAAATTGGTGTATCTAATATCTAGAGTTCTAATTCCATCAATTATTTTGAGCTAATTCGAATGCATGCAAGAATCATAGCACTAAATTTATATTTTTAAACTTCTTTATTAGTATATCGATTTAATTTCAATTTTAAAAATCATTGAAACTCACACTATAAAAAAATCAGATGAAGAAAGCACTAAAGATTCGCGAAAGGTTTCCTAATAAATTTTTATTATATTTAACGACTTCGCGAACATATTTTAAACAATCTCAAACACTAGCATAAATCTTCATGTTCACAAAGCAAACGTCCATTCATAAATCACAAAACAGGCTCGTTTCTAAAAACCACCTTCCAACCCTCGGCGATGCGGAAACTCGCACAAGAACAAGAAAAAAATCAAAAATTGGACCAACCAACTGCCCGTGGAGTTTCGTGTTTACATTCTCTTCCAAATTTAAAAACATCAGGACATCTGACCCCGAAGCGAATTCTCAATTTTTTCAATTCTCTTTCTATAATATAAACTCTCCTCTGTGTTTCGAATCCCCTTCTGATTTCGCAGAAACGAAGGGAGGCCCTAAAATCTCTAAGGACAACCCTCATTACAAATAGAAATAATGAAGTGATAAAGATTTGAAATAATATAATGCTTAAATTATGAAATGGAAAAAAATTCGGCATAATGAATTCATTCTTTTAGTAAACAAAGCCTTTATAATTTAGATCGTGTGCAGTTTTGAATTTCATCATAGAATCGTTGAATTTTTACAACTGTATAAAAATGTATTTTATTTTTATACCTAGATTACATTCCCTTTAGAGTAATTTCGGATGAGATATTAAATGACTATTTTACCAAAAATAAGCAATTAATATTTTTAGTGCTTATATCAGAATTACCCTACAAACGCATAATTCTCACACTTATCTTATTTTTTACATATTCAACATTCTCAATTTGCTATTCATATTGAATTCGATAGCAAACATTGCTCAGCTTATATTTCGAAGTATCGATAAAGAATTATCTGTTAGTTATGATTCATCGACTATTTGATGTTTCTAGCAGCTAAAAGAAAGAAGCTTATTTAAGTATGTTATCTTAATGGCCATATTCATCGATCGTGTGAACGAAAATGTTGATTCATTCGCAGATATAGAATTAGTTGTTTGGTTTGCTTATTTTAGTAAAGATTGTCGTTCTTTGTTTATAAATTGATTATTTTTAAGTGTGTGTTGAATATGAATCGATTTGAATTCGTTGATGTTTTTATAACAATTTTTAAGTTAATTTTTATATAAAATGAATGACGCATTGAAAATGTATCAAAGTGTTTCAATTGTATATATTTTTTTAATTAAGGCGAAACCAAAAATATATGATCACGATTTATATTCATCTGAGTTATTTCAGTGCATAAACAAATATAACTTTCTACCAGAACTGTAACAGCTAAAAATAAATGTCATTGTAAACTTGTATAAAATTTTTCGATCAAAGAGCTAGATGTTTTTCATTATTTTCGTACTTATCACGTTTTCGTTATACAACACGAAAAAATTGCGACAACCGAAGCCAGTTAAGAGCGAAAACAACCCGAGCGAACTCTTCTTTGCAAAAATCACATAACGAAACTAGGCTACGACGTTAATTACGAGAGCAGCTAATTGAAAACATATCGTCCTACATACATTTTATTTATAATCGACATTGGGTTGCATTATACAATTCTTTAGATCGGAAAAAGCAGCCTTCGTGACATAATTCGAAGTTAAAAATGACCATGGACCATTATGTATTACGTGGAAGAGATTCGTAATCGAAACGTTTCCGAAAAGCAACACGGTTATGAAAACGAGACTTCACTCGTTTTTTCAGAAGGTTATACAACAAAGCATCCAGTTTTCGAAGCGTTCTATTTTTGACAAATTCGCTCGATTTTTTCCACATCTTTGAAATTTTGACGCACCACTGATTTTGTGTTCGATGCATTTTTAAAGCATACTTAACCCAATGAATATTTGTGAATATATCACATATTTTTCTATAAAATACTTTCCAATTTTTAAATATTTTGTATTAAAATTGATTGAATCGAAAATATAACGGACCAATCTTTCAGTCGTCTTTTATGCTACTTACAATGTGCTTATAGTTTTTTCTATAAAGTTTGACCAATTTCATCACTAATTAGTAAAAAAATATTGAAAGATTAATCCTGAATATATTAAAAATATAAGTATTTGAATTGAAGATTGAAAGATTGATTCTAATATATTGAAGATTCAAATAAAGTTGAGCATCAAAAATCATAAGAAGCGTAAAACAAACGGATATTTATACCCTTCCGAAAATCACACAACCCCGTTTATTTTCGATCTGAAAGCACGCGAATGTTTTCGTTTTCATAATAGATTTTTTTTTTGGAAAAAAATAAAAGCAACCCCGAATCTCGTTTTGCTTATTTCACATCACAATAGTAGTATGGGGGAGCAAGCGTGCGAAAATAATTCTGGTTACGTAGGATCGGATATTCGCAACAAAATCTCGTGTTTTAATCGAAACGTGGCTGTGACAATAGAAGAGCTATTTCTGTGTCGCTTATTTGGGGAGAATTGTTGCGAAATCGGTCAACGGTTACGAGAAAATATCAGGAAAAACGAGAGATTTTCCTAGCATCCACGTGTTACGTATAACTATTGCGAAATTCCGCCAGTTACTCAATTCTCTCGCATAAACGAACCGAATCAATTTGATTGAGTGTTGCTTTAAAATAATTCTACAAATTTAATTATAGACATAAATCGATTACTATTTCATCAGAAATACGATAATTTGTTTTGAAGGATATTTATAAGCTTATCTTTATTTTTTTTTCAGATTGTCCTACATTTTGCGATAAAAATTCGACAGCAGACGATCCTAATTGTTCGACCTATTTGCAAAAGACATTATAAGACCGGTCTCACGAGTATGTCCTTCCGTTGGCTGACTGTTATCTTCACCAGAACTGAACTAGGTAACTTAAAAATTTAAACAAACATTAATTTATTACTCATATTCTGTCCAATCGTACGTGTTAAAATTTTAATTACGGTCGACTTACAGTGGTCTATTCGTCGAACTTTAACTTTCGAGATCGATTTTCAAAATTATTTAATGACCGTACGTGACCAAAAGCGACGTTCTTACACACTGTAATGTTTATTTATTATTATTGCATTTCAAAAGGGAACAAAGTAAGTCGGTTACGGCCCTGAAGTGTGAACTTGAGCGAGTTTCGCTAGCGATAATAAATTGCATGACTCAGTATAGGGATTGTTCGGAGACGAAAATAAAACGAAGTGCAAACAATGACCCAATGCAAGTTGGACAAAATGCGACGAACTGTTAACTGCTAAATGTAAATATCGACTGGGAATGCGTAGGTTTTATATTCTTTTCGACGTTTTTCAGCGGAATCCGTCCGCCATTTAACAATGGCCGTCGCTCCGCGGAATGGTAACATCCTAAATTCCATTTGAAATCGCTCATTGTTTTCGATCGATATTGTTTGTTCGATGGAATCGGATTGCAGATTGTTTTTCGATCGGAACACATAGGTGTTAGTTCTGTTTATCGGTGGAAAGACACCGAATCGTGCGTTATTAAATTTCATCCATCGAAAGATAGTGAGTTTGTGTTAATTCGATGTGCGATTGAATTCTGATCTACAATCGATGCAATAATGACATGTCATTTGAGTGTGAAAAAAAATTCGCATGCAAAACGATCGTTAAATCGAACAATGCAAAGTTCAATTAGGCGCAATCGAAGAGCGTTGATCCGCAATTTATTGTTTTTCTAACGCTTTTTTATACATAATATCTTCAGACATTTAGAGGAATAGGAAGTAAAATTGCTCAAAAAGAATTTGTTCTATAATTCTGAAGGTAATATGAAGAAACATTGACGAAAAAGTGTTGGAATGAATAAGAAATTGCAGATCAACGACTTCGATTGCACTAAATTGAACTGTTCATTGTTCGGTTTAACGATCGTTTTGCACGTGCTTTTTTATTTCGATGACGTGTCAATATTGCATCGATGCAGATCAGAATAATCATGAATCTGAATACCTTATCGAGCTACTTTACTTCTGATCTACACCATACTCCAAGTAGATTCAATAATTAACATTTCTAATCTATAATTAATGCAATATTGATAAAAAAAAGCGATATTTCAACTGAACAATGAGTTCAATTGGGCATAATTGATAAATCCTATCAATTTTTTTCTTTCCAAAAAAATTTCATAGATTCTGACGAATTCTCTTTCAATTGATTGATGTAATATAAACATGTTATTAAAACGAAAAAAATGAATAATACATTAAATTAGACTCAATTGAAGATCATAGTATAATAATTTCTTCAACTTTCTATAAATATTTAATCAATATGCTTAAACCGATCCAATGAATTCATTCTCATCTAATTGATAAAATAGCGATACGTCATCGAATCAAAAAAAACGACAAATTAGACACAATCGCAGATTCTAACAATTTCAAACAATTTTCATCGACATACAAATACCATAAATTATCCGACTTCGATACAATATAGACATGTCAACAAAACCAAAAACCATCTTCTAAGTTCAATTAAACACAATTGAAAACCTTATCAATTTTTTCAATCTTCTAACAAAATCTCATCGATCTTCAATATTATATTATCCGACTTTGCTCTCATCTCATTGATGCAATATATGTAGACAAGTTAACAAAACAAAAAATGATCTCCTAAGTTCAATTAGACACAATTGAAAATCTTAACATTTTTTTCAACTTTCTAACAAAATTTTCATCGATTCGTCATGTTATATTATCTGACTTTGCTCTCATCTCATCGATGCAACATAGACAAGTTATCAAAACAAAGAACGATCTCCTAAGTTCAATTAGACACAATTGAAAATCCTAGCAATTTTTTTAACTTTCTAACAAAATTTTCATCGCCATGCCATGTTATATTATCCCACTTTGATCTCATCTCATCGATGGAATATAGACACGTTATCAAAACAAAAAACGACCTCCTGACTTCAATTAGTCACAATTGAAAATCCTTACAATTTTTTCAACTTTCTAACAAAATTTCCATCGACATGCCATATTATATTATCGGACGAATTCCCTCTCATCTGATTGAATGAGCGAGCGTTGCCGAATCGCATCGGGCCCGCTTTAAGGCCGAGGTCGATGGCACTTTGTCCTTTGAAAGGACACCCCGTCATCCTGGGGCCACCTTCGAGCCTCGGCCTTGGAGTAGATTCGGCAGACTATGGCTTTCTCTGTCGAAAAAATCGCCAAAAAAGGACCGGGGGCCGAGAACTCGACGCAGGAAGGACATCCAATAACACTCGACTAGCATCCTTCGTAGGTCGAAAAATAGGATTCGACGATGGAATAAAATGTATTAGTGTATGTGTTTTTTGCTGACCTGACGAGGTGAATGATATAATTTCGAGGGTCATCAACACCGATCGGTCGCAATGACATTTCGTGCCATTGAACGTTTTTTGACGATGTGCAGCGAGACGAGATTCCCAGAATTTTCACTATTAGAATAGATGTGACGAATAGTTTGATGATTTTAATTTTTGTGTGAGTTCAAATTGTATTTTTTTGAAAATATTGAAAATTTGATCGATTTATGTATAAATATAGTTCTTGTAATTCAGATCATCAGTGAGATTCTAAATTAATTTGACCTTGTAATCTATTTGATGACTGAATTTAAAAAAAAGGCACAAGTGATATTTTTCATCAATATTGAGTTAAGTACAGAAAATGGTTCTATATATGAAACATAACCTTAATCTTAATCATAACCATAAATATAATCTTAATAATTACTTTTCTCTACTTTCAATTTCGATAAAAAAGGACACTTGTGCCTTTCGTGAAATTCAGTCGTCATTTGAAATCTAATTCAATTTATCTATCGGGAAATTTGATTCAATCTATCTGTCTATTTTGAAATCTAATTCAATTTAACATGACTTGAAAATAGACCTTTGTATTGGGACAATACTCCACTATTCATTAAAATAGATTAAGTTAGGTTTGGTTAGGTTGATTTTTTCTTAATTATATGATAGTTTCGATTAATTTGAGTCACATTTTAGTATTAATTAAACGAAGTCACATTTTAGCATTGATTAGATTAAATCGAGTGGTGTATTGATGGAATACGTGTTCTAAAACAATGATTCTATCTTTACCTATTTGGAAATGTAACTCAATTCATCAAATATTGTGCGATAAATTTATTACACAACCATTGAAAATAATTTATAATTGATAATAATGAATAAAAATCTAAATTTTAATCGAATTAAACACAAAAAACTCAAACGGAAGCAAATAAATTCGACTAACGCTTCCGCTCCCCAACAGATGGCAGCGCCGTCTACGCGAGCGTCCATTTCCTGAAAACTCGAATCTCGCGCGTTTCCACGCTCAAAAATAAATCCTCAGCTGAAAAAACCGCACGATTTTTTCCACACATATTCAAATCGATACGTACATACGCTAAATTTTTTTCTTTAGCGGATCGTCGACACTCGGTGCAACGTCCGCGAGTGCAATTGCTGCCGCTGCACCACATACGACATATGTACAAGCATTAGTACGACGACTCGCACGTACGTAAGAAGAGCGAGAGTGTAACGTCCTAAAATTCGAAACGAAAAAGTTTGATGGCCCAAAAGTGCATCCACCTCTCTCGGTTGTTTGTCGATCTGTTTCCCGAGCGTAGTGTTTCGAGACTCTTTTTTCGGAGCGTGAATAAATTGGTTTAATTCGAGATTGTTTGAATGAAATCGATCGTTCGGGAGTTATTGTTTGGATTAGGGATTTTTTTTTTTTTGGTTTTGAGGAAATTTTTTGTTGGTTTTTCGGTGTGTGTGCGATTTTTTTTTGGATAAATGGTTTGCAAGATGTTCGATTGTTTGATTGATTGTTTGGAAATGATGATTCAAGGAAGTAATATCCCGGAAATTTGGAAGTCTTTGTTGATTTTTTGTTTTTAGTAGTTTTGATGTCGTAGTTTTTCCGGTTTTATAAGAAACTTTTGAATTTCTGATGTGAATATGATGTATTTCTAAAATATTTCATTCAACCATAGAACAAAAATTATTACATATCAATAAGTAAGTTTTGTCTATGAAACGATTAAACTATTGATGTATCGATATTCGACATGTTTGAGAATCATTAAAATTAGATAATTTAAGAATATAAGATTATTTTTCTTAATAATATGAATAAATCTCTTTGTAAATAGACTATCACTACAAAAAATAATCTGAGAATGAGATTAGAATTTAAATTAAATTGAGTTAGGTTTTTTTCATACTCGTGTGCTATTCAATTGGTGCGACACTAGACATAATCTAATAGATGTTGAAATGTAACTTAATCTAACCAAATAGTCGACTCCAAAAAAATCTCAATAAGTGAATTGTCAAATATATTAGTGATTAAGAAAATAAACAATAATTATATATTTGAAATATATACAAATGAAATTTATTTTTATATAAATTGAGAGTTTCTTTATAGCTCATACATAAATTTTCCTCGAAAATTTTCCCGATCGTCATAGAATCGACGTACGATGACGACGATGACGCGTCTTTGGCAAACAACACACCAACACCAAAATCAGCCAAACACATTCGAACCCAACAATAATAAAGAGGACGTTGTCCTTAGCCATCCAAGGACACGCGAAACCGAAAAGTGCATCGCCTAAATGCAACGTCGCCGACCGACCGAACCATAGTTCTAGAAAAATCCCAAAATTTAAAGAAAATTTCCAAAATTCGAGGAAAATATCCATAATTGACGACTGAAAAGGCCAAGGGGTACAAGTGACTTTGCGGTGATTTCGAGAAAAGCGCGCTCAAAGTATTAGGAAGAGGTCGAGTGATTTGAAGATTTATCTCGGTACGCGTTCCAAGTTCGTTTATATCCTTTTGTCACCAAATATATAAGCGATTTTTGTACATGACTCAATTTCACTTGTACCCCTTGGCCTTTTCAGTCGTCAAGTATCGATTTGAAAACGATCTATGAACTGTGACTGAATGATCCATCGATCGATCCAAGTGCATTGCGCTGCAAATTGCGTTGCGTGCACAGTGTGCATATGTGTGTTTTTTTAGGGTTTTCCGTTTTGTGCGCGCTTTTTATTTTCAGTATAACCCTATTTTGGAGTTCGTTGAACCCTCGTGTGTCCGTCACGGAACCCTAACGCGAATTCGTTTCAAATTAAATATTTTTATAGCGAGCTCTCTCGTCTCCGGTTGGCTATACGTACTCGCTTAAATGCAGTGCTGGATTTATGCGGTGCATTGTTTCGGAAATGCATCGAATTTGTCGTAGATGCAATTTGAATTGAGTAATTTGAATGTTTTTATATGTATTATTATGTAAATATTTGATTTTTTTGATATTTTGAATAGATTAATGTTATCAGTTTGAAATTTTGTACACATATCGATGTCTATTGATTTTTTTAAATTGTCATATGAATGTTCAAATCAATGTATAATATACTTAAAAATATTTTTTCATTAATGATTATTGTATTTTAGAGAAATTTTCATCAAAATACTATACAATCGATGCATTCAAACGAAATGGTCTGCATTGAAATCGATCAAAGTTCGAAACATAATAGATTAAAGTCTAAAAATTAGATTTTCAAATTTTTTACGTTAAATTTAAATATAATACAAAGAGCACACATTGCAAATTTTCTACGATGCGAATCGTCTATTTACGTTTTCAGTGTCGTAGACCACTGAAAACTTTTTTTAGACACTGTGCACCCACGCACCGACCGCAACGCGTTTTCTTCTTCCACATATAAAAACTCTTCTTTTTTTCTGTCATCTAAAAATGCATTTCTGCGCAACGAATATCCGTCAAAAAATTAACAAATTCACGATTCTCGAAAATTCGGAAAAAAAAACGAAATTCACACACAGGATTCACGCCGCTTGCACATTTCATCCCACAGAATAGGATAATTGCTTTAATAACGCGACTCCTTGTTGCACTTTTTATCATTTTTTCGGTTTCTGGTTGCATTTTTAGTACGATGCACTCCATATTAAAACTTTTTCGAATCCTATGCGACGACTGAAAAGGCCTAGGGGTACAAGTGAATTCGAGAAAAGCGCGCTCAAAGTATTAGGAATAGGTCGAGTGATTCGATGATATATCTCGGTACGCGTTCCAAGTTCGTTTATATCCTTTTGTCACCAAATATATAAGCGATTTTTGTACATGAATCAATTTCACTTGTACCCCTTGGTCTTTTTAGTTTGATATGAAAAAAGAATCGAATGTATGTGCGAGTTTTTCGTCGAATATTTTCGGCAATCAGTCACGGATGCGAGCTCGTCGACCTCATTTGAATGCATTTTATATTCAAATTGTATTAAAACGCGAATGCATGGGATTTTTAATGCACATTTTTCATGCATGCGAACTGTCTATGTCTATATTTTTAATTGAGCGTTTGCATAAATTGTTTAATTTTTGCCCCCGATGATTCTTTTCGGCTTTAATTTTCGCGTTGTTTTTATAATCGTGTATTGTTCGAATCAACATCGGAATTGTTTCGCATTTTTAATTGGAGATGCATTGTTGATTTTTCGATAGAATGCGTTTTTTTTATAATATGAATTAATTAATATGTGCATACGTGATTCACAATCGGTGCATAATTTGATGAGTTTATGATAAATGTATCTGTACATAAATCACTTTGGGCGATATGTATCTTTTCAATAGTCGCGTATGTGCTGAAAGATCGCTTCAAATGCTCGTAAAAGATGAAAACATTATCTACGACAGCGGATTTCAAAGTGTGTTTCACGAAGTTTATTTTAATAAAAATAATATAGATTAGATAATCAGGAAGAGATTTGTTTGTTCTTATTTCATCTAATAATAAAGGTAACTTAATCTAAATAATTTAAAATCTAGCTTAATTTAATATACCCACTACACTTTATTAGTCCGAGTATTGAATATGTCAATGTTGTACATACAATATGGCATTTTATGAATATATTGATTATTTTGTTGGAAAATTTGATTCCAAACGAACATTAGCGAATGTTGATGTGTTGTACAATCATATTCAAATGTAATCACAAAAATAGCATAAGCGATACAAATTAGAATTATTATTACGAGTGTAGCGTATTTATAATACAGATACTAGCAATCAACCGGTTGAATATATGTATTAACGCAATTTCGAATCGTTGAATATATGAAAGCAGATTTGAGTGTTACATATTATAGATACAGACACATACACAGATTAGCGCTATTATATAGTTAGATTTCAATAATATTAAGCAAGAATAGATTCACACTTCGATATTTCGTATAGAATAATTCCAGCAGTGTTGGCCATGCAGAAGAGATGACCAATGTCCACTTTTTGAAATATAGCTGATGAACACATCTTTCGTATGAATAACACTTCCAGAATTATGTATCAATCAATGAATATACTGTTGCTTGAAAACTTCAATACATTGAATAACAAAGACTTGAAAGCTAATTAAACTACATCTCATAACACACATTCGATTTCATACAAAACCCACACAACTCATCAAAAACAACCGAATTTCCCCAACCAACAATTTCATACAAAACCCACACACATCAAAAACAACTGAATTTCCCCTACTATACACCACAGTTCGACAATCCCTAGCAAATATCAAATCTTATTTCCGAATCGTACAGACAACAACTATTCCATTCACTCGAAAAGAGCGACCCTCGTCAAACTAAACGTCTCAAAACCGAAAACTGCTGACAAATAACGACACACCTGACCCCCAGTTGACCCACCCTGGGTAATCTGCCCCATAAAATCGGCATCATCATCAATCATCGCGGTGTGGGCACGTCTCCCCGCGTTCTTTTGCTCGGACCGGCGCGACCCACCCTCCCCCTACTCGCGGTTCACGTCGCGGGGGAGACTGGGGCCCTCGAAGACGAGCAACAGGTCGGGGTCGGTCGGGCAAGACACCGCAACACCCCTTTGTGTGCGAAAGGGTCTCTCTCTCGTGTGTGCTGGGTGTTTATCTGTTGCCACCCCCAAGTGTTGTGTTGTAGGTATGTGTGTATATGGAGTGTGTGTAAGGCTTCTAGCGATTGTGAGCTTTCTTAGGATTGTCGCTTTGAGATTTGGTGTTTGAGGGTTTGATCGGTTTTGATTTGTGTGTGTGTATTATTTTGATTTGAAATTGATATTAATGAGGTTTTTTATTTCAAATGAGGTAGTGTGCTGGGTGTTTATCTGTTGCCACCCCCTTATGTTGTGTTGTAAGTGTGTGGAGTGTGTGTAAGGCTTCTAGCGGTTTGTCGGATGGATTGTGAGCTTTCTTAGGATTGTCGCTTTGAGATTTGGTGTTTGTGGGTTTGATTTGTGTATTATTTTGATTTGAAATTATATAATGAGGTTTTTGTTTTAATTGAGATAATTTAGGGAGACCAAGGTGAGTTGAAACAGAAGTTGTAACAAGCCCGATATCTCAGATACTATAACTGCTAGCGAGTTAGCGTTTTCACTTTTTTTTTCTATTTTTGATAAGCTATCTTATCTAGTATGTGTCGCTGGTGTGTAAGAAACAGCTTCTGAGATATCGGAATTGTTTCAACTTACCTTTGTGTCAATTTACCTTGGTCTCCCTTACTCGATATTTTTTCTATGAACTCAAATTTCAAGCAAATGTTGCAAGAGATGAGTTATATGATGACTGAATTAGAAAAAGAGCACAAGAGACCTTTTTTTATCGAAATTGAGTTAAGTACAGAAAATGGTTCTGTATCATATGTATATAGAACTATTTTTTGTACTTGACTCAATATCGATAAAAAAGGTCACTTGTGCCTTTTGTGAAATTTGGTTGTCATATTTAGTAACTTGGTGAAGTAATTATAACTGCGAAAATTATTCGAAGTGCTTTTTTTATGATTAGAATGAATATTTACATGTGATCTAATAGTTTTAATTCCCTTTTTACTTTTCTCGTTTCTATTGTATTCTATTCGTATTTCTTATGAAATAATATTGGATTTTTTTGAAAATTGCAAAAAATGTACATTTTCAGAAGATTTATAGTATGAGCATAAAGAAAATCCATGCTTCCTAATGGAAATTATATTAGTTAGAGTGAATTTTCTAATTTATTTGATTTTAAGCTGAATCTAGAGTAGATATTTTTTGTATGCCATTTTACTATGCGATTGCATATAAGAGCGAATGGAAATTTTGATTTTACAATATTCATACTTTTCCAAAAATATCTGATTTTAACTATTTTCAAGAAAATCCTTTAAAGTTCTAAATTTAAACATAATCAACTTGACTACTACAAAATGTCATATCTAAACATCGCACCCGATGCAACTAATTCTAACATTAAAAATCCACATTTTAACATCAAAATCTCCAATAAAAAATCAAAAAACAATAAAAAACCCACACACAAACAAAAAAACACCACCAATTTCCTTTTCTAACGGAATCCGTAACACCTGAGAGAGCCATCGCCATCATCACCATTCACCGAACGTTAACGGCGACGCAACAAGCGACACCTCAAAACCACCCTCAAAAACCCACCCCCATAGAAAACCTAAAAGGGGTGTCACTTCAGCATTCAGGTCACGAAAACGTGCACACACGTGAAAATTCACTGCGAGCAAATATACTTAAAAACACTTAAAAAAATCAAGGTTTTTTTTTTTAATTGAATTTAGATTTGTTTATATTCGAATTTGTAGATGTTATTAATTTAATCGGATTGAATGTTCATGTGGGTATACGGCGTTATCCAAGCACCTCTTTCTTGTTTACGATCGCAGAAGAGAGCCAAGGAAATAAAGCCGCGCAACGGATTCGCACGCTTCACTTATTCATACTAGACAGCTTCTCGTTTTGTGTTCCTTTCTTTTCCTTTTTTTCCAGCTTTTATTTTAACTTTTTTCTTCGTCTTTTTGCTCTCGTTTCTCGCTCATGGGGGTGAAGTCGTGTGTGTGTGTTTTTTTGTAAGATGGGGGTGCGATTTGTTTTATGGGTGCGTTGGCGTGTTATTCTGCAAAGAGAGTTTGTTCGGCTCCGATTTGAATTTGTCGCGCTTTAAACATGCATTTGTCTTTCGTTTGGGTTATTTATGATGTGTTTTGTGTGTTCGATCGATTTTTTTATGTTTGAGAATGTTTTTTTGATGATGTTTGACGAATGGAAAGGCCGAGGGGTACAAGTGACTGTGGTGATTTTGAGAAAAGTGCGTTCAAAGTTGATCGTGTATGATCAGTGGATTATTGTTGTAGTTGAATTGATTGAGATTGTGATGGTTTGAAAATTTTATGTTTTGATTCATTGAAGAAATGACAACTGAAAAGGCCAAGGGGTACGAGTGACTTTGCGGTGATTTCGAGAAAAGTGAGTTCAAAGTTGACCATGTATTAGGAGGAGGTCGATTGATTTGATGATATATCTCGGCACATGTTCCGAATTCATTTATATCCTTTTGCCACCAAATAAATGAGCGTGCATAGAAGCGATTCTGTGCATAATTCAATTTCGGCAATAATGTCACTTGTACCCCTTGACCTTTTCGATCGTCATTTGAAGTCTATCGATATTATAATGACACTCGTCTGTCTCTTTATAGAGTTTTGTATGAGAAATTGTTGAACATTTTAATAAATATGCACTAAATCGATATTACATTAATTCAAAATAATAATTATTATATTTTTCAATGGTGTTTTAGTGTAGGTCAGACTCGGTTTACTCTTATTCAATTGTTTCGAGACTTTCGATTGGAAGCAGTTCCTAGTAGATTAACCTTCTTTATTAATTATATAATTGAGTATTGTACTAATTTATTTTATTATAATTGTTTTATACATTGTATAAGATAGTTCAATGCTTTCACATGACTTGAAATTTGACTCAATTCCAAATAAAATGCACACGCAAAACTGCAATTTAACGCTTTCGACGCACTCACTCTTCGACATTTCGGCACAATTAGCGTCATAATAACGGCATTTTTCCTCTTGTTCGTCGAAATTTTCACAAAGCATAATCACGGTTTTCCTCGAAACGTTTCCAATTCAACAATCGATTTTTTTCTTGGTCATTTCAGACTGCATTTCGAATAATGCACGCGATCCAATCTCGTTCAATTCGTAAATTTATTGTCGTCTGATGAAAATGACGCGAATGCGAAATATGACATACATTTCGTTCGTACGAACATAATTGAGTTTGTCGGTTGTTTTTCGATAAAATCCTCTTTATGCAATTTGTTTCGCGTTCGTTAATTTCGATCGAATTAGCGTTTGATTAAGAAAAAGCGCGTTTCGAATGTTTGTAAAAAAATGCATCGATTGGTCCAAAAATCGACGTATAATTTAAATTCAAAGGAAATGGTTAAAAAGAAACATTCGATGTCAGGACAAAAGGTCAAAAAATGCAATAAAAAACAATACGGTTCGATGAATATAGCGAAAATTCTAATTTGCAATTTCGAACAAAGAATTCGACGATATTGTAATTGGTTCAAATTTTACCATAAAATGTAAGAATGACTCATGAGTAAAACGATTTTTACAAGACATTCAAACATTTTATGAATTTTTAATCTTAAATCTCAACTAAACTATAACTTAACTAGCGTTTTTTTTATACCTAGAACTCGGCACAGTGAGTACACGAGGACACCTTAACAGCTCACAAATTAAATGAAAAAAAAAATCTTTTCAAGTTGAAGTTTAATTAGGTAAGTGAAAAGATCTGTTTTTAATAAAACGATTGATATTTTTTTTGAAAATTTTTATATGAAAAAAAATTAAAAATCAAACGACGCAATTCGAATTCGTCGAGTCTCGTTTCGATCGAATATTCAAAAATGAATGAAAAAAATACGTGTAATGAACTTGTCGAATTTTCTCCTCGACTCTGTGCATAGTCCGGCTTACAAATGTGCAACAATGGGGGCTTTCTGCATTCGTAATGGGCGTTAGCAAACACGTTGCATCGTTGCACAAAATACGTGCACGCTCTTACTAAAACGCACATTCGCTGCAAAGCCGAAAATAAAAAATGAAAATTGCATTGTATGTATGTATTGTCGTCGAATCGATCCGACGAAATTCGAAGCTAATAAGAAATGCGAAGTGCATTGCCGGGTGCTGGCGAAGGATCCCTAATCGTATGCGTCTTCCAAATTTTATTGAGATGTCGTTGTCGTTGTGAATCGTGTTTATGACGAATTTTAAATGATGAAAGCAGTTTTGAATATGATCGTGTCGATTGAATTGAGGAAAATTTGATTTAAAAAGTGTACAATACAATTTGTTCTTGAATGAGATTGAAGTTTTTCTAGTGAACAATGCGATTGGCGAGACAGTCGAAGAATCAAGTTAGGTCAGGCTACACTTTAAATTAGGTTAGGTTAGGTTTGGTTTCAAGTTGTTGTTAGATTAGGTTAGGTTAGGTTGGGCTTCTTTTCTTTTCCATGTTAGGTTTGGTTATGTTTTAGGTTTGATTGAGTTACAAAAAGTGTCGCATAGATAGGATAGTACAAAAGTGTCAATATTTAATATAAAATGAAGCCAAATTAGATCAGATATTTTTTTTTAAGAATTAAAACTTTTTCAGTAAGAGTTTTTATAACTTTATCTTGCTTAGAAGTACTTCTTATATCTTTGAGAAAAATTTTAAATTGGTTAGAAAATGTTTTTCTGCATATGAAAAAGCTTATATTGCTTTATGGAAAATGTGTTAAATTTTCTCATGTAGGATGTTTATAAATATAGTGAAAGTACCAAATATGGCATCACCCAAAGCACACAGCTTTAAAAATACAAAATACAAAAAAAAATCGAATCCCAATCAAAATTTACAAACGCGAACCTTAAAATAAACCGATCAAACCTAATCCTTTATGATCGCTTATGACGTTCTACAAAAAAGGATTGACAGGTGTGCGCGAGCAGGTGAACCGCTTTCCACGTTCGAAAAACCCTCGAAAACTTTCCACACAAAACTGCGCTCGAAAACTAGCTTATCGCCGCCGGAAAAAAACAAACCGGCACGCTAATAACCCACAAAATATAATTAAAAATGGACGAAATTGCACCGGCGAAATCGCAAAAAAGTGTCATCGTCGTCGTGAATTTGACAACACTAAAAATAGAAAGCGATGCGTCGGGTGCAACATGCAAATGAAGCATGGCGCGACTGCAACTGACAGCAGACGCACGGTTTGGGTGATTGACCCACTGCATGCAGTTTTGTGGCCCTTGGCTGTTTCAATTTTTTATGTGTTTGCAGTGTGCTTTTAGTTATTGTCGTTGTTTTTATCGAAGCGGCTTTATTTTGTGCCATTTTGAAGCTGTGGAGTTATTTCTGCTAAAAGTTGAAGTTTTTTTTTCGACACTATTTGACGACTTTGAAGCAGTGGAGGTTTTTTCTGCTGAAAGTTGAAATTTTTTTTCGACAGTATTTGACGACTGAAAGGGCCAAGGGTACAAGTGAAATTTTTGCCGAAATTGAGTTATGTACAGGATTTACATCAATGTACGCTCATATATTTGGTGACAAAAGGATATAAACGAATTTGTAACGTGTACTGTGATATATCATCAAATCACTCGACCTCCTCCTACTACATACATACATGTAGGTACATGTTCGACTTTGAGCGCTCGTTTCTCGAAATCGCCGCAAAGTCACTTGTACCCCTTGGCCTTTTCAGTCGTCATTTTGATTTCGATACTGAGAATCAAGTTGTTAGGCTAGATTTTTTTCATGTTAGATTAAATCTAGTGAAAAGAGTTTCATGTAAACGCAACCTCTGATTTTCATGCAATTCGAAGGTAATCGAAATTGAAATCATTTCAAAGTTAAAATTCTTTATTCGACTTTTCACATTTTTAACTTTAATGTTACTTAAATTCACAAAATCCTCGAGATATGTATATAGTAGATCGATAATAGTATTAAGATTTCATAGTTTTCGTACGTGAAAGTTTTACTACGCATCTCGGGGAGTTAGTATAGTTAACCAACATAAGGGTTGAAAATGTTCAAAGATCTGTTCTAGTAGATTAGAATATATTAGGAAATTTCATTATGTCACAAAAAATGTTGAATTAATTTTAAAACGTGTCGTTTATGATAAAAAATATTTGCAAAAGTTTCGGAAGCACTGGTTCGTTACGCGCTCATTGCCGAAATCGTTCATAAAATGGCGGTTAGCGTCGTGCTACGTTCGCATGTTCGATTTTTTTGAAAATTTTATTTTGAAAAATTAACAGATCGAGCTTAATTATAGATATTTTGTTTTAATAGCAATCATTATTTCATTTATGTAATTGGGTTGTTGTTTTTGCGGTGCCGGGAAATTGTTTGCATACAAATCAAGCATCAAGCACATTCTTATAATTCGCAACGACCGTTCTGGATGTTTTATGTGCATACATTTGCACCTCGTTCGATTGTTTTATTATTCAAAACGAATTGTGTAAATATTTTCAAAACGAACTACACTTTTTCCATCAAAAAACTATCACAGCACGTGTACGCTTCATACAAATAATATCGAAAAAAAAAATTAATTCAACTTTATATTGATATAAATTTAATTTAAACAACTTACATCGATATCATATCAATTTTGACACACAAAAAGAGACAATAAGCATCACGAACTTGGCGCCACGTTCCCGAAGCGAACTTTTGCTCGATTTGTATGCGAATAAAAGTGCTTCCGAAACGTGTGTCGACACGTTGTTCCCGATTCGAATCGAAACAAAACGAAACGAAATACGAAATACGAAAACGCAAAAGAGACAAGAAAATCGGTTTATATAACATAATTCGGATTTCGTCCTTGCGCCGTATTGGCGCCATCGAAACCAACATTGTGCACTTTGATTTCGTAACGAATTTGCGACTCAAGGTTTCGATTTGCAACTGGGACGATCCTAAATTTTCACCAAAATCCCATGTAATGTTGACTTAAGGTCGTATTGAGTGTTTTGCAAGTGCATCGTGACGATGCTTTATACTAGGGCTATCGAAATTTCGAAGAATTCAATTTGAATTCATAAGAAAATTTTAGTCATTTATCACTTCAATCAAAAATTTTATAGAATGGATCAAATTTTTGTATTATATCAGTTCATTGTTATAGAAATAATATAATATAATTTGTGTTAGATAATTTTCAGATATTTACATGAATTAAGCGTGATTAAAAATATAAAGTAGATTTTACTAGTTATTCTTTTATTTTCAAATGTGAATCGAGCCACACGTTGCGACAAAAATGCAAAATTCTGAGAATTCTGTCTCCAGGTTTTAGAACTAAAAATGTCTGGACTTGCAATGTTTTCGATGAATCCATCAATGTTTATGAAATTCTATGCTAAAAAAATGTGACTCAAGTCGTTGAAACATTCACAAAAAAATCTAGTAATAAGTTCAATGTTTTCACTGAATCCATTTAAAATATTTCGTCATTTGTTAAGTTTCTGCAGAAATTCACACCAATGTACTTCAAAGATTCATTATTTGATGATACAAATGAAAAATTCAGTTTCTATGCACATGGTCAATTTAATTGAATCTTTAAATGGGGACTCTACTTTCGATTAAAGTTTCGTTTTTGAATTTGGTTTTTGGGTTTTTGGCGAAATGCAGTTTTCGGCTGATGAACGAGATGAAAGTGCGGACGATTATTCAATTTGCGGATGAGAAAGTATCAAAACTATGTCATCTCCGAATAATGCAAGCTTTCGAATTTCAGACGCTCGGTCGTCCTGTTGCACGTCTTATTTGCAAAGGTGAAAATTTAGATTGTTCCGAATTTAAAAAAAACGGTTATTTGAAAAAAAAATGCTTAAAAAAGACTTAATTTGATATAAAAATAATAATAAATGAAACGTATAGGTGAGATGGATTTAAATCTGACTCGTTTATTAATAGATGAAAACTATGAAAATTTCAAATGAAGCTTAAATCTAACCATCCAATTTTAATGATCGTCTGAATTAATTACTTGAGAGTATCTTAAATATAAGTGTTAATTTATTATTTATTAGAGTCTGAATATCATCTTTATATGAAAAATTTATAAATTGTAGAACATCTAACTATATAATAGAGCTATTCTGTATCTGTGTGTTCGTGTAACAATTAAAACTGCGTTAATATATTCAACGGATTGATTGCTAGTATTGAATAATGATCAATAATATGTACGTTAATATAATTTATTTGATTCAATTATATTGAGGAACTAAACTAATTTAATTCTATAAAAATATTCTTATTAGAAAATAATTTCTCACTATAGAGCAGTTATTAAATAGATCAAATTAAGCTATAAATTCAAATTCAATTTCAAAACCACCCAAATTAATCACAAACAATCCGAGTTAATCCGACGATTACGACATCAAAACTATTTGAACCGAAACCCAAAACCGCACGCAACGAAATAAACACCCCCTAAAGACCCGATAGCATATTTACACGAAATCCCAAAGCAAACTATCCCCGAGAGCGTAGCGCTAATTTCCACGCTACGTGTATAATAGACCACTTAGCGGACTACGACCTACGAAACACTTAACCTAACCTATCCCTTTCTAACCCCTTATACACCCAAATGAGCTAGAAAGAGACGAGGCTACGATTTTAGCTACGGTTCGAGTCGTAGGCGAGCGCTAGGTAGGCGTAGACTCGTACTACGGAAACACCAACCACCTGTTGAGTTCTATAATATATAGTGGTATATATGGAATAGTTGGAAGGGTCTACGTTTAAAAGGGTCTACGTGGTGTCTATATAATATATACGGTTAGGCTATGTGTGCTACGTGTTGAGTGTCTACGCCTACGTGTTCGCTCTATGCGGCTACGGGACCTTTTCGTATGGGATTTATGTCTGTTTTATTTATATGGGTTCATTCGATACGTTTTTACGTCAATTGGTCGCTTTTATACAACGTGAATTATGTATTGAGTTGATTTTGAATAGATGTAAGTGACAATTTATGTGTTGAAATTTGTTAATTTGAATCGATTAGTAGTGGATGTTTGTTTGATGTGAATAGATTTGTTTGAATTTTGAATTTTAGTGTTAGAATGTAATTAATATTTCTAGGAAATCTGTTAAATTGTGAGTAAATGCGTCTAGACTTCCGCGCGTCTAGACGTCTACAAAGTCTACGAAGCTACGAGTCTACGATTTGTCTGTTGCATGAGTGCAATCTAATAAATTGTAACTAATAATGTAATATTTGTTGAATTTAAGATATTTCAATAAATTTATAGATAAATTCAAAATTATAAATTAAAATTTGACATGTATTTGGACGATTTTTGACGTAATAGATTTTATACATATTCATAGTTAGTAATGCGAAAAATGAAAATAAAATAAAAAACTCACCAAACTCTTCATAAATTGCAAAAAAATTCGCCGGATCGTATCACCCAAAAAAAAAGTCTTTCAGCACTTAAATTTTTATAGCAAGTTCAATGTTTCTTTTTTTCGAAATGTTTCTTTATTATATTGCACAAGTTTACTTTCGGTTTACGAATTGCAGTTTCGCAAAATTTGAAAAACCATCAAACGGAATAAAATAAAATAAAATGGAACAGAAGCACTAAAAACAAGTCCGACGACGCATTGCACGCATCTCATGCGAAAAAAGGGCACGAATGTCGCAGCAGTTTCAAAATCCCCTGCGAAAGATTAAAATAAAACGAAAATAAATAATAATAATCAAATAAAATAGGTCATCAATAAAAATACATATTAGTTTTTATTAGTTTATTAGTAATATTAATTGCTGAAACGAATTAAATCAGGGAAAAAAATAAGATTGAATGAAAAAGATGCGCAGGAGTTTTAAATTATGAAAGGATTATATAAATATTAAAAACTAAAAAATAGATTTTTTTTTATGAATTATTTAAAGTGCTATTTAAAGCAAGATTTTTGATTTTTATATTATTTTTAACTGTCTAATGAACTGACTCAATAATTTTTTGCCAAAATTTCTATCTATCTTCATATAATAAGAAAGCTGTAAAATTTATATTATAATTTTATTAAGATATATCTTTGACTATGTTACAGAATTTGAATTAAATTTGATTTAATAGCATGAAAATAATATAAATTATATAAAAAAACCGAACATCTTGAACGAAAATGCGTTGTACAATCGTTAAAATATCTTATTAGAAAGTATTTTATCTATTATTTTTATAAAATAATATAAATTGCATAAAAAAACGAACATATTGAACGAAATTGCGTTGTACAAATCGTTAAAATATCTTATTAGAAAGTATTTTATCTATTATTTTTATAAAATAATATAAATTGTATGAAAAAACCGAACATCTTGAACGAAAATGCGTTGTAGAATTGTTAAAATATCTTATTAGAAAGTATTTTGTCTATTATTTTTATAAAATAATATAAAAAATGAACATCTTGAACGAGATCGCGTTAGTATTAAATAAAATTATTAGTTTAAAAAAAATATATTAGAAAGTATTTTATCTATTATTTTTATAAAATAATATAAATTGAATAAAAAAAAAAACATCTTGAACGAAATTGCGTTGTACAAATCGTTAAAATATCTTATTAGAAAGTATTTTATCTATTATTTTTATAAAATAATATAAATTGTATGAAAAAACCGAACATCTTGAACGAAAATGCGTTGTAGAATTGTTAAAATATCTTATTAGAAAGTATTTTATCTATTATTTTATAAAATAATATAAAAAAATGAACATCTTGAACGAAATGGCGTTAGTATTAAATAAAATTATTAGTTTTAAAAAAATATATTAGAAAGTATTTTATCTATTTTTATAAAAATAGATAAAATAAAAAAAAATAGAAAAAAATCTAATAGGGATGAGGGTAGTGAAATTGAAATAAATAGGGGTTAGTTTAAGCAAAAAAGAAAATAAAATTCGGCTAGCGAGTTTCCAGCACGTCTAACCTTAGCCTAAGGTCGGTCCACGTCTCACTGAGCCGGTCCCCGATGGCCAAATAATATATTTGGGCAACGTGGCGGGCCCTACCCCCTATCCCCACTCCGCGTGCACATGCACATGCAACGTAGCACGCACACTGTTACATATAATATGAGCTGTGGCGCTGTGGCGGTCTCTATGCGCTAAAAAATAATGCGGCCCGCCGAAATGCGAGGAGCAAAAAGGCATGGCCGCAGAGGCGCGGCTTTCGGCCCGGACGAATGTGGGCGAGGGGATATGAGACGTATGAAGAAACATAGGGGACGGGGGGGGGGGCAGAGGGGGAGGAGGTTCGCTAACCCGCTAACCGACGAAAAACGCGATTTTTCGGTATGTACTTGTGGTGGCGGTTGATCGGTCGATTACTGTTGTAGTTGAGTTGTGATTGTTTGAATTTTTTTTTGGTTTTGATTCATTGATGAAATGACGACTGAAGACTTCGAGAAAAGTTGACCATGTATCTACTTGTATTAGGAGGAGGTCGATTGATTTGATGATGTATTGAGGCACACGTTCCGAATTCGTTTGTATCCTTTTGCCACCAAATAAATGAGCGTGCATTGAAGCGATTCCTGTGCATAACTCAATTTTCATTTGTACACCTTGGCCTTTTCGTTCGTCTTAATATGATTGGGGATGCTATTCGTTTACATATATCATTTTGTCACCAAATAAATGAGCGTGCATTGAAGCGATTCCTGTACTTAACTCAATTTCAATATCACTTGTACCTTTTGGCCGTTTCGATCGTCATAATATGATTGGGGATGCTATTCGTTGATATTTTCTGAGGAACGATATTTGAAGATATTTCTAGGTTGAAATTTGGGTTACATTTTTTTTTAAATGTTTTATTTTATCATTAAAGTACTTGTATTTATGTAGATAAAAATGGGTCTGGGGTTAGTTAGAACAATATTGCATGTATAATAAATAGTATTAAAGATTTTAGAATCTGATGTGAGTATCATTTTTTTGATAAATTGAAAGTCAATTTGGATGATATATGTCAATTTAGGTTTAAAGGTCAATTCGGATATAAATATAAGTTAATTTGGATAATATAGGTAATTTTGGATACAAATATGTGTCGATTTGTATATAAATATAGATCAATGGTGGTTCGATTTTTTACTGTGTTGTGTGAAAAAAAACGTCAATTTTTGATTGATGGATCATATTTTGTGTAAGTGACACTTGATAGGTTCACTTGGATCATCTGTGTGTTAGTCTTTTAAAGGCTTTATTTAGAGAGTGTTTTTATATTTATATTTACCAATACATACATTTTTGATTTTAGCTATGATTAGAATTCAGGTGCTAATATATCATATCAATTAGATAATATTATAAGATCAAATTAATATTTTTGCAAGAATTAAATTCTTGATTCAATTTAATCGAAATCAATAATTTTCAGATAAATTAAATAAATGGACCTCGTCTATAAAACGTATCAATTAATTATCGAAAACGCTTTCAGATTATACGTAATTTTCACATTATATTCGATTTGAAATATATTAATAATAATATCAGAGCTGTAACAGTATTTTCGTCGCGATGCACAATTCGCGGCATACCAGAGTATGTAGTTGCCAAACTTGTGGCTGCAAACACACACCGTCAAAAAGTGCAGCAACAACACACACGCATTCGATGCACATCACAATACACCCTAAACACGAAGTCTTTTCGCACGCGAAAAAAATATTCATTCATACGAAACACACACTCGTCAAAAATCAAACGCGTTAGAATCTTATTAGAATCGTATTAGGATTCTGTTGAGTTTTCCAGAATTTTCTTTTCTTGTTGGATTTTTTTTCCGAATGTGTATTGTTGTATTGAAGATTGTTGGAACTTAGATTCATTATTTTATTTTGTCGATGCATTTTTGCAATTATTTCGCGAACAGTCTGTATCAAATAAACTGCGAATTGAGTACAAGTTTTCGGAGGGCCAAAAGGTGTACCCGCGTCTGTCAGTGCATTCACAGCGACGCATACATTCGCGAATATTCTCTCACACTCATTTATACTTTGATTAGGCTCCACTTCAACAGAGGTTTTCAATTTGGGACAAATTTTAAGAATTGAAAATCATTTTTTATCGAATAATATCATTAAAGACTTGTTAGTCTATGTCCTGAAAAATTTCACCAATTAATGAATATTAATACGTTATGTTTTGTGGTGTATCAATTTTAAGTAAATCTTATGCTCGGTTGGAGAAAATGAAAGATTTTTTGATAGATATACAAATTTGAGCAATCAGTTTTCTGAAAATATCAACGAATGTCTGGTGATATTATTTTTATTTTGGTTTCGGTACAGTCATCCCCCGTTTAACGCGATTGCTTCTCACACGATTTTTTTCAATCGGAGCGTTGCAATGCAATGTCGCAAAAGTCGCGGTTTCGCGACGACCGGTCGTAAAAGCGAATCAAAATGAAAAATAAAAAAGGCGGACCGCGGGCCGTCGGTTGGGCGCGCCTGGATCGCGCATGCGCAGTTGTGTGCGTGTCACTTATACTGTGCGGTGCAAAAACGCGGTCCTATTGCGTAGGAAAGGACATGAAAGGGTTAACGTGCATTTCTTTTATTTTTGGCTGTTTTTTTTGCTCCTTTTTTTGTTTTTTGTCTGTTAATTGTTCTCGATTCTTTGAGTGCAGGGTTTTTATAATAGAATGGGATTCGATTTTGGTTTTTCTGAACTTGCTAGAAATTTAAGATAATATTCTAATGACTATCGACGTGTTCTTTTTATGTTTCATATAACTGATATGAAACTGTCGTCGTCCTTTTTTTGTTCTATTTTTAATCTTCGTTTGTTTTTTGGTTGAAATCTGTTAATTGTCTTCGATTCTTTGAGTGCAGGGTTTTTATAATACAGGTTGTTCCCCGGGACTTTGCCAACTTCTAAGCAGTTTTAAAGTGACTTAGAATCAAGATAGATGAGCAAGAGTTGTATCATTAGTTTTGAAATCGTCTGCAATTTTTTTTTAATTTTTACCCCCCCACCTTCAAAATTTGCCTCTTCCCCCTCTTCCATAGTCATATACAATTTTTTAACAATATTTCCTTTCCGACTCGTTTTATGATAAAATTTTCATATACAAAATAAATCTAGAGTTTTCCTACAATTTTTTCACAAATCTCATTTTTTTCGTAAAATCAATAGTTTTGGCATACGGAAATTCGTTTTTCACCCTTCAACACCCGGACAACAATTAACACGTTTCGAACCGATATATTTTTAATACATTTTTTGCTTCGTAAAATTTTTCTTCGCCTATAACTTTTCAAATTGAATGTAAGTTCGATCTTTAAATTCCATATTAGCAATTAATGTCAATTTGTTTAGAAATCTGTAGTTTTAATATCTTTTAATTGTTTCAGTAGACGTGAAAACATATTTTAACGACTAATATATCATATCGAAACACTCTATGGACATATTGCAAAAAGATAAAACATTTTTATCACAACACGCAAATTTATCGATCACCAAATAGCAACACATCCACACTCGAAGCCTCGTCAATAAAAGAATCATAAACCCGAAAAAAGATTAATCTCGAATTACTCGACACGGCCGCGTATTTAAACGGCGCGCCGATAAATTCAAAACGAGCTCGCAGCGTCGCAAAGTTTCGACGCATCGCATCAAAAAGCGGCCACTAAAAGTCGCGGTTTCGCGACGGCCGGTCGTAAAAGCGAATTGGACGCGACGGCGGATAAAATGAAAAATAAAAAATAAAAAATAAAAAGGGCGGACCGCGGGCCGTCGGTTGGGCGCGCCTGGATCGCGCACGCGCAGTTGTGTACGCGTCACTTATACTGTGCGGTGCAAAATCGCGCTTCTATTGCGTAGGAAAGGACATGAAAGGGTTAACGTGCATTTCTTTTATTTTTGGTTGTTTTTTCATTTGTTTTTTGGTAGGAATCTGTTAATTGTTCTCGATTCTTTTAGTGCAAGGTTTTTATAATAGAATGGGATTCGATTTTGGTTTTTACGAATTTGCTAGGAATTGATGATAATATACATATTATTCTAATAGATATCAATATGTACTTTTTATTTTTCTTATAACTCATATTAAACTATTATCATCCTATTTTTCTTTTATTTTTAATTTAAAACCCTTTCGACTCGCAACTTTTTTTGGTAGAGATAACCTCAGCTCGGAATTAATTTCGCGCATTTTTTAGAATTCATTTAGTTAATAATTTCATTAAGTTAATAGTTAATAATAATTTAGTCAATTTAGAGTTTAAATTATGGCGACATAATGTCGACTAACGAGTCGAAAGGGTTAAATCTGTTAATTGTTCTCGATTCTTTGAGTGCTGGGTTTTTATAATATAATAGAATGGGATTCGATTTTGGTTTTTCTGAACTTGCCAAAAATTTAAGATAATATTCTAATGACTATCGATGTGTTCTTTTTATGTTTCATTTAACTGATATGAAACTGTTATCGTCCTTTTTGTGTTTCATTTTTAATCTTCGTTTGTTTTTTGGTTGAAATCTGTTTATTGTTCTCGATTCTTTGAGTGCAGAGGTTTTATAATAGAATGGGATTCGATTTAAGTTTTGGTAATGATAGGTATTGATGCTGATGAATATTATATTCTTTTTCGAAATTGATGTTGATGAATTTTTATTATCATATGCATGATTGAATTGATAGCTTAAATCTAGGTACTTTAATATGTGAATTGAAAAATCAATAAAAATAATAATTACAATAAAATTGAGTTCATAAATGTTTCATAACAGGATTAAATTGCCTAGAACTTTCTTTCATATAAATCTGGCCCTGAATAGTAATAATGATTTATAGTAATGATTTTAATACTACTTCATATACATACATATTTATCATACTTACTTTATCACTGACTGATGAAACTTTTTTGAAACTTAACACATATTTAATCAAAATTGATTCAAATATCTGAAAATTAATTGATATCTTTAACTTTGAGTTTCATTTATTAATACTGATAGTGTTTAATCAACATTGGAAAGTTGTTTAATTTGTACATATAAACTTTCGATTCTGTGATAAATGTAATGTAATGTTTTCGCACGAAAATATTTATGTTATTGGTTACTGGAATAAATTTTTGCCACAGTTACACGTGCAGACAAAATTTCAAGAAATGTATCAATTGTTTCGTTGTAAATTATCTTCTGGGTGCAAAATTTCTTAGTGAACCGAAAATTCAATGCGTACATGTATGGACAAGTAAACTCGCATATTTTTTAGAACACATTTCACAAAGTTATTTATAAACAGAATCGATCGAGTTTCGAACGAGAAATGTTCGGCTGCAAATTATTTTTCCAAGAATTTTGTCGTCTGGAGTTAAATGAGTCACAGTTTATGATGCATTGTTTTCAAGTTTCACATGTGAAAAGTAAATATTTATATAGTTTCAAAGAAGAAATATTATTATGAATATGAGATCATTTCATCTATTTGTCGATAATGTTTCGATAAAACTTTAAGCAGTGATTATTTTATCGAATTTTATATGTTCTGGTTCATTTTTTTCATAATTAGTTAACTTAATTACGAAAGTGTCGCATCGTTTTGTACACTTTTATTTGGGAATTTTTTTGTTGATTAATAGGTGATAAAATTGTACAGCCTCTGTAATAAGTTGGAGTAAATTGCGCGTTACTCGAATTTTAATTCGATACATAATTTACGAATTTGCTAGACTTCCGTGAAAAAGGTTAACAGTTCAAACTTTTGCTTCGTCGTTAATTCGATTTGTTTCACTCATACATTTTATTATATGAATTTTTATTTCACAACTTCATTTTAAATCTATTATAAATAATTCATAAATATCTACGGCTAGTCGTCTTTTTTACAATTCAAATGTGATAAATACTATTATATACATAAAGTTATTAAAATTAATTATTATCACTTCTAGGATTAATATTAAATATTGGTTCAATGTCACCGCTTCCATCTCCTGATGAATCGTACAATTCTTGAGACTTTTCAATTGAATGCTCTTTGCTTTGAGAATTTATATGATTCTTGAAAATTGTAAAAAATCCTTCATCTCGCAGCAATTTTTCAAAATTGTCCTCATTTTCTGAAAAAATAATCAAAAATCTGAATGTAATAGTTTTAAGTCAATAACATAGCTATCTATGATCTGTAATGCATTTTATCTCTAATTTTCATGATAAATCGATACATCAATTCACCTATAACATTTACATACCTATGTAAATACTCAATCGATAGAATATTATAGAATTATTCATTTAATATATCATGTTGAATAAGTCAAGTCAATATTAAATAAACTTATAACATGGCCACGATAACTTGCTTTATTTGTAAAATTGACAGAATTGTAAGTGATGATAACATTATAGTTATAACAGTGATGCAAAATTTACTTCTATTACTTCGTGATATTTAACGTTTTGAGCTCGACTTTATAAACACGCAGTTGAAAACGATAAACTTGACACTAAAATAACTCTTTCTTTTCAATTATTTTTTAAATTTTGAATATATCATGATAGTTAACAATAATGTGAACTAAAAAAAGTAATTATTATGTTTCAATTTTTAGACTTTCAGTAGGTACCAATCTAGATTTTTTACTCCTAATTTAGCTTCTACTATTGACCGACTGAACAGGAAATCATTTCCAAATGACGACTGAAAAGTTTAAGGGATACAAGTGAAATTTTCACCGAAATTGAGTTATGTACAGGAACCACTTCTATGTACGCTCATACATTAAGTGGCAAAATTATATAAACGATTTTAAATCGAGTACTGAGAGATTTCATCAAATCGCTCGACCTCCTCTTAATACATTATCAACTTTGAGCGCGCTTTTCTCGAAATCACTTGAACCCCTCGGCCTTTTCATTCGTCAAATACAACATTAATATAAAAAAATATTTAACACCAATAAAATTTTCATCGCGTAAACCGCCAAAAAGCATTTAAAAAGCGAATCTCCGAGCATGTTTTATTCCCGCATCGAAATTTCGCTCGACTGGCGCGTAAAAAGTGTGTCGTGCGTTTCCTTCGGGAAACAAACGAAACGCGGATAAAAAATTTAGCACCGGTTCAGAGATTTAGCAAACTGCAATGCGACAGAGTGCTGAAAATGTCGCCCTCCCCTCGTATAACGCGGTTGCTCTCATATTCAGCACACACACACAATAAAATCTCGTTATTGCCATAATCGCCATTGCGAAGTTTTAGCGGCTGCGTGTTACGTTTCCGAATCCCTCTCCACGAATAATAATGTAAAGAAATATCCCTGAAATGTGAGTCGTTCGCAGCTAATAGTGATTAAGTCCATTTGTTGGAAAAAAATGACGATATTCATAGCTTTCTATGTGTCAGATATTTTTGTTGAATTATCTATATTATAAATACGCTAATGATGCTCGAAATTTTCAACCACATCCGTGCCTCGAACCCGGGCGTTCAATTTATTAGCCCAACGCTTTACCTCCGAGCTAACATCGTAATTACGAAACTGCATCGTTTAACATATTTAAGACGTAAAAAATCTTTTTTTATTTCACACATAGATGGCAATAAACACATCCGTGGCAATACGAAATTTGATTAATTCCGAACAATTTTGATACACATGCGCCTACTGCTATCTTTATTATAAATACGCTAACGATGCTCGAAATTTTCAACCACATCCGTGCCTCGAACCCGGGCGTTCAATTTATTAGCCCGCGACTTTCACTCCGAACTACGCGTCGTAATTACGATATTGCACCGCTTAATGTATATAAGGCGTAAAATCTTTTTTTATTTCACACATAGATGGCAATATACACATCCGTGGCAATACGAAATTTGATTAATTCCGAACTATTTTGACACATATGCGCCTACTGCTAGTCTATATTATAAATACGCTAACGATGCTCGAAATTTTCAGACGTGCCTTGAACTCGTAAAGATAAATACTATTGAGGATTCCACACACGAGTCTGGATTCTGTCAAGGATGTAAAATAAGGGTTTTCTATTAATTCTAAAATAAACAATAGAAACGTTGTTTTTTTGTCTATGAGGGCCTTTTAATGACAATTTGTTTGGCCACCGAATAATAAGATAAACGGCTATGACACTTTGTTACTATATATCGACTGAAAAGGCCAAGAGATACAAGTAACTTCGCGGTGATTTCGAGAAAATAGCGCTCAAATTTAAACATGTACCTACATGTATTAGAAGGAGGTCGAGTGATTTGATGATATATCTCGGTACACGTTCCAAATTCATTTATATCCGTTTGCCACCAAATATATTAGCGTACATTGAAGCGATTCCAATTTCGGCAAACAATTCACTTGTACCCCTAGGCCTTTTCAGTCATCATATGAAATTTTGCTTGCCTTCTAAAAATAAAATAAATCTAGCGATTTCGCAAATGTTGACAATATTTATCGATATAAAACAATTCAATTACTTTTGAATCGAAAAAATGCGAGATTTCTCAATTTATCCAAATTTAGGTTAACTTGTCCCAAATTATATCCACGAAATTAAACTGACGAAGCTATTGCCATTTACCTTAAATCATCTATTCGAGAAGACATTTCAATAAATTCTGCACTCTAACGTAAATCAACTTCATCTATAGACAAAATTTGTATGAACACAATATCTGCAAAATTTACTAATGAAGGAAATTTCGAAAAACGTTCGATAGTTTTTTCTCATATTTTTACTTTATAGAATTAGTCACTTATAAATTTGAACGGTTCAAATGTCCCAGAGATGTGTGCTACTCTTGCGTGCTATTTGTGCGTAAATAAAATGTATCGATAGTTGAAAAGAGTTTGTTTTTTGTGTACTAACCGTTTGAGTTTTCCTCGATGCCCAATTGCGCCATGGGGGACCATTCGATTGTTGAATGTTTCTCTTCGTCACAGTAGCATTTCGGTGTTGCGATGAGTGCCTGTTTATTGAAAATGTAAATTTTTATTGTGGTTCGAACTCGATTGGTCGTTGAATTCGAGATGAATAGAGGAATGGATAGTTTGAATCGTTGAATTGTGTCATGTGGGAATTTTTTTATACTAGGAAAATCACTATAGTTTTCAACTAGATATGTAGTGTAATAAGGATCGATTTTCTTTTCTAGATATAAATTATTACCTTTCTTACTCTAGATGAAAACTCTGGTACAAACAATAGTTTCTAGTTAGACAAATGATGAGCATTTCCTTTTGCACTGTCTTTTTGTCTTTAACTATTACAGGAATATATTCGGTAGTTTAATAAATCAAAAGATAATATTCATTTGATATAATATTTTTGACAACAATATGAATTTAGGTAAATGCTTATTTAATCTAATGTTCACAAATGTAAACTTGAATCATAAACAACAGATTTTACATTCAATTCGAATCACTACACTAGTTTAATTCTAACATCTGAACTAGAAACCTCACAATAAGATTTAAAGGAAATGTTTCTATATAATTATTATGTAACTCGCAATATTTAAAAGAAATCTGTAGAATAATAATTATTACTTACAAAGAATATGTATAGGAAATGCTTCATGATTGTGACGTCTGTAGCTACTAAGCAAAATGTCGATTGTGAATTAATTTGTTGATCTAGTCTACTTATATACTTTGTTATATTTACATAATTTATCATTCAAATGAATCATATCATCTATTTAATCAATAGAAAATTAACAATCATACCATAAATCGAAACAAGCAGAAACAAAGAGTTATCTATCACCTTTAATTTGAAATAATAATCGAAAAAGTATTTTTTTTTCAAAAATCATTATTTAGACTCAAGTACGTCATAAAGTTGATAAAACGCCTATGATATTTATTAAAAATTCAAAATCAGGTCAATGAATATGTATCGCGAAAACCGATTAGAGCTCGCATGTATATATATCTGCCTCACCTTGTAAACGGTCTTAATAACCTTCCAGAAGAGATTACTACTATCATTTAGCGAATCGCAAAAATTAAATTACACATCGAGACGTTCAATTTGCGAAACGGTCCATTTGCGAACTGGCTAAAACGTGTCATTATATCGAAAATCGTTTAAGGTTTGATATATTATACATATATTTCGAAATTTCTATCGAACCTTTAGGGCTTCAACAGTTTATAAATCATTCGATTGAAATGTAGATTTTTTTGTTGCAGATTTTGTTATTTTTTTGTATGTGGAGCGTTTTTATTTTTTGTGATCGGTTATAATTTCTATAAAATGAGAATAAAATGGGATATTTTTAGGTTTCCGTTGGGCAAAAGGTTATCATTGTCATTGTAGGAAGTGCGTCTGGCCTAGAATGGACCCCGTTCCATTGACTGTGGACGAAGAAACGCACTCTTTCTAGACAGGGATTGTAAACTGTATGTAAATTATTTCAAAATTATTAAAAAAATAAATTTATTATAAATTTGAGAGATGATAATGTTTTATAAGTGTTCAATTTATTTTTATTTTGATAGATTTAAATTGATAAAAAAATATAATTAAGTAAATGTATTGAATTGTTTACCGTGAACACGTGAAGATTAAAGAAAAACAAGACGAATGATGTAAATACATACCCACAGAACTGTAATTGCATCAATTTGCTTCGAACTCAATACACACGAAAATTGTACCACTTGCTACAATTTCGAGTTTCTACAGAACGTCTTCCGAATTACTAAATTACCGAACATTTTTAACAAAAATTTGACCAGTATTAATTATGTGAATTTTCATCCTTACATTTTCAATAATTGATATATTATTAAATAATGTATGTTTATTCATTCGATCATAGATAAAAGTACTTTTAGAATCAGAAAAAGCAAATAACTTTTCGAGATGCTTTGATTCAAAATCTGCAGAGCGTTTTAATTAAAATTAAAAAGAATTGTATTATATCTACATATAAATCTATTAAATACATATGACGATTAAATTTCACAAAGGGCATAAGTGAATTTTTTTATCGATATTGAGTTGAGTACAGAAAATGTTTCTATGTATGATATTGAACCATTTTCTGCAATGAACTTAATTTCGATAAACAAGGTCACTTATGCCTTTTGTGAAATTCAGTCGTCATTATGAAATTAATACCATTCGTATTGCCGTTATCTTTAATTTCTTTAATGTTGGCATTTAGTTATACAAAAAGAGTAAGCTGAGCATGATAACTGAGATGAAATGTACTTAAATATCCCATATCTACCTAAAGCAAAAAAAACTCATATAAACATTCGATTCAGATCTCTATCAAGAATCATTTCGCTGTTGTTTAAACCTACTGTCGCTCAATATCGACTTACAAAAAAACTCAAAATGAGATCAATTTCATTCATGAAAAATCAAATTTACACAAATCGTAAATATCCCTGATCCAGCAGCCTCCGGGACGATCTTGCCCGACCAATCCAAAAACGACCAAAGAGTCCAAAAAACCAAATGCGAAACTAGGGAGCAAGCGAGAGCAAACATCGTCAGACAGGAGACCAACCTTGAACCTGAAAATAGGTTATCCAGCCAACTCACCCTCCATACCCCTCCATACAGCGGCTGCAGCGGCAGGTCCCCATTGTCCTCGAAAGTTCTTTATTCGCTCCTTTGATCCGCGCTTCTTTTTTTGTTCTTGTCCTGGCTGCAGGACCGGGTCCCTCTTCAGCTAATGTGAGGCCGTGCTGCTGCTGCTATTTGCTTCTATTCCTGCATACTAATGGCGTCTAAGCGTCTTTCCTGCAAGGATCCGAGGTGACCTTCGACGACCCTGGGTTTGTTTTCTCACGCGTTCAATGCGCATGGTATGGTGGTCTGTACGTGCTGCCGATTTTTTTATTAGGAGTAGATAAAAGGAGGCACTCGAGGTGTTGTGGATGGGATCCTGCAGAATTAGACGATAGAGCTGGTTGCAGGTTCGAGGTAGATTTGATGGGGAGTTGATTCGGTTTGGTAGAGAGTGCTTTATCGTGGATTGTTTTGATTATATTTGGTAGAGAGTGCTTTATTGTGGATTATTTTGATTGAATTGAATTTGAAACAGCGTTGAATATATCAACGCAGTTTCAATCCGTTGAATATATCGACGTGCAGTTTTGGAGCGTTACATGGACACACAGAAACACAGACATATAACATACACATACAGAATAGCGCTATTATATACATAGTTAGATTATATCGTCTGTATAGTGACTAATAAAAAATATTCTAGAATATGGAAAATCGTATTCTTATTAAATTTATTTGGATCTGATTGTGGATCTGAAGCAAAGTACCTTGAAAAGACGTTTGATGCAAATCCTTTAAAAAATGACATATTAGGCTACGTTCATACGGGTGTTGAATAGTCCGAGTTTATAATCTATTATTTTTGTTTCATGCATTATATTTATTTATCTACTATCAACTCTATCTCATGAAATTAAATCCATAATATATCACCTAATTAAATAGGAAAAATAATTTCTTCTCCTTATTAGAAAAGACGATTTTCAATGAAAAGTCGATGTGAGGATAGAAAATAGACAAATTTGTGTAAATTTAGTCTCATATCATTGTACTATACCTCACCTTAATTAAATTAGAATTGACAAATTTTATTCAAATATAAATTGAAACCAAAAGATTTCAATATTTATTAATTTCTTTCATGTATATTTTTCCTGAATTTATAATTTTATTCATCAAACGGACTAAGCAATCTGTAAACAACCAACACAGCAAATACGAACCGATTAGTGAGACGATTTGAATTCATACATAGATTTTCATAATAGAGCATCATCCTTGACATTCAAAACATATAGCATGACAAATCGCATCTGAAACTAGTCACAATGCACAAACTAGAGTGCGGTTCACACGGAGCAGAAATTAATGACCATCGCCGAGATTAGATCCGGGGGCAACAATACCATCATACAACCATCATATTATAATATTGTATGTCTGTTCGCCAAACGTTTCATACGAACGGCTGGGGAGTAAATTAAAGAATTATGCAAAATGTTTTTCGGACGGTAAACAACGAAGGGTCAGTTTGCAAAGAATTTGCATAACGGGGATGGTTACGAAACTCGTTCGCTAGAGAAACGGACGAATCTCATGACATTTTTCTTGACTTTTTCTTTGTGAGCTATTCCGGATTCTGTGTATGTGCGTAATATTCTCTCTTTTTACTCGGCAAATAAAGATGTGGCTTACAAAAAGAGAGAAAAATGCGTGTAAATGGCAAAAACAGCTGTGTGTCCGAATTGTTGCCGCTCCTAAGTCCTGTAATGTTCGTATGCTTTTTGCTTCAGTTAATTATTTTCTGTTTTTTGTGAAATATAAAATATGTGTACGGTCGTATTTTATATTATTTTATACGTAGTAATACCTTTACAATTTCATAACGATTTTTTTATATATACTCTGAGAAGATTTGAGTTATTTTTTTAAACCGTGGATCGATCTATTTAATCCTATCTAATTGAAAGTGTGAGAATTTGAGAGCTTGAAATAATGGCTATTTCTAATAAATTGCTAAATTATGATCGAAAACAATGGTTTTAGTTCGTGTATCTTTTCATTCATGTTATTGTGTTGGTTGCTTAAGTTAATGTCCACCTTTTAGAGACTAGTTTCAATAAATTTTCTATCATTTTCAACTATTCATCTAAAATCTAGTAATGAAAAAAAACTTTTGTCTATATATTTAAAAACTGCTTCTTTTTAAGAACCAAAAGAATCCTTTAGCAGACAAAATGAATACAATTCAATCGGCTTTCGACTAGTTTCATCTCATTTAACATTCATCGATCAGAAACCGTTTAACCGAAAACAAACAAACCGCAGATTCCGCGCAAGAACATCGACTTCCCATCGAACGAAACAAACGAACCGATTCAAATAAAAGCCAAAACCGAACAAAACCCCCAAAAATAATACTGAAAAAAAAAAGATTTATTCAAAGCGAAAAGCAGAGGCACACTGCCGACATAATGCCATTATCAAAAGTCGAATCGAATAGGAACCCTTCGCACAACGAACCCTTTCCCTCTCTCTTATGGGAGGTCAAATTTATTCGGTTTTCCCCTAATTTTAGCTCCATTAGCATATTAATTCGTCGCAGTCAACAGGTTAGCTCCTAGGTGCACTTTGCACAACTTGCATAGCTCGAGCTAAAGTGCATTTGGGTTATATTTTAACCTGCAGCTCTATGAATATGGTTATTCGCTTCACAGGCGTGAAATAGTCGTAGCTTGTAGTCTCATTGTTGTGAGAAACCTATTTTTTCATTTCATTGTTGATCTCGTGTCGTTTAATGTAACCGGATTTTTTGTGTGAATTTTATTCATACTTGAGTCGCTTAGAGGCAAATTTGACTAACTGTATGAAGCTAGAATTTGAAAAAGACGAGTATGATTCGTTTTTTCATTCAATTTTTCAGAAATTATAGATATGCAAATTTTGTTAATGATGAACTATGAATGTGGTCAGTTCAGAGTTAATTATGATGGCTTTAGATGTAAATGAATTATTATAAACAACTTTAGTAGTCGAATTATTTTAGATTATTAACTATTATTTCTTACATAGAAAATTATATCTATACCAAGTGTTTAGAAATCTGATTTTGTCAAAAGTAAAGTTGATCGTATTTAGTTCTGATTGGCTCGTTTATTATAAGTGCAAGTTGCTTTTAATTCTCATCAACTGTGGTTTTATTTTAACGTTTTTTTTTTCAAATTGATATGAAATTTTAGTTTTATTTTCGGAATGGTTCTAACGAGACAGGAACATGATAAGATATAGCAATCCTGACATTCATATTGTGAATGTCAAAATCGAGGAACCGTGACGAATCGTTTCTTATTTCTATTTTTTTTCATTTGCATCCGCTTTTATGTTCAATTAAGATTACATAGTTTTTGAGAGTAATTTTGGCTAATTTAAAGTTCAAATATATGAACTCGATGACGAATTTTTTAATTTTGTAACTAACGTTTAATTTTCAATGAAAATAGCATTTGAATGTGTTTATTTGAAGGTATACTGAAAATCATTGACAGTTTAATTTGTATTAATTGAAAAATATGATATTAATATTAATCGACGTGTAAAATTTACTATTGATTATAAACCTTAGTACATATAAGGGTCAAAAGGGTTAAATCAAAACGTCCAGCTAAATTTATCGACGAGTCTAATAGAAATGAACCTATGTCTATGACTCGATTAATTGATTAATTTCGTTTATAATATTTATGAACTCACACGTACGTGCAAGTTTAATGTAACTATAGCATTTTTATGATCAAAGTAAAGACTAATTGTAAGTCTAATTAAAAAAAATCAAATACGTAAATAGACCAAATCAATAGAAATGAACCCAGGTTAACAACTTAATTCTATATCGAATTTTATTTATTTTCAATATCAAACGTCGATCACTACATTATTGGGATAGAAACCAAATTAATCAGATCTTATTTTTAAAGAAAAATTCGAATTTCAACTCAAAAACAATCCAAATGATAATATTTTACGAAACAAAAATTAAAAAATAGACTGATACTTAATTCGTAGACGAGACCAATAGAATCAAACCCACGTCAACGACTCTAAAAAAAAACATGCAAATTAACGATGCACCGTCGAACGAGCAGTGCATTAGAACTATGCAGAATCGTTTGCATCTCGTCGATGAGGTCATCGAGTTTTTAAAAAGATGCCAGAAGTGCACACACACTTATAATACAACAAATTTGTATATATTTTAGTACAACATACACACAATACAACACAATACACGAAAGTGTATTGCGTTCGTGTCGCGCATTATTCGATGCATGCGTGCATCATTTTTATGCGCTGCCTTTTGCAGCTCGCTCTTGTTCGTGTGTAAAAATCGCATGTGTGGACTTTTAGTAGTGTATGTACTACACACTTTGAAAAAGTTCATACGCGCAGGGGTTTTTAACCTTCGGTTTGGTGTCGTGGCCGAATTCGCGTCTGCTTTTTGTTGTGTTCTAGTAATTTGTGTTTGTTTATGTGTTGAGATTTATAGCAGTAGCGATGATTCGAAGAATTGTTTGTTTTGAGTGTTTAGAGTGAATGTTGGGTTGGTTTTTTGATGTGTTTGTTTGTTTTTGCGCAGTGATGCTAAATGAGTAGATAAATGATAAATGATGAAGATTTGTGTGCTTCGATGGAATTGAATGTTTCTATTAGTTTTGTGTTTAGTGAACAAACATTTGTTCGATAAATTTTTCACTAACATCAAAGTACAATTTTTCAATTGTATGTTATACATATTACTTAGCAACGTGTTAATGTTATTTTTTTTATAAAATTTGATAGTTTTTATTGTTAAATAATTGATTGAAAAAATGGACTTGAATATAATATTTATGTACATATTTTAAATGAGCTATACATTAATGTACCGGAGTTGTGAAATTGAACTATTGATCGTAGTGTTGCTTTTAGCGAACAGATAAACAGATACGTGAAATTAACCTATTATAATATTAGGTAATTAAAGAAATATTAAAAAAGTTGTCAAGCAATTTCATGTGATTTGACAGTAGACATTGAATTCATTTGAAACTAAACAAATGAATAAGTATATCCAGAAATTCAAAGACATTTTCTCCGATGATTTTTTTAGACACACATCTGGACTTTAAGATCATACGAAACAGATTAAAATTTATATTTTATACTATATTTTAAACAAAATTCATTAAAAAAAAACATTTTATCGAAACACATCGCGCTCAAATTCACCTAAACAGTTTTCCCGACTCGAAAAGCGATCCTCGAACGTTCGCACTATTAGTGAAAGCTTGAGATAACATTGTTAGAATTTCCCGAGTCGACTTTCACACCTCCCCTAATTTTCCTCACCAACGGTTAAGAACCCGGGCTTATAACCGCATAACACCTACCTAGGTATAAACGCGTAAACGTTTTGCACACACGTTCACCATATAATGTGCAAATGCATTATATGTGTGTGTTTGAACGCGATGCACACACATGCGAGTGCATTTTCGGCGGTTCGTTGCACATACTATGCTCGCTTTAAAGTTATAGGACTTATGTTTTTATACATTGAATTTATTTTTTGTAATGAGTTTGATTTGTTTATTCATTTGTTTATTTATTTTATTTTCGTTGTTTACAGAAATATTGCTACTCTTATAATATGACGACTGAAAAGGTCAAGCGGTACAAGTGACTTTGCGGTGATTTCGAAAAAAGCGCGTTCGAAGTTGACCATGTATGTATTAGGAGGAGGTCGACTGATTTGATGATATATCTTGGCACAAGTTCTGAATTTGTTTATATCCTTTTGCCACCAAATAAATGAGCATGCATAAAAGCGATTCCCGTGCATAACCCGATTTCGGCAAAAACGTCACTTGTACCCCTTGGCATTTTCGATCGTTAATTAGTTGTAATTATTTCGATTATTTCTTGCATATTGAAAATATTGGTTAATCAAATTCAGGTCTTTTTGTCGAATCTACAATTCTATTTTAGACCAGTATCAATGAACTTTATTATATGTACATTACTTGATCGGATTGTGAGCATGGCTTAATAATAAACAAATAAATTATTTGATTGGGTAAATGAGGATTAGTTTGTTATGATGAATTAAGATTTTTATTATAGTGTAGAAATAAAATAGGGAATGATAAAATATGACTTTGAAATAGAACTATCTAGTTTATTGTGAAATATTATCGATTTATGCGGTTCCATGGTGTTTTGATAAAACAGAATTGTCGCCGATATTACATACATATATAATTCTAGTATTCTGAGAAATTCTTTCTATATTTATTGAGAGTATCTAGTATATAAGATGAGAGTATATGAGAATATCTATTTTTCACAATTTTCATAAATGTTTACATTAAACAAAATCTATTATGCATTCATTATGAAAACAATCGATTTTTGATTACTGTGCATGTATGTTAACACTTAGGAAGATGGATTTTCTTTCGTAAATGTACTAAAAATTAAAAAAATCATCTGCAATACTATCTAACACAAACTATATTGTGATAGTTTGTCTATATGTATATGTATGTGTCTGTCACAATGTCGCTAGAGCTGCAATTTACTCTATTCTGCTGTTATGATGATCGCCTAAAATATACGCAATTTGTAGCATATAAATCTTATAAATTTATTCCAATCAAACGTTCAATGTTATTTTTAATTATTTGAATACTAATTTTCAATATTTAACATATAAAATATTCTTCCTCTTCTATTTACAAACTATCAAATTTCTGAAAATGCACCGAAAAACATATTCACATGACAAAATTTTCATCATTAATTTCCAAATCTTATTTATTTTTTCAAAAAAACAACTCCAAGAACTTATTGAGTAAGCAGTCGCATGTGGATGGATGTTTGCGAACAACTCGTTTTCGGCAGTGCATTGGCCTAGCGGCCACTAGTTGCTGTTGCTGCACCGAGAATGCAGCGTACACTGACATCTGTCAATTACCGTGCACTTTTTTTGCAACCGCATCTCCGTCTCGCTCTGTCTCGCGCACTCCATGCGGCTCTCCTTCCTTTTTTCGCGCTACGCTTTTCATCGCCGCGTGTATGCGTTGTGCGCATAACGTGCACCGAGCGCTTATTAACTTTTGATTATATAAAGGCGCTTTCTATGAAACGTTCTCGCCCAAAATGAGGATGTAATTACTGGTCGTGTTATGTACTTACCTTTTTTATCTTAGGTGTTTTTAGTTTTTTAATGAAGAATTTTCGTTTGATTTTTCAAGGTTGTATTATTTGTAAATGCGTTTTATGTATAATTCATTAGATTGATCTAAGAATGTTGTGTTATCTAAATATATAATAGCGCTATTCTGTGTGTGTGTTTGTTTGTCCATGTAAAGCTCCAAAACTGCGTTCATATATTCAACGGATTGATTGCTAATTCATCACATTGATGATGAGAATTATTTCGAATGTGTAAAAATGTTATATTTTTTAATGAAATCAATTTTTGAATAAATCAAATTTAAGCGACTTTAAGGTATTGATAGCTATTTTTATGGTAGATATTAGATAATTATTTAGCAGTAAGTACTTGTGGAGTGGACTAATGAAACAAAATACGACTTGACGTAACCTAAATCAAAATATAACTTAACTTACGTTAGCCTAATCTAATCTAAGCTAAAGAAAAAGAAACCTATCTAAACACGAACTTAAGCTGAAGAAAAGAATTAAAAAAATAGTCTTAACCTATCCTTACTTGATTTATCCTAATCTACATTGTTTTTACTTCAAACACAATTTCATCACACTTTTCAGTTTAAAAGCAACCTTCTCGATATCACATCGAATTTCTCTACTCTACAACTATTTTTACATCTCACAAACGATCAAAGAAAAACCATTCAAATCCAAATCAAAATAAATCCCATTTAAAAGTGATTAAACACCTGTTTAAGAACTCCAACCTATACAAAAAAAAACCGATCAAGATCTAAAATCGAAACAACACCAATCGAACAGCGACAAAACTAAACAAGTCCAAAAAAAGAAAACCGATTTTTCATCTCCGACTAAGCACCGCTAACGACCGCCAATTGCCACCGACCGAAACCGCCAAACATTCGGCAAAGAGCGAAAGAGATAGATAATACAAATTAAGCATAAGTGCGATAGAGAGAGTGTGACATCCGCTAATTGCGGTGGACGAGCATCCGGCTAAGAAAGTTGCTAAGTGGGCTGGACCACGTCACGTCTTATGATTTCGGCGGTGGGCGGGTTTTTGGGGGTGGATTGAATCATGATTGGGTTGAATTATTAATTTTTAATTATTTTATTGTCGTATGAATCTAGTTTTGTTAATTTTCTACTCAAATTCGGTGTGAAAGTTAATGGGTTCGTTTAAATTTTATGTGAATATTGAAGTTTTATGAACATTTTTTGATGCAAGTAACGGTATTGTACAATATTAGTGATCAACTTTTTGGATATATCAATGCAGTTTTGGAGTGTCACATGGAGACATTGACACAAAGAATATCGCTATTATTAGATAGTTAAATTTATATTCAATTCAATAGTTCAATGAGTAAGGTAAGATGAGGAGACTTGATATTTCCTTTTGTTTTTTGCCTGTGACTCCCTTTTGGAAAATGGTATTTTCAAAAAAATACTTTCAAAGTAAATTCAATTTAATTTCAAGTGTATATACACTATTACTTTAATAACATGATTAAAAAAAAAATAATTAGAGGCAAAAAAAGAGGGGATCAAGTCTCCCCACATTCCCTTAAAAATGATACATTTAACGTTAGCTGTATTGAGAAATATCTGCATATTACTTATGTGATTGCAATATTCATGCATTATGTAAATTCTGCATATTAAAAATGGGCATTCATATTATAGATAAGTTTCTATTAAACTGAAACTAGAGTCATGTGTTTTATTCAAAAATGTAGCGCAAAAAGTAATGCTATCATTTATGTAAAAATAAATTTTCAACTTCTCACTTTAGTGCTCATATCTAAAGTAAGAAAGACAATAATTTCTAGATAGAATCTAGCAAGAATAGAAAAACGTTCTTATTTTAACCATACATCTAATTGTAATGTGTGTGTTCTTTTAGGTGGATACCCGTTGAACAAAATAAGTGAAATAACGAATTCTGCTCTCCTAAAAAATGTTTTTTTTTCGAAAACCTCTCACGTGCTCGATTTTTCAATGTTTCACCTCGGGCTTGCGTGTCATAGGTTAACCACCCCTGCATTGAAGAATTTCGTTGTTTTGAATTTTAGATGAATGTGTGAGTGATGCGGTTGAATGATCTGTATAATTTCAATCCTTTTTCAAGCTATATGCGATTCACATTTTTTTGTAATTAAAAATTAAAATCAACCTTGATTTGTGACATGTTAAAAGATTTTCTTTGAAATCGAAAAATTACTCACGGTTCATTATAAGAAAATTTAATCTCAATTGATATTCTCTTATAAATTGTTAAAGCTGTATTGTGATTTTTTTCTTCGAATGTAATGAACACCAAAATTTTATCATTGTTATACTAATATTGAATACTTTTGAAAGCCTTATTTAATATTTGATCATATAGATTGATTTCATCGAAATCAAATCCAATTTTCCTTCGACACAACCGGAAAAGGAGAAAGCCGCGTGTGTACATACGTCGGTCTCATCTCATCGATACGATAAAATATCGTCGATACGATTACTTCAATGAGTGCAAGTTTTTTTTTCGTGATCTCGTTCAGATCGGAATCCTTTCAATTTCCAAAGTTCCCAGAATCGAAGAAACGTTCCGGTCACACGAGGCATTAAATGGACCGCAGTCGTCCAGCGACAATTCATTAGCACAAAGTGCGGTCCAAACTATGCTAAGGCCTCTTTTACACTTGTCTTATTATTATTTTTTTTGGTTATTTAGTTTAAACGATTTGACTTTGTCGATTTGATGCATTTTTTTTTTTTGAATAAGCTTGGTGTACAGTCGTACCTCGTTTAACGCGATTACTTCACACGATTTTTTTTCAATACGCGTGTGATGTTTTTTCGAAAAATTTGCATCGACATGATGATTCTTATAACGAGTTATCGAGCCTATGCATTTTTTTAATGTCTAGTTCAAACGATTTGACTTTGTTGATCTGATACATTTTTTTCTCCAAATAAGCGTGGTGGAGTCATCCCCCGTTTAACGCGATTACTTCGCATGTTTTTTTTTCAATACGCATGTGATATTTTTTTGAAAAAATGCATTGATATGATGAATCTTATTATAAGTGATCACGTCTATGCGTTTTTTCTGATATCGTAAGTGTATTGAAAAAACCCGTGTGAAGTAATCGCGTTAAACGGGGGACGACTGTATTTCATAATAATGATCGTTAACTTATGAAAATAGATTGATTAAATATGTTGATATTAAGGAAATTTTATTTTAAGAAATGCATTTTGATTATAATGAACATATCAATTATGATATAGTTAAGAAAAATCTTATGAGATTGTTCTTATAAAAGTTTGATATTTTCGTGCCATTATTTCTCATTATGTTAAATTGTACTTATAAAAGAATAAGTTGTTTTATTTTTGTCATAGAAATATGAATTTTGAAATTTATTTTATACAAAAAACTGAATCTATCGAATTATTACATCAAAACTTACATAATTTTCAAGTCAATTTTCATCAATAATAACCTTATTTTTTTAATTAGATTTACACTTTAAGCAATTTCGACTCTTTTAGATAATATTTAGGGTCAGTTGGGGTAGTTATGACTGACATTAATGTCTCAAAAATTATCAAAAATATTAAGACACTAGACACTAGACATTTAAACATTATCTTTTATATCTATCTATGTTTTTTTTTTTTCAACATCTTCGTTCATTTTTCAGAAATTTATTTCAACTGCACTTACAATATTAACTGCATTTACCTAAACTGCCTCTATTACATAAATTTTACCTCATACAAATCAAAAATTATTAAAAAAATACCAAACTCATTTCTATAAAGATATTATTACAACTCACAGATTCTATAAAATCATAGAAATGTCGCTTAGATTTTAGCATATACCGAGTGTGAAAAACCCCTAAACGGCCACATTCGTCCCTCGGGACACTCGGACCCTTGACTAATCCTGCAGGATTATTCGGAGGCTTGTTATCCTCGCACATACGGTCCCGTGTAATATGGGGATAATTCCGTTTTAATGCCTCGTCCCACGCACGCGAAATTCCCGTCCTAATTCGTCCAAATATCGCCGTATTAATTTGCGAAATGTGAGCTAAAAAAACGAGCGGCTTCGTTAAAAAATCGTGTTCGAATCGTTGAAAAAACATCGGTTGAAAAAATATGTCGAAGCGACGCACAAAGGAGATGTCGGAATTTCAAAAGGATATATTTTGATTACGTCTCTTTGACTTGTTATCTGTGCGATTTTGTTTTAATGAAGTAGAAAAAATACGTATGTATGATCATTTTTATGATAATTAGATATCTCGTTTTCTTGCGGGGAATGTTTTCGTATCATTTCGGAATTCGGGGTTTTTTTTTTCATCCACCCCATGTTAAAAGTCACAATGATTCGTAAGAGCTCCCTGTCTTTCTATTTGCATATTGCTGTGATCGCTTTGAATTGTTGTGGTGAAAGAATTTTGATTGTAGCAAAGAATATTTTGTTAGAATTTATAAAGGGGAGAATCACATTTAGACGTTTGAATAGAATATTCATAGATTTGTCTGTGAAAACAAGTCACAATTTCAATACAATTTTTCAATTACATTGTATCTATTTTTTGTGTCATTTTTAATTTTCTTGTGTTTGTGATTTCATTGATAAATTGGGATAATTATTATTTTATATAATTATATGTACTATTAGATTCAATTCAAAGAATTGTAGTAAAAAGCTTTCGATTCGTTAGAGCTTTTATACGATAGAAGTTTTATGGTGAAAATAGTGCAGACGTTGGAAGAGACGGTCGTTTTTGTTAGGGAACACGATACTTGAATATATTTTGTGCGTTTTGCCAAAAAACCGGGTCCTTCACGGTCGGTTGCTGTCACTGCAGCCAAGGATTAGCCGAAAAAGATGCACCGGACACGAATTTTCAATGTCTGCTGCACTCAGGGCTGAAACTATCACTAATAATTACTTAAATTTTATTTAAAATTAGTTGAAATCAGTGTTTTAACACTAATTTCGATGATCGAGAAAATATTTTCTTATTAAACAATATGCGCAAATCGATAGCTTCACACAATATTGGTCATCGCTTGAGCAATTAAAAAATTCATTTCGTTTAAATTAAATACAAATTTGCTGAAGTCAACCGCGTATTCACAAACAAAACACACGTTCGCTGTTTGCACTCGAGGGTTTCAAAAGAGAGACAAACGTGCGCGTCGATGTCTCTCGAAAGCCGAAAACTCCGAGTTTCGTTAAATACTCGTTGAAGTTCTTTGACACGCGGCAACGGAGATTGTTTAAAATTTGAATAAATATGCTAATGCAGCCGTTGGTCATATTGACACTTTGCATTCTCATTTTTTTTTTGGCTCGTTTTCGAAATCCGCAAATCTTATGCGCTTTTTCTGCGAAAATCGTTCTCTTTCCGCGATGCGTGTTATGCAAATGGCGCTTTGATTTTTGAAATTTCTCACAGTTTCGTTAAATGCAACACTCCGCATCATTATAATGTATGAATATAATAAAAATCGACTCGTATCGTGCGCATTTTTTCGTTGTTGCGAAATTTTTCTTTGAAATGCAACGAACCGCACACAGTTTGACCTTTCGATAAAAAAGTGAAATTTTTATATGTCGTGCTTTTGTAATTTTTTTCGAGAGAATGGAAGTTTCGGCAACGACGAAAATCAAACATTGACTCAGTTCAAAAGTGTACTGCGGACTTTTTCGCGGACGAACTCTCGAAACTCTCAAACCTTCAGATTTTCTCGTACCTACCTCTAAGCATTGTTTGTAGAATATTAATAAAATTTCATCAATTTATTTCAAATTTAGCTGAAAGATCAATATAATTATGCATTAAGCTTATAAATACAATAAAATATTCAATATGTTTTAGAAATATAAACGTTAATTGAAATTCTGCATTAAATTTTATATGAATAATGAAGTGAGCGATTTACTCGTAGTTAGAAGTAAAAAATAGATCGAAATGCTTATTAAAAATAAAAATTTCAGTATTGAAATTTCAAATAATCATAGATATTCGTAGAAATTCGATACTATTTTAATCAATTTGATGTAATCTCTTTAGAGCATCGTAAATTCTACATTTGATTTTTCAATAATAACTGACTAATTTGTTTGAAACAGAATTTTAGTTGAATTTAAAATGATCATTAAATAAACGTTCTCCTGTATCCACATTTTAGAAAATTTTCGAAATTTGCACAATTACCTTACCATTTCAATGTATTTAATTGACTCGTTTGAGAGCTTGAGAATTCTGCATAGAATGTTTCTATAAGTCAGATTAATTTCTTCCTCGTTAAAAGTACATAGTAATTTCACCCAAATTTACAATTATTATCGAGTAAAAGTTCTACCAAATATATATTTTCTAAAAATCATCTATATTTAGACAAATGAGACTATTCTAAGCAATATCTCAGCACTCGAGCAAATTCTGCATTAAATCACATACTCCCAAACTAACCGATTTCATAGGACTTCAAAGCGAAATTTTCACTCAAATTCGAACTAATTAATAAAAAAAGACTTCAAAATTTCAAAAGACCATCGACATACGTACAAAAGCGTCACTATTTGAACCAAGTCAACGTCATTTCAGCTTGGAGCCTCGTCAACCGCAATTGAGAGCGCAATGCACCCCGAATGCACGTCAATCATGCGCACACAGCCAAAAGCGAGAGAAGCTGCATTCAAGAACCAAACCGACCGCAAAAAAGGACTTTTTTAGAAGAGGACGAGGAAGAAAATCCGACGACGACGACGAAGGCCCCATCGTCCTCGGGTTCCTTGCCCTCTAGGGCCGGGTTCAAAATTCGTGCTGCCCAACAACAACAACACGACCACCACCATAATGAAAAGGTATGTGTTCGGATGCAGAATAAAACGAGCGAAAAAATCAAATAAGAAGACGCGAAACACACACTGGATGAGAAAAAGGCGCAAAAAAGATCGCCAAACATTCGAAAGTTGTTCTTTCTTAGGCGTGTGTGAAAAGTCTCGCATACACTCGCGTTTGCTGCAAGAGTTAATGATGGCTTTGAGGTTTTTTATCGCGTTGATGTGTGTGTGTGTGATGGGTAGGTGTTGGTGTTGCATTTTTGCAACCTTTTGCGTGTGCTCGTATGTAAAACGATCCGCGTACGTGAGTATGTAACGTGCGAAAGGTGATCGAGCTATGTGCGTTTTCTCCAAATGTCCTTTATAATGTGTGGTCGTTTCTTTATTTTTTTTTTGTTTTTTTTTTTTTTTATTCTTTCTTTTCTTTATGTTCGTCATATTTTTCGTTTTTTCGGTGATGAAATTTCGCTTGTTCGGTTGGTTGTTTTTTTTATTTTATTTTTTTGATGACGTTGATTGCTGTAGTTTTGTGTATGCAATTCAAATAAAATGTTGTATTCATTAGTTGTTGGATCGAATATTTTTAATATTTACATTGTAAGATGATATATTTAGATTTTGACATTGAAGATCTAATTTCGATTATTAGATAAATTTTATCTGAAATGAGTCACAATATGTTAAAATCAACTTTGTACTAATTAGTTCCAATGATGACTTAATTTTTTTTCCATTTTGATTCTACTAATTCTTAATTTCTATGTCTCATACTTTCAATCGTAAGTTATCAGTAACATAGTCATAGTTATTAAATAATATATGAAAGAACTTTAGTAACGATTAAGAAGTTAAACGATTGAAAAATCATCCTCAAGCCATCGAAAGGTAAGTGAGGAAGCGAGAAAACGTGAAAGGTTGTAGAGTACGTTTAATAATTTTGCAACAAATATTCATGATAAAATTTGATATATAAATTAGAGGACTTACCCGGAATATCAATTAACCGTATAGACATTATTATTTTATGCAAAATTAGCAGATTGTCGGAACTGTAAGTAATAAATATCAAGGTGTTCCATATTTAGAGCATGTTCCAAATTCCAGGCAAGTTCTCTATATCATTTATTTAAAAATAAAATCTTAAATTGATAGCAATTCATAGAAAAAAATCAATAAACTACTAAATTATCTAACAGTACAAAGAAAATTCGATTCACTCTTACTAGAAAATCGGAAAACTAGACAACCCCACAACCAAAAAAGCTCAACACCCACACAATCAAACGAGACATAGGTACTTTTGAAGAGGACCAAATCCGAAATTTGAATCTTCGCATCGCGCCAAAAGAATCTACCCACGCTCGGACCACACTATTTCGAATCAGGTTTTATATTTCGGAACGTCATACCGCCTCGCTATAACGCTATAGTACGGCTATAGTCGCTTTTTTCTTATTTTCGCTTCGAGTTTGTGTGTGCTCCGACATAATGCCCCCGCACACGAACGCGGGGAGAAATCGTCTCGCGGGTATTTATTTGCCCATAAATCATTGGAACTTTCCCATTCGACATTTTCTCGTACTAAATTCCCGTTCGATGGTGTTTCAACGCGGAACGGACGATTCTAACTCTTATGGCTGGTGGGCCTAAGGGTGGTTTTTGTATGGTGTTGTTGAGGGGTCGTCAACAGTGGTCCGTTGGATTGTCGACGTGTCTCTGCTTTGTTTTGTCGGTTCGGTTTCTTTTTGACTTTTGAGGACGTGTTGCGATCCTTTGTGCTTCTGTGGCGTTTGAAAAAGTTGTCGAATTATGAAATTTTGTCGGAGTTTTAATTGTATTTATATTGTATATGGTGGGTTTTGGAATGGTTTTATTATCGGAATAAACTCTATAATTTCTTATTTGTGAGTCAAATCTGATATCGCAAGAAAATTACATAAAATTAAAAGGACTGCAGTGGGTATTCGTTGAGGCATTCGTAATATACGCGTACATGAAAATATAGAGCACCTACCCGATCTTCAAAAGTAAATTAGCAGGTTTACAAATAAACCGAAAATTATACGATTTTCAGACACACCCAATTCCATCCCCTCAAAGCTCTAACGATCGACTTGAAAATACCATATAGACGCCTATTTTTTTTTTTATAAAACTCATTTTCACCAAATTATCTGAAATAAATCACGCAAATAGTATCCCTATTGAATAACCATCATATTGACGTGTCATTGAATCGAAACTTAATCATAATTAAACTGATGAAATATTATTGACCATAACTTTCATTATTTAATTAAAACAGATTATAATTTATACAATGAAAAATTTCAATAATAATTTTGAAATATTTTAGTACATTCATATAGTTATATGCAACAGTATTTCCATTTAACAATTGTCTGATTTTACTATCTTGTTGTTAGAATCAAATCATAACCTTGTTTGAGGTAATGAAATATTGAATATGAATTCAATGGTTAATCTAAATAAATCAGAATATATAAAATTAAAGATAACAATCATAATTAAAAAAAAAAGAAAGTCATTTAAAATCAAATGCTATACACAAACAGTCTTCTTACGTAATAAAAATCATCCAATCCAAAGTCTTATAGAACCTAAACTCAATCCAGATCAATCTAACGAACTCTACGATAAATTATGCATAAATTAGATGTTTGTAAATTAAATCATGCTAATGAATTAAATGACCAATTATAAGATTATAAAACTGAAATTCAACCCCGATCGATCCAATGAACTTAACGAATTGAGCAAAAATCAGACATTTGAAAAATTAACTATACTAAACACCAACTGTTTTATTATCGAAAAATCGCCCAATCCCAAAATCTAAGTACGAAAACTCAATCCAGATCAATCTAACGAACTCGACTACGAATTATGCGTAAGTTAGATATTTGAAAATGAAACCATGCTATATTCAAAAGAATCACTTTTGAAAAATCAACCAATTATTATTATTATTAGAACTGAAATTCAACCCCGAATGATCCAACAACTTAACGAATTGTCCATACATTAGACATTCGAAAAATAATTCATAATAAACACCAACAGTTTCTTTATAAAAAAACCTTCCCATTCCAAATCTAAGAACGAAAACTCAACTCTGACCAATCCAATGATCACAACGAATTGTGCATAAATCAGACATTCAAAAAATAATTTATACTAAACACCAACAGTTTTATTATCGAAAAACCTTCCAATTTCAAAATCTAAGATCGAAAACCCAACCCTGACCAATCGAATGTGAATTGTGCGTAAATTAGACATTCAAAAAATAATTTATACTAAACACCGACAGTTTTATCATCAAAAAACCATCCAATTTCAAAATCTAAGATCAAAAACCCAACCCTGACCAATCGAATGTGTATTGTGCGTAAGTTCGGCAGCCCTGACCGCGAAGGTTTCGTGTCGACATCTAGTTTTTTGGAGTCGGATCTGAGCACGCAGGTGTTTGCTAGCTCCCCGAAATTTCTGCAACCCGAACCGAACTGCAAACGAACAAGAGGGGGGTCGAAATGCTAAGTGCACACAGCTTCATGTCGTGCCGCTTTTATTTTTCGTCTCTTCTCATTTTGCCCGTTCTCTTTTTGTTTCGCGTTTTTCGCTTCGTTTTGGTTCGCCGCGACTCTCCGAAACTCGCACGACGCTCGGCCGAGAAAAGGTGCTCGCTTTCCTTTTAACTCTATTTTTTTTTTTTTTGGTTAATTTAAGTTTTGACGTTATGATATGTCTTAATTAATTCATATGATGACTGAAAAGGCCAAGGGGTGCAAGTGATTTCAAGAAAAGTTGAGGAGGAGGTCGAGTGATTTGATGATATATCTCGGTACACGTTCTAAGTTCATTTGTATCCTATTACCACCAAATATATGAGCGTACATAGCTCAATTTCGACAAAATGTCACTTGTACCCCTTTGCCTTTTCGGTCGTCATATGTATTATGTGTAGCTTGATGATTTTCTCTGCGTGCTTTCGTTGGAAATTATGATGCATTTATGAATTCGTTGATCGAATTTCTGGATGCTTGTTTTTTTGTTCGTTGGTAACATTAATATTAATTAACTTGTTCATCCATTTTGTATGTTAATTAATAGCGTGTTACTATTATTGTATTTGTAGAATCAATAGTTTTTCTCTGATTGCTACAATTGAAAGATCGGGTTCATTTTTTTTTCTATATATTCCATTGTCACTTATGTCATGATATTAAATCTAAATGAAGGAAAAAGGATCATAAATTTTGAAGCTGCAATAAAAAATGAAATTAAAATAATAAAAACGAGAACTTTCAGTTATCATATTTTTTTAATGACCACCCGTAAAATTCTATTTCAACTGGAATCTTCATCTTCGCATAAACACGTTTTGTATTAAAAAAGTTTATTTCCGTGTACTATTAAAAAATTTAATACATTTCAAACACAATTAAATGATCAAAAATTCCCTGAACGATCGATAAGATTTTCATTGCTAAACCGAAAATTTTCACTCTATTTCATCTAAGCTTAAACTAAACAGCTTTCCACCTCATACAAAACGTTCTATAAATTATGCAAAGCAATCACGTACTATTCACATTCACACAAAACATCCCCATTTATCCAGCGTCCATTTCTCACCCCTTTAACTAAACCACCCTTTTATACATCCGATCATCAAAAGCGAAACTTTCACCGGAAAAAAGACGAACCACGGGCTCTATTTTACACTTCAACATCATAAAACGAAATCGATTGTCCTCTATAAAAAAAGCGACATCACATAAGGGTTACGTACGAGGCTCGTAAACCCCAATAATGTTACACGACAAATAAATAATAATCTTGACACCGAACCAGAAAGAAGGTCTTCCCAGGGGAGGTCCGATTTGATGGCATTAGCCAAAAAATCTGGGATAATGCGATTTTCGGGAAATGCGAATCCCGGGATTCCCGGGATGTGTGATGTTTTAACGCAGGTGTTGTGCGTATGTATGTTTGCTATTGAACGAACGGGCTTAAGCGGTTTAATTCGCGGTTAATTATGAATGTTTGTAATTAATAATTTTGCGTTCGACGTGTATGAAATTGAGATCGGGTGTATTTTGCGAAATTGTTTCTTTTTTCAAACTCGTGTGCTTGATACGCGATAGGGGTTGAATTGTAATTATGAGCCTTTAATGAATTTTGTGTAAATTTAATGTTTTCGGTGGTTATAATGTAAACGGAACTTTTTTCGTTTATGATTTTTTTAAACGATCTATTAATTAATTTGTGTTAAAATCGAAAAATATGATCCTTCTTTGAAATAATTGCATTTCTAATATAATTTGGTACATATATTTTTTTTTCGATATTGTTGAGCGAACGATTAGTATTGATGAGGTTAATTATGATTGGATTTTTTTCTTTTTCCATGTTTAAGTTTGATAAGATTGATTGTGAATTACATTTCGGATTAGGTAATGTTAAGTTCAATATAATTAGCTAATTGATGATAATTTTCAATGGATAAAAATCACAGTAAGCATATTACAATCATTATTTTACACGAGCAATCAGTCTCTTGAAAATATCAACGTATGCCTAGTTAGAATAAAGTAATATAACAAGATTCATACACTACATTATATGCGCTTATTTTTACTATTATGCACTCACGATAATGCAATAAAACTTGAAGTTGACACATCAAGGAACACTAAAATATTTTTTCTACATAATACAATTTTTCACCAAAAATATAAAAAAATATACAATAAACTCGAATATGCAAAGGGTTGACTGTACGACCGCTATGTGCAACTAGTTGGAAGGAACCAGCAATTGCAGTTTTTGGGCCGCTAGGGCTTATACCGGTGTTAGTGACTGCATTTAGGCAAGACCTGTTCCTTCGTTTTCCCCACACACTCTCAAAACCACATAACTACAGCACGCAGTATTACTGCAGTATGCAGTATGCATTAACTCGCATACTCAAAGACGAAAATTTCGCCAAAAAAATAACTTTTTTTTTACACAATCGCACACTTTATACATTTTAAGCCTTACAATGTATTATTTATCCGCTTTGCGGAAAAGAAAACTCCGGGAAAAGTTCGAGAGTCACAATCGTTCGAGGCGAAAAGTTTCCACCTTTGAGCGACAAACTTCGTCGAAATTCGGTTTTTCGATCCGATGCGGTTTTAACGACGATCTTTTTTTAATGACACACAAGCAATATTATAAAAAAAAATCGGATTTTTATCGAGTCTATGCGCGGCAAACTCGATTTTGGAGTTTCTTTCTTCCTTCGTTTCTTTCTTTCGTTCTTTCTTTCTTCGACCACCTGTTTGCGGCCGTATCCCTTCTTCGTCGGGAATCAGACGGAATTTATCGACGAAGGGCTGCACGAGTAGGAAAACAAGAAAAAAATGCGTATAAATATATATGTCAGGGAAGGGAAAAGTTCGGCGGTTGTACCAAAAAAAGGCGACTTCCGCTAATGGGCCGAAAGGTACAAAGACTTGAACGCGTCCGCTCAACGAATCAACGTTTAATTTATGCGATTTTTTTAATATAAAATCAATATTTTTGATTAAATATCATATTGAAATGTTAAATTATTGATTTTCTTTCGAATTTAATTAATTTTCAAAGCAAAATTTTTCTAATAATTTGTTTAGAAACAATAGATTCATTTCTAACAATGAAAATCCAATCATCTTTTATATTCGATTATTTTATACTTCTGAATACAAATATTTAATTTTTCGATATTTTTAGTGCCATCTTTACAGTTGATAGTTAACTACCGATCGAATTGTTCAATTCAATATATTCACTTATTTAGTTTTATTTTCACAATTTAAATGGAGAATGTTTTTCATTGTGTTCAAAATTTAATAAATCAGACAGAATACTAGAAGTTCTGATTGTAAGTTTCCGCAGAAATCCAATTTCGTTATACGAAAAAGTAACGAATTCTCGAAACTTTAATTTAAGTTTCTGAAAAGGAAGCTTTAGCGTTTTTTTCTTCTACGATTCTTGTTGTCTAATATTCAAATGAAATTGCAGCATTACGAAAGTCAAACTTGCTGTTGGAATATTCCGTTTATGCTTCCTACTGAGACGTCAACCGAGTTTCGAACAAACAAGCATAAAATATAGAAATGTATTTATACATTTTCATACATAATTTTTATTTTTAAGCTATTTATAAGCCGTATAATCAATAACTGTCCCATGTTTTATTTGCAAATCCCATTTCTGTATGCAGTGACTATAATAGATTCATATTTAAACACGTAGGCATTTAGAGGGGAGATTTAAAAGCGGGAAGCTGCTTAAATTCGCAACGTTGAAAAAAATCAATATCCCAAAACACATCTGAAACGAAAACGATACAAAATCGAAATTAAAACGTTAACGACTTTTAAAAAAAAGAAGAAAATAATTACGTTGTTTACGAGACAAGTGCGTCCAACAGATGTTACGTGCGCGTAATTCCGTTCAGCACAAAAGGACAGATTGAACTTGTCGTATGTATTATTATTATACATATTATTATATGAGTGGTTCAGAGATAAACGTGACTAACTTCATTATGCAGGAAATCGAAAAAAATGATCAAACGTGATTAATGCGTTTTTTGAAATTCTCTTCATTTCATTTTTCCGAAATTGAAAATATCTATACAAAGGACGATATGCAGATTTGTATGACAAGTGAAACTCCCATTGAAACATTTGAATAAGATAATTATTAACTCATTATGATTTTAAAATATTACTATGATTATATTCTAACATAAAATTGATGAAATTCATGAAAAAAAAAATATTTTGCATCCATAGGTTTTGTTCGCCTGTGAATGAAAATTAGTATGAAAATGGAATTATTTAAAATTGATTTTCTATGAAAATTCCAAATCTATGCTAAATATCTGTATAGTAAAAAAATCTTGATATTACTAGTATCTATCTATTGAGATATAGTATTTAAAATCTGTTAAGTTGACGAATCCTTTATTTCACATTATCCTTTTGCTTATAATAAGTAACGGATGAGGTTGATTCAAATTAGAGTACGGAATTAATCAAAATGGCTTCTGAAATAAATGATTTATTATTCGGTAGCAATTTTTTTATTATTCTATGGTATTAAACTAAATCTTTATCTCAATCATAAGTATTCTATGGTATTATGGTATTAATATGGTTAAGATATTTCACACATAGAAAGTTGTGACTATTCCAAGTATTTGACAGTTAAAACTGATTTTTTTAAGCATCGGAGTTAATCACATTTATCTCCGAACGGTTGATATATAAATATAAAACCAGCATAATGCGTACGTAAGCCGCAAGTGTTACAATGGCCGCCCCACCGAAAAATGTACGAAATTTTATAGATTTAAGCGTCAGAAATATACATATAAACGAGCGAATCCTCTTGTCATATGTTTGCAGAGCATTGTTGCCGGAAAAACCGGGCAAAAGAGTGGTCGGGGGCGAATCGGGGGCACGGGGCCCCCGGGGGGCGTAGGCGCCGGCCCCCCCATAGAGGGGATCGGGGACTGGGGGCCGCGGGGGTAAACACTCGCCCCGGAGTGAGAGGTGAACAAAAAAGCGGGGCAAACGCCCCGAGTACTTCCGTCACCCGACGGGCAATTAATCATAATCTACGGGCCGCGACGAGACTTTTCGTTTCGTTGTCGTTTTTGGAAAAAATGTTGTATTTTTTTTTGGAAAAATATTTATGTTTTGGGTGTGTAAATTTTTGGTTTTCGGTGATTCGTTCGGGTGGTTTTAATTTATTGGTAATGGGGGTGGTTTTGTTTTGTGATTTGGGGCGTTTTGTTCGGGACGGGTGTGCGCTTTTGTTTGAGGTTGATTTAATGATGGTGTAATGTATCAATTTTTGTTTTTGTCGTGTTTGTGTGAAAAATTCGACACGAATATGCAAATATTTTTCGAAATGACTATTTTTTCGCATAAATGTGAGGAAATTTTGTATGAATTGTATGTTATTGTCTTATTGAGGATGGATAATTTAATTGTCGAACTAGAAGAAAACATTTTTTTTTATCATCTCTAAAGCTTTAGTTTTCTAAACTAATGAAAAAATTAAAATTAAATTTTATACAAGAATTGAACTTGAATCAAATATTCGAAATCATTTACTTTTATTATGAAATCAAATATGAAACAGCAAAGAAAGTATAAATTATTATTAAAAGTCAATATTAAAGTTATAAAATTCACGAAATCTCTATTAGAAAAGAAAATCTATTCCACAATACAACCCTGCATAAAATCATTTTCATTAAAATTAATTTAAAGCCGATAAAACACCGCTTTAAATAACTAAACATTTAATTACTATCAGTCCTTCTACTACTAACTGTCAAAAATCTGCATCAAAGTCAGATTATTGACAATTCATAGTACGAGTATAAAAACAAAAATATAACTCTCTGCTTAATTAAATAAAGCAGAGAAAAGAACGACTTTTAGTTTCAATTTACCATATACACCCAACTCTCGTTTTACACGATGGTAGAAAAAACCGTGTAATAAAAGTGACATTTTTTATTTCGCGATATTCATTATATAGTTCAAAAAAACCGTGTTAAACCAAATAAATCGTGTAAAAAAATATTTTTTCATTTTTTCAAACCATGTTATTTTGAAACCGTGTAAAACGAGAGTTGGGTGTAGTCACAATCAGATCTTCCGCTACTAGCTGTCAAAAATCTGCATCAGAGTCAGATTATTGACAGTTCATAATGAAAAGACTAACTGTAACTCTTAGCTTAGTTAACTAAAGCAATGAAAAAAACAACCTATAATTTCAATATTTCTACTTACAAATAATAATTTCCACGAATATTATTAACAACCAAACCAAACATTAAACCAAATTAAATTAAATTAAACAAAAATTAAACCAAAAAAAATTAATACAAAAAAAAAATACAAAAGAAAAAACATAGGTAACGGCATTGTTCGTGCGGCACAGCCTCCCCAGTGGAGCAACAGCCGCGCTACGCATAGAAACGCAATAAATTAATTTCCAGAGTCGTTCGTGGGGCGGAGCGCGAGGTGGGGGCCCCGGAAAGCGGGGGGCGCCGGCTCCGGAATGGGGGCCCGCTCCTCCCCCCCCCCACTCCCCCCCTCTCGCGCCCCCCCCGCGCCTGTTGAAACTGGAGCGCGCAGGGCCGTCTTCTCTCGTGCGCCGTTAATTGGAAATTAATAATATTTCTAGTACGCTCGCTTCTCGTTTCACTTTTATTTTCGGTGCGCACGTGGCGCCACTGGATCGCGTTACCTTTTTGCCTTATTAGCGATATCTGTGTCTGTATTGGAAATTTGTTTATGTTCTGATTTATATATTTTTTGTTTTATTATACAATTTTGAGTTTTCAAATTAAAATTTAATTTTAATTTGTTCAAAAATTTATAAAATATCTTTTCACTTTTGTAAATGTAATGTAAACTATACGCAGTTTTTCATCAATGAGCTATCATAATTTGGAAAACAGAGACGGATGTATGTACTGTAGTATGTTTGTTTATGTTCTGATTTATATATTTTTTTATTTTATTATATTATTTTCAGTTTTTAAATTAAAATTTAATTTTAATTTGTTCAAAAATTTATAGAATGTATTTTCACTTCTGGTTTAAAAATAGAATGGATGTAAGCTATATACAGTTTTTTATCTACGAGCCGTCAAAATCTGGAAGACAGAGACGGATGTATGTACTGTAATATGTCTGTTTCTGTTTGCGACTGTTTCGACTTCTTATACGGTAAAAAGATATGGATAACTTCATCAGGTTAATTTTGTGGATATAATTTCATCAAGTGTTCTTTAAATTGGATAAACTTAGTAATACCATAATATTTTTTAGTCCAAAATGTCATATAAAAGTATTTAAATTGTTCGACATCAAGAAAAATAGTCAATATTTATTTAATTTTGATGGTTTTTTTAATTTAAAGAAATCTTGACAAAATTTAATACATGATGAAGTAATCGTCATTTACCTAAATTTGAGGACCACGTATAGAAAAAATTATTTTATTTTTCAATCAAAACTGAAATTAAAAGCCCTATCAATATTTAATTTATTCAAAAAATATATAAACTCTATCGAAACCTATAATAATGTATTCTTATTAATTAATTAGTGTATGAATGGAGAGTATAATGAATGAAATTCGGCGTGAATTATTTTACTAGAATCGAATTTAAGAACAGAAATAATTTAACAATTCGTCGTCCAATTATTTTCGATAGTGATAGACATCGAAAATTTTTAATTTTCAAATGAATATTCATCGTACGATTCGAGCGACAAAATGAAACGATGTCATTAAAAACGATGATTTGAAATCGTGCATAATCGAGATGAAATTTCATCGTTGACAATGCATCGAATTTATTTCACAGTAATGCAATAAATTCGGAAAATTGAACTAAAAGTACAAGCAAAAAATATTTATAGATGCAAATTTTTGTTCAATTCAAACTTTTTCGATACAAAAATATATGTATGAATTGAAGAAAATTTTCAAACCGTATTGTTTGTAAACAAACGCGACTGGATTAGGAGGTTGAATGGATCTCGTCTCGTTTGTTTACGTTATCGAAACGCTCCGTGTGAAAAAGTTTAATTAAAAAAAAATCCAAAAAAACGAAAAAAAGAAAAGATCGACATACAAAAAAATGTAAAAAAAAAAAAATACACACAATGTGAAAAATAATAATTTTCCATCTAGTGCGGTGGCCGAGGTGAAAAACCGAGGGGATCGTGGGTATGGGTGAGCGAGGGCAGATTTTCGCCGGTTCACCCGCGTGTTTTCATATCTGGCAAATGCCATTTTGTATATTTGCAACACAAAGCGAAAAACTTCCTTGTTGGCTGTACAAGTTTCGCCTACGCACAGTAATTTCTGGCGCAGGGGCGCGCCCCTCCCGAAAAAACACCCACACACTCCCCCCCTCTCGTACACCACCACCATGAGGCAAGGGGGGGGGGCTCCCCTCCCCGAAAAAAACCTCCTAACCCCATTATAAGTACCATTATACGACTATGCGATTTCCAAAGCGTCTCCTCTCTCTTTGCTCCCCGGGCTGTGTGCGGATGCGGGGGCGGCTAAAAAACCGCCCCCCGTCTAAAAATCCGCCCATGGGGGGCATCAGACCCCCCTGGGCCCCCATCGGGCCCCCGGCAGCCTCTGATGAACCTTCGAAGGCTGTGCGTATCTCTACGGCGCACACCTGTAGCGGGGGGCCTCGAAGCCTTAATTCGGATTCGTAGTTAATTTCACTTTCTGCTCCGCGCTTCATTTCGTATCGGATTTCTTGCGTTTATTTCCGTAAAGTAATTTAAGTGTGTGTATTATATGTGTGTGTGTGTGTATGGTAGGGCTTATATTTGTGTGTTTTGTGTGCGTAGAGGATGCGGTTTGTCGTTAATTTATGGCGAGTTTGATAGAGTGTTGGAGATTTTTAGAGAGGAAGTTGATTGGTTTGGAAATGGAAAAGTTGATTTTTTTAGGGTTTTTGATGATTTGAACGTTGGTTTTTCGATTTTTATTAATTTTAGTGTTTAATTAGGTGAATAGCTTGTAAATGAATATTTGTTATAAAATATAGAAAAAAAAAATTTTATAAACAAATATGAATAACGCAATATTGAACCTAAACAATAAATATAATTACTATTTTTTGAATTATTTTTTCTTTTTAGAAGAAAAATAATAAATTATTTGAAGAATAAGTCGAAAATCTGACTAAAAAAATTATATGAAATAAATCAGATTTTCAAATTACAAGTAAAAATCATTAATTTATAATAAAACTTCAAATTTAAATTCAATTTGATTTATTTGAAACAGTTTGATTCATTTGGTTCAAATTGTAGAAATTTAATTTCTGATACACTTCATGAATGATATTAACAGTAATAGTATACTATTTACAATTAGTAAAAGAAAACTAATTAGATAATAGATATTGTTATGAATCTAATTCAGATATTAAATATATCGTTCATAAAAAAATATACAAAAATAAACTTCATTTATACAAAACCAAAATGTTTAGAGTTAATATATGAAACTTATAACAATCTTCTACAGCAATATTTTTTCAATTGAATTAAAAAATGATCAATTAATCAAAATCAGTTCTTAATTAAATAAAAAAATATTCCATAAAAAAATATATTTTTATTAAAAATGTATGCAAAGTCGTTGGAAATGATCATTCGTAGGGCGAAACATAATTTTTTCGAGTTTGGTAAAAACAAGTCGTCGGATATATGGGGCCTCGTGTCTCTCGGGAGTCAACCTGAAATACAGGGAAAACCGATTACAGATGAAAGTTTTTAAATTCAAACAATTTGTTTTGGCGCGCTGTCAGTAATGGGGAAGTTTTAGTCATTTTAAAATTAAAATATTACCCCGAGCATTATTACCGCAGGGATCGGGTTTATGTACCAACTAATTACGGCTCGAGAGCGACATTTCCCACTTTTTATATTTTTTAATTCCCTCTTTTAACAGCCGACTTTTTATATTCGGCTCTTTCTGGTCAGCGATGCTGAACGCGTTTTTAGAAAAAAAATTACAATGACGATAAGCTATTTTCAATTTTATGTTTATATCACTGTATCGTTAGTTTATTTAAAGTCTCTTCAATCAGTCAGATTAATGTGATTTTAACTACGAATCAATTTCGTCATTTTCTAAATGTTTTTTTAGCTCATTTATTAATTAATTAATTAAAATACATTTAGTAATGTGTGATTTCTCAGTTTCGATTGATCATTGTCATTTACATTAGTTAATGACGAGGTACAAATTTAATAGTAATTTAAATCAGTCTGTTATTGTGAAAAATTAATGCTACATTTTATTAAGTTATGTCGGTTATAATTGCAATAATTTTAAGCCGAGTTTCTTTCTTTCTGGCAATTATGATAAAAATCTATAGCCTTAGTGGTGTCCAAATCTTCACTCAGGTGATTATTTGGCGTGTAATTATTCTACCAGTGGCTTCAGATATTAGTTGGTTAGAGTCATTTGTTATAATTGGATATTAAATGTAGAATATATGAAAAAAATGTTGCGAATCCTGATCAAATTATAAGAATATACAGTTATTGATCATAGGAATCTCATTAAAACCCATTTACTACAAGCTACAATTTTTACTATCATATTTAAAAATATTTGTAAAATACAATCAAATTATATCATTCAAAAACTGAATAAATCAAATTGACTATGTGAACCTTGTTAAAAAATGTTTTCCCGAAAATTGTTTGCGTTTATGCAATAAAAATCATTTTTAGAAAAATAGTTTCGAATTTTGATCAAATAATAAAAAAATCTACAACTTTCATCAAATGAATCATAGAAACCTCTCTAAAAGCCATTTAATATAAACTACATTATTTGAGATCGAGAATATAGCATAACTAAAAAATGGTGAATCCTATTCTGAAAATAAGAATGTGTATTTAGATTCGCTAAATTAAAAAAATCGAAATGTGATAGAAAATCTTTTAACCGTTTTCACACTCGTTTCTCATTTTTTGAAATGAATAGTTTTGAAAAAAATGTAAATTCAAATTAAATAATAAATAAGATCGTATAAATAATTCAATCGAATCGCCCGTAGGAACCTCGCGAAGATTCATTTACTACTACTTACGACCGAGAATCAGACACAAATGTGTCACAACTATAAAACTACTTAAATCAGATCAAACATCAAAAACGCCCAACTAAATCAATCAAATCGCATTCAAAAAAATTTAGCGGAAAACCCACTTTCCCAATAAGCGTCCGCCATCGCGCTTTTTCTAATGAATGCGAAACGACGCCGCGGCGGCATGCGGAAAAATACACGCCGTTATTGAGCGCGCATCAATACACAATAATAATATCGGGAGACGCGATGGGGCGAGGGAGGCGCGCGGGGCGAGCGGCGAGGGGGGGCGCGCGCGAAAAATTGAAGAGCGGGCGCAGCGCCCCCCCGCCCCTCCGCCGAGCGAGCGGAGCGCCCTCTAACCCCACCTTGCTCCAAAGAGGGGGGGGGGAGACGGGGGCGCACGCACACAGGCCTGCGCCCCCGCTCATTACCACGCACGCACACCGGCCCGCGACTTTTGAAATAAAATCTTACTCACACAATTTTAAACAGCATCACCGAGAGAGGCATTTCCTTATCGATCGCCACTTTTTAACACTAGCGCAATTTGCCTCTCCCCGTGTCACTCTCCGCGCGCCCCTCGAGCCCCTCCGCCTGCGCCCCCGTTTCGCCCCCCCCCCTCGGTTCTCTCTCCCCCCCCCCACCCGTCTCGCGGTATTATTTATATCATTATGTTTCGGGCGGTTTTTCCGCGAACCGGTTCGGGGAAATGCGCCCACGGATAGCGGGTCTCGCTTTTTCTCCGAACGCGGGCCGAACTCCCCTTCGGCTTCGGTGGTCTTAGGATACCCCGTCTCCTCTGGTGCGGTGCATTCTCGTTTGTCTTCGGATGCGTTTTGTGGGTTCTATGGGTTTTTTTTTTTTTTTTGGGTTGAGGTTAATGGCTGTTACTTCGTCAGGTCTAAAATGAAATAAATCAAACTCTTCTGCTGATTTAGAATGTCATTCTCAATACGAAACAATTTAAACATTTAAAAAATACGAGATATATCAATTAATTCGATTTTACGTTAACGCATCCAAAAAAATGACCTGACGAAATTAGAGTCGTTTATCTTGCACAATGCATGAAAATTACAGTTGCAATATACAGACATTTGTCAATGCAGTCTACATGATATATGACGACTGAAAAGACCAAGCGGTACAAGTAACATTTTTACCAAAATTGAGTTATGTACAAGAATAGCTTCTATGTAGGCTCATATATTATATAATGGCAAAGGGATATAAACGAACATGGAACATGTATATACGAGATAAATCATCAAATCGCCCAACCTTATCCTTATAAATGCTCAACTTTGAACGCACTTTTCTCAAAATCACTTGTATCCTTTGGCATTTTCAGTCTTTTTATATCGTGTTTGTGCATTGAATTATTGAATTGAATATAAATATTAAATAATTTCGTTGGTTGCATTGATAAATGTACATGAAACTGCAATGTTCTTGTATAATGTAAATCCTGCATAAGATCGTTTTCTCCGTGTATCATAAATTTTTTAATGCGATGCAAACCAATATAATATGATACAATCTATCAAATTTACGACAATTCAATTAATTATGCAATTGACAAAATTATAACAGAAATTAATTGAATTCTAATGGCCGATCTATTCACTATTGTTCATAAATTCCAAAATTCTTATTTAATTAATAAATCATCTTACATATTGTAAGTCGTATATTAATAATAAATACATATCTACATATATCTAAAACGACATTCAGATGAATAATCTCGATATCTGACTATAAATTTAAATAATCTTTTAACAATGCAATATCTTTTGGGAATTTTCATTTTTTCTTATTATTGTTATCGACGTATTAATTTTAATGATATTTATTGATAAAATTCAATATCTTATAATCTATTAGTTTTTATTTGACACTATGACTTTGAAATTTTATCTGACTATACAATGATAAGATAGATATTTTTTTTAATTTTCTGCTGTTTTTTCGAAATATGCATTGTTAATGCAATCGACAGATTTTATCATCATGCACAATATTCAATCAACTAAATATATGTTATTTTTAACCTATTGCATGAAATTCGTTAGAAACTACTGATAAGAAGTCAAAGTGAATATTTCATATCAGATAATATCAGCTGAAATTAGATGACTGTTTTTCAATAGATATTTTCTACTATTATTGATATTTTCAAATAAAAACATCATACAGAATGATCAATCCACGAAAAACAGAAGTGAATTTTTATAGAAAATAAAATTATTTGTCACGTTTTGTAATGAAAAATTGAAATAACTTATCGAAAACTTCTAACGACATTTATTTATCCCTAAACGAAGAAATGTGGTAAAGGAAAATCGTGACGATATATTTTTACGTCTCAACCAAAATAGCCACCAAGGTCTAGAAATAATAATGTTGTTTACACGAGTTCACTGAAACAACGTCTACCTACAAGAATTCATTTATGTACTACATAAAAGAATTTTCATAAGTACATAATAATATAATATATGTATTTTCGTAAGAGAGTAAAATCGATCTCTTGACAACGTTTACGTAAAAGTTGGCAAAGTTGCGCTTAACTTTATCTCCGCTATTATTCCTTGGTTCACCATCGAACTTTTTGTACGTTCCCTTGTACATATCTATCGCTTAAAAATTTAGATAACGATATTCATTTTCGAGAATCTCTCGCAAAACTTTAAAATTATGTTTTTAATTTTATTTTCATTCGTTCCAAACACTAAAGAATTTCGAAGGTAGAATATTTTGTTTGCTTTTCTTCATTAATACTGCTAACTCGACGCCCCTTAAATATAAAATACGAAGCATGGTTAATTCTACTTAATTATATTATTTTTTTCTACCTTTTAACTTTTTATCAACTTGGATTTGATTTAATTTCAGTACAAATTAGCTATAAATAAATTCGACTAAAAATAGATAGGTACATTTCAAATGACGCGTACTGGGAAAATTAATCTAATTTCATAACATTCTCTGATGACGTGCTTAATATTAATTAATTGAATACCTCCTATATATTTCTTATCATTAAAATACTTTTGGCATACAGAATAATTCATTTTTAGTTACTTTTTTGTCGATTTTTATACATGTGTTTATAAAATTAGATTACTTGTATTTGTATTCTTTTGTTTTATATTCAAAACAAAAACAGAATTAAATTTGGTTCGGTAAGGCTTCGACAATGTCATTAATTTGACATGATATAATTAATTAATTGAGTTTTATTACGAAAGCAGATTAATTGAGATTTGATTGCTCAAATAAATATTACAAAAGTATTACAAGATTATTGAAATCTAATTTAATAGATTAATACATGGCATTAATTATGGTAACATTTTTATATTAATCTACTAACTTCTGTGACATGATGTTAATCAAGTTCTTTGGACTTTTAATTGATTGTGAAATATATAGAATTTAGCTTTCTCGTTTCTGTAGTAAATCTTGTTGCATGTGCAAGCTGTTCACGATATTTGCTACACATAAGGCAATCTCTATGAAACGTCATAGTTAAAATCCCATAAATGATAAAATGTTTAATGTAAAGATACATAAACCTTCCCAGATGTACAAAAAACAACTCTAGAAGATTTCACTGCATAAAGACTAACCGTTTTCAAGTCTGTAAAGATGCAGAAACCTTTCCAAACTTACAAACAACAACTCTAAAAAGTTTCACTGCTTAAAGACCAACCGCTAAGAAGTCCATAACGCACAAACACACACACACATAAATTTCCATTTATATAGATCACAAAACCACACGAGCCTTCCCCAAAACGTAAAACTCGATATGAATCCACTTCGGGCCGAAGATAAATTTTTCACAACTCGGATTAATTAAACATTTGAAATCCACAAAGCGTTCGAAAATAGAAAGTCGGGGCGGAAACGTGAACCACGCCCGTTTTAATTTTTGCGCGAACAAATGAGAGAGAGGCCTGCAATCTATTCTAATTTGATTATTTCAATATTTGTCTAGGGCGTTCGGCGCTCGGAGGCAATACCTGGTCGTGTATATTAAATAAATATGCCGAAAGGGTAGGCCGGGGTGCGTCGGCACCCGAAAGGGTTTTCCATCGAGAGCGAGCAAGACACGCGTGTGCCCCCTTTTCCTAATGATAAAACGAAATTAACATCGGGAACCGACCGGACGATGATGACAGTTTGAAAATTGTATCGAGTCGATGTTCAAATTTGGAGTTGTGAGGTTTTTTTTTTTTTTCGGTTGAATTTTTTGGTGGGTTTTGATTTGGGTGTTTTCGATTGTGGATGGTGTGTTTTGGAGTTGAATGTTTGAGTATAATTATATAATATGTGTATGTGTCGGCTTGATTATGATTATTTTTCAGAATGAGATTTCTGAAATTGGCAAATATGATTTCGATTCGTGTTCGTATATATAGCCAGCCGATAGCGCAGCGGTATAAAGCGTTAGTGCATGCCGTGTCGATTCAGCATACTTGGGATGCGTGAGTTCTCGAGTCCTATCTTGGCGAGCGTCAAAATGTCGTTTTTCTTAATTGATAAAAATTGATATGGAGACACGGTCGTTTCTTTCGAATGTTTGGATTCATTTGATTCGAAAAAAGTGTTAATTTAACGCTTTACGAAACGGCTCCGCAAATGATCACATCTCCTACACCTTTCATATGTTCGATTAATTCGAACTATTTAGTGACATCTATGTACACTGATTTACTCTTCGGAGTGGTATAGGTATAGTGGTATAGAATATGGAATGAACTATAATTTGATTAAATATACCTTCAAAATTAGATTCTTTTCAAATTATCAATCGAAAATTAAAGCTAAAATAGTTTTCCACTCCATACAATTTTTAAAGAATTTTCCAATATTTTTTTCGATATTTTAGATACAAACAAGTATTAGTATACATATTTTATTATGAAGGGCCTAAAATCATAGATTTTTTAAAATTTATTTATAAATCAAACGCATTGATCAATTTTAACGAATTTTAATATGTATCTTAAATTAGTTTTATTATGAATCGCTTTTTTTTAAATTTAAACTTATATCTATTTTTATATAGCTTTATCTATTTTCATCTATCTTTATTAACAAAATATTTAAAAATTTAATAATTTAAATTTTTTTGACTTAAACCACATTATTTTCAGATTTATCTCTTACAATTTTTAAACGAAAAATCAAAATTAAAAATTCCGAAATAATTAAAAAAATAAAATAATTGCAAAAAAAGCCCAGACAGGCCGAACCGAATCAATTACGATATGAACTTATTACCGGGCTCATATGAGCACACACACACACACATATTCAAAAGAGGGGGGCACACAACGCCTATTGATTTTTAACAAGCGCGCGCGTTTCGAATGCGCGATTTCGACATTCGCACAAGCAAAAAAACACGGCACGCACACGAGCGCGCGCCATTTTGCGCACTCCGACAGCCATTTGTGTACGTATATGCACACACGGACCCCCTAACGCACGCACACCGCGTGCGTACCCCCATAGCTGAAAAATAACGAACCCCGAATAAAAAGGTGTATGCGTGTAAAGCGCGGGACGGGGACGCGTGTAATTATATTATTTATCGGCGAGTGTGTCGGCGATATTTGTTGTTTGACGTCCCTGGGCGCTCCGCCCCCCCCCCCAAATGCCGATGGGGGCCCCCCGACGGACAACACAACACATCCTCGTTTTTCGGCTGCGAAACGAAAGCCCGCATTTTAAGTGCGTAATGCGTAATCAGCGCCCGCGGCCCGGATCAACCCCGCACTCCCCTCGGACTCATCCTTTTTTTTTTATACCCCACTGGCGGATGCTGGATGCCGATGGTTCACCAACTCTTTTTTCGATGGTCAGTTCGTTTCGAGGGCTTTTATTTTATTTTATTTTTTTAATTATTTTATGATTTTTTTTTTGAATTTTCCTGGAAGGTTTTTTTTCGTATATTAGATTACACTTATCCCTCGATTTACGTGGTTTCACTTTTACGCGGTCAGTAAAAAATTATGTACATTTTTTTAAAATCATATATATTTTGTGGCACGCGTCACACAAACTCATGTGTTGCATCAGATTCAACAAAGTTGAATTAGAATATAGCAGTGAGAAGGCGAAATGATATATATTACAATTATATAATTATGTATACTTTTAAATGTAAACATGCTATAAATTTGTCGAGCTATTAAATCTATAAAATTTCTTTTCTTACCTCGTTTTACGCGGTTTTTTGGAACCTATTCCCCTAATTTATATTAGCTTGAAGTATCAATTTACGCGGATTATTTCCCAGAACCTATTTTATGTTTTTTTTTTATGAATTAGGAGTCTCGATTTACGCGGTTTCGATTTACGCGATTTCTCCATAAATTGATAAATCTACCGCATAAATCGAGGGATGAGTGTATTTGAAAAATATTTCCATATATTTTTTTACAAATTAATTTGGATTAAATCATTCAAATGTTTGTGAAAGGAACTGACGTATGTTAATTACTATCTATAGATGTAGTTCTTTAATTAGTTTGATTTCAAATAATTTCACCATCGTGGTTGTGTTGAAACTGAGATATTCGAAAATCAACAACAACTAACAACATAAGAGTTAAATATTAGAAAGTATGAGAAATTTCAGGATAATACTTTAGTTTCTTAAGTGATTTTGGAAAAGCTTCAAAGGAGTGAGAAAATATATGTATAGAAAGGTCTAAATTTTAACACAAGTTACTCAACTACATGGTAGTTATTATATTCATAAAGATAAAAATAATAATAATTAAAAAAATAATATTGGTAATCATAAAAATATGAATATCAATTAATTTTATAATTAACAATGATTATAAATATTTTTTTTTAATAGTTAATTCCTGCGTCATCTCAGTTTTTCAAATAATAGACTTCCTTATCTTCACATAAATATTTAATTTTCAACCAATTTCGAATACTTAAATTAATATTTTCATCACACATACTCCATTTAACTTAATACAACGACTAATCAACACCACATATGAATAATTAACCTACAATTTAATCAACGTCATCTCAAGTGCTACACACGACTCAAAAAACACTCACACAACCGCATCACTTGACTTGATAATTTTCAAACTTATCTCGGCACCATTAAAATTACAGCGACTTTCAACGATTGCGAATACGATTCGGTAATTTATTCACAAGTTAAAAGTCACATTTGGGAACGAGCGAAGCCTAGGGTGGCTTCGGGCGAGTTGGGACGGGTGAAAATTTTGTGGGTGGATGCAAAATAAAAACGGGAGAGAACAGCCTTTACCATATGGTACAATACTTGTTTACTAGTTAGGTACAACTACATAAAGGGTCCCTTTTCATAATATTCCCGCTTTTATATCTTTTTTGCATGCCATTTTTGTGCGAGAGTCCGAGCGTTAGGGTTTTCGGCTCGATGTTCGAATTATTATTAGTGTGACTTTCGATTTTCAGAATAATTGGACTAATATTTGAGTTTGTATTATTGTATAACATCGATATCTTTAAAGAACGTTAGATTCGAATGTACAAGGCAACATATTATACGACGACTGAAAAAGCGAAGGGGTACAAGTGACTTCAGAGTGATTTCGAGAAAAGAGCTTTCAAAGTTTAGAATGTACCTATATGTATTAGGAGGGGGTTGAGAGATTTGATGATATATCTTGGCATTAGTTTCAAGTTCGTTCATATCTTTTTGCCACCAAATGTATGAGTGTACATAGAAGCAATTCCTGTACATAACTCAATTTCGGCAAAAATGTCACTTGCACTCCTTGGCCTTTTCAGTCGTCATAAATAACAAGAATTTTCTATTGTTCAACAGTATCAGTATATTTATGAACATAAAAGTATAGTAATTACATAAGTTTTGTGAGTTTTCCCAGAATATTTTAAACTATGCGAGTAGTTATACTCAAAATAAACATGCAAAACAGCGATTAGTATGCATTATAAATCATCGATGATTTTAACATTCCAATAATTATGATGAAATTTCCTATTTTCCAATTATAAAAAATCTTTATTTATTGAAACTATCACAATAAGAAAACTATTATAACTGTATAATTTTTCATAATGATCCTTCTTTTTAATGAAATATTTTAGCCGTTCGCACCTATAGTTCCTCAAAATAACAATCAAAATTGAAAATAAAAATATTATTTTCAAATTTAAAATATTCAAATTTTCAAATAAACTATAATTAACTATTCAACAATCGAATCCGATTAAAAAAACTGAAAACCCTGAACAGCGGTGCGAACAACGCACGGGAAAAGCGCGGGAAAATGGCGGCTCGATTTTTTTCATATTTAAAGATTTTTTGTGGGTCAACAGCCGCGTTTCGCGTATTGTACATTGTGCCGGTTTATATTCGCCATTTTTTTTTCACAAAAAAAATTTTTTTCACCCGGTTTTCCTGCGGCAAACAAAGGAATTGTCGGCAGATGAAAACGATACCGACATTCGATTCGACACAAAGTTGGTGTTTACCAAAGACACACACATTATCCGATTCTATAGTAGGTGGGTACATCGTGAATTATTCATGTGACCATCGATAGTCTGGTCAATTTGTCGTGTATTAGCTCATTATTGGCGTAATTAAGCCGAACGAGTTTATCTGTCGCGATGGCGGTGTTAAAATGTCGACGGTTTGATGCTTTGGTTTCAATTGATTTCGTTTTGTTTATACGTAGTTGGTTGTAGTTTTGTGTGTTTTTGTCGAATGCGGATGTTTTTTTATTAATGTTGAAAGTTGATTTGATTAATTGTGGCGCAGGATTAATTGAAAATATGCGGATTTTTGCATGTTTTAATCAGCGGCAGATTATTGCAGATTCGTTAGCGGTATTGATGCAATTAAATATGTTCGTATTTTTGTGGATAAATTGAAAATTTTGTTTGATGTTTTTTTAAATCATAATATTCAATTGAATGGGTTTCACAAATAATATTTTGTACATAAATATAGTTATAGGTCTTTTTAATAGCCACACTCGAATTTTGTCAGTTAATTACGGATATATTAGTGAACCACAGCTAAATCATTTTATCGAATCAAACACTTCGATACAAAAGAAGAAACGAATCAAATATTGGTACTCGGTATTATTTTACTCATTTTATTTATTTCAAAAATAACATGCTCTTAATAAAAAAAACTTTATACTATTCATACAAATCAATTAGAGATTCACAGAAGGAACTGACTCATAGATATTGCACTATTTTACCAACAATGTGGCATTCAATTGCCATAAATGCTAATACAAACAATTCGATTTCATAGAGTTTAAAATCCTTATTGAATCTACACTTTAATAGGATTCGAATGCATTGGAACAACACTAAACTTTACACTACATATATAAACCACTTCACTATCAAGAAATAATTTGTATTTATGTATCGAAATATTATTTTTTAAGCAATCGAGATTTTTTAGAAAGGCCAATTTTCGTCGAATATACACAAGCATCGATGGCCACGAAATGAGAAAATTCGCTACACAGTTCGAAGTCTCAACGGGTCGTTTCCGTGAAATAAGTGTGCTGATGCTGAAAAACGATAACTAGTATTAGGGCTGTGCTAATTACTGTTAAATCGCGCCGCCGAAGCGCCCATTTAACCAACACCCTCCGGGTGGTGGACGCGTAATCTTTTTCTCGGTACGCACAAGAGCATTCAATCCGAGTAAGTCTATGTATCGAATATTATCTGTTAATGTGCCTAAGTAAGTATTATATTAATTGCATCAAAATAAGAAGTCGTCATCGAACCTTAAAATTAATTTTATCATTCATGAGATGTTTGGTGGTGTTTACATTATGATGGTTTCAAGTTAGATGCAACTGTAATATTGAATATGCAGTTACAATAACTTTCTGGGATGCGATGTTTAGCTTATCGTTAGAAAAAAACCTGTTGTCGTATGCTTAGGAGTTACTGTAACTGCAATATGACTTGCAATCATCATAATGTAATCGACGTTTAATGAATGAATATATTTAATTTTTATACATAAATCGAGTATGTAAAGAAGCACGGAGCAGGTTTTTCTACTTTTGAGACTTTCATTTTTGTATTATATTTTTAATTTTTATGTAAATGTTTTGGTAGTAAATTATTAAGGCAGATCATATCACGATCGAAAATGTACAGGTAAAGAGAATATTCTGATTTTTCTAAATTGTATATAAATAGGTAAGCTATTTGTTGGTCTATTATTAAAAATATATTATAATTGACGACTGATAAGACCAAGGAGTACAAGTGACTTCGGGGTGATTTTGAGAAAAGCACGCTCAAAGTTGATCATGTACCTACATGTATTAGGAATAAGTCGAGTGATTTGATGATATATCTCAGCAAACGTTCTAAGTCCGTTTATTTCCTTTTGACACCAAATATATGAACGTACATAGAAGCGATTCTTATACATAACTCAATTTCGGGGAAAATGTCACTCGAACCCCTCGGCTTTTTCAGTCGCCAATTATCAAAATCTTCAAATACAATAGATAAAGTCAATCACTAAACAATAAGATCAAAATAGTACCAAGTCAGGAAAATAGCCCCCAAACAGCTCCAAATCTAAATATTCTAAAAAAAAAACATAAAACCCAACCAACTTTTAAGCACGCATTGAACTCCCAAATGCCCACAAACCATCAGCAACATCCTCCTCCTCAACATCGCGCAACGGCGAGGACTTCGCCATTCTTGCACAGTTCGTTTTCGTCGCCGAGGTCCTGCCCGTACTAACGATTAAAAGATTAACCCCCGGGAAAAACTCGCCGTCTGATCCTCCCCAACCTACCCAACCTCCCCCTATATTCCCCCACGGGGAGACGGATCCGAGTCCTCGGGGAGCTTTCGCACCTCGGCCCATCGGGGGCGACCGGGGATCGGAGGTCCTCGGTGGGCGGTTTTTCAGGGGGCGGTGGAAGTCCGAGTGAATTCGGTCGTTTCGAAGGTTCAATGGTGTCGTCGACGATTCCGTATTGTCGGTGAGGATTACGCTTTTACGGTGTGTTGTTGTGTGGAGGTTTTTTTCTTTTATGGGGTTGACGGTCGTCGTGTTTTTTTTTTGTGAGATCGGCGCTTTTCTTTGAATGTGTTTTATGTTCAGTATGTTTTGATATTATGATCGGTTAAGGGATAATGTTTAGTCACATGATGATTTTTTTATTGAATTATAGAGAAATTTGTATTTCGTGGTAAGAAAGTTGTTGGTATCCTATTGATTGTAAGTTGACCTAATATACTATGTAATAGAATGAGGTACATGTAATAGGAGGAATGGTGGGTTTATCTTCTGATTTAGTCTAATTCTCATTTCATCTTGACACTAGTTCAAAAGACATGAGCAAATTATAGTGTGTTGTGTGGAGGTTTTTTTCTTTTATGGGGTTGACGGTCGTCGTGTTTTTTTTTTTGTGAGATCGGCGCTTTTCTTTGAATGTGTTTTATGTTCAGTATGTTTTGATATTATGATCGGTTAAGGGATAATGTTTAGTCACATGATGATTTTTTTTATTGAATTATAGAGAAATTTGTATTTCGTGGTAAGAAAGTTGTTGGTATCCTATTGATTGTAAGTTGACCTAATATACTATGTAATAGAATGAGGTACATGTAATAGGAGGAATGGTGGGTTTATCTTCTGATTTAGTCTAATTCTCATTTCATCTTGACACTAGTTCAAAAGACATGAGCAAATTATAGTGTGTTGTGTGGAGGTTTTTTTCTTTTATGGGGTTGACGGTCGTCGTGTTTTTTTTTTGTGAGATCGGCGCTTTTCTTTGAATGTGTTTTATGTTCAGTATGTTTTGATATTATGATCGGTTAAGGGATAATGTTTAGTCACATGATGATTTTTTTTATTGAATTATAGAGAAATTTGTATTTCGTGGTAAGAAAGTTGTTGGTATCCTATTGATTGTAAGTTGACCTAATATACTATGTAATAGAATGAGGTACATGTAATAGGAGGAATGGTGGGTTTATCTTCTGATTTAGTCTAATTCTCATTTCATCTTGACACTAGTTCAAAAGACATGAGCAAATTATAGTGTGTTGTGTGGAGGTTTTTTTCTTTTATGGGGTTGACGGTCGTCGTGTTTTTTTTTTGTGAGATCGGCGCTTTTCTTTGAATGTGTTTTATGTTCATATGTAATTTGTTTTGATATTATGATCGGTTAAGAGGTAATGTTTAGTCGCATGATGATTTTTTTTATTGAATTATAGAGAAATTTGTATTTCGTGGTAAGAAAGTTGTTGGTATCCTATTGATTGTAAGTTGACCTAATATACTATGTTATAGAATGAAGTAGATGTAGTAGGAGAAATGGTGGGTTTATCTTCTGACTTAATCACATTCTCATTTTATATTGACATTGGTTCAAAAGACAGATGAGAAAATTATGTTATCTATTCCAATAGTCATAATTTTTATTTCATTAAAAAGAGTTTTGATGTAGAAAAACATCTCCCGTGGAGCAAAACTCAATTCAGATTTCAATTTTTTCTACTTTTCTTACTATTCTCATGACTCATACAATGAGAAAACACTTTTTGCATTAAAATTTACAATATAGATATTTGTTTAATTCCAAATATATAAATCTGAAGCCAGTGACCACAATAAATATTTTTCTGCTTGATAAATCATTTTAATCAAACTAATATTGGAACTATTGGAACCGAATACCAATTTGCTTAGTATCTTTTGAAGATAATTACTTTTAAACAATCTTACCTGACTTATTTTTGTTCTGTGTGAGTATTGATAGAGATTCGTTTGTATGTGTTTCGATTGTGGTGATTGTTAAATAGGAAATATCCAATTTCTTATAATTAGTGATTATGTTATCTCATCAAATGAACGCTTTTCATGATGTTTTCGTATCAAGTTAAGCTATTGTTTCTGATTATTACAGAGTTTCGATATTAATTATTTCAATCTTCATTTATTGATTCTGTAATGTTTATTATCATCTCTTAATTATGTCTAAAATTGTATAAATATTCAACGTCAAATTTCGTTAAATCATCTAAAATCCCGAAAATTTCCTATGAAATTCATTAAGATGTATTTATTCATCAATATTTACAAGTTACATCATATAACGGAAAATTTATGAAATATTTAATCGCGAAATTTTATTTATGTATTTAAATGTATTTACGTTAACGTTTTTGATGTAATTCATTCAAACAGAAAGTTATAAATACACATTTGTTTTTAGAATTTTATAACATTTTCTGTAAACGAAAATAACGTAAATGATTAAATCATAACGAAAGGCTTTAACCTTTCACAATTCAATTTCGTCAATTTCCTACTATTTTATTTCAAAACAAGGCACAAATATCAAATATAAAATTTATATTCACTCACGATATGAATTCTAAGAATATTCGTATGCAATCAGAGACGAAATTGTACGAGAGATGAGTATTATTTTATAATTTATAAAAATCCCTCATTTCGCTACTAAGCCAGTAAGAATTGAAATAAGTCGAAGCGAAGAGGAGCAAAAAGTAAAAAGGCACATTTAATTAACAGGAACAATTGTCGTTTTGCACGAAAGAGCACATTCACGCCAAGATTTTCACTACATTGATAGTATTTTTTTGAGTGGGAAAGGAACAGGTGGTTGAACAACTCGACGCCGGTGTCTTGACCTTTAAACTCCAAGGGAAAATAATTAAAATTTTCCGAGAAAAGTCAATATTTCATTCAGCCGTATTATCCGCTCGGAAAAATCACACATAACAAATCTCCCTTAGCCTACTAGCTTGTTATCTTAACCTACTGTTGTTTTGAACTATGACCTATTTTTTTAATTTATTATTATTTTAAAATACATACATTTTAGTATATTTGAAAGTCGTATTAATTAATTGATATTGTATGACAAAATAAAATAATTATAATTTACAAATTGAAAATCTTGGTTAGATTATTGGGAAATGATCTGTTATACAGATTTTCTGTAATGAATTAAATATGGACTTTTATGAAAATTCCTATACAATTCTTATTGCATCAGTCTATTTTCATCTTACGAGGTTAGTAATACCAACTTTATTTTTTCAGGTTTCTATCGAATATCTTCCGAAACATTGAACTACCAAACATTTTTCAGCAATTATTTGATGCGTGAAGATTTAAAAAATATTGTATGTTGAAGATTGTAAGATTGTAAGATTTATAATTATCTTTGAAACTGCATTATTCACTTAAATCATTTTTTCCATAATAGCAATTAAGTACAACAATGGGTAATTTTTAAAAATATAATTAGCTGAAACGCATCTTTTTGTTAATATTTTTTTTTCCCAGATTTATACCAATTTCGGCAGGTACTTTATTTATAATTATAATGTAAGTATACATTTACATTTTTTTTTAAACTGGCATTTTTAATTATTAAATTTTGAATAAAATTCAACACATGCATTTGTTTTCTAAAATATCTACACAAATTGAGTACCTATGTATGTTTCATATGCAACTTTGAATCATATACCAATGAATATAGATTTTTTTTTTAAATCACAACTGTCACTACAATGTGTTCCCAACTTAAAATCCATAAAGATAATTAAAACATCTCTTCAGTCTTAAATATCCATTTAATATTTATTTTCTGAATAAATTATGATAAATGCACGCCAGTTTGTATGTATGTACGATTATGTTATTTATAAACTCCTCAACGGCTTATTCTTCCAAAGTGAAAAATACATTTAAATAAAAATCGAACATCCTAAAATCTTCATTAAAATCAATAATTAATTATTCGATTAAAATGATGATTAAATTCATAAAAATGGCATACAGCCTCTTCGGTCCGAAGCGAATGCAAACGCGGCCATAGCCCCGCCGACGGATATTAATTTAAAAATAAATCCGGGCGGCAAAGCGCGCGCGCGAGGGGCGCCAAAGGCGGGGGTAAGGGGCGCTAGTAAAAAATGCGTAGTTTTAGCTAATCTGCATGGGTTTTGCGCAGAATTTGCGCTCTCTGAGCCAACGGGGGGAGGCGAGGGGCGCACGGGGCTCCACGCGGGCGGGGGCGGCTTTTTTAACGAGGGCGGGATGGATTTAGGATACCGGGGGACGGGAAATCGGTGGCGGAAGCGGGATAGGGGGGCAGCGGGGGAAAAACCTCCCCCCCTCCGAGGGGGAGGGGGCCGCTTTTATGTTTTAAACCTAGTTTTTAGGCGGCGGGACGGGGATGCGAATGAAAGTGGGCACATCCCGGGTGAAAAATTATACGTTGCTTTGTGTGCGGAGGGGTGGAATTTTTCCGAGGGGGTGAGTTTTTTGGTGGCAGCGCTCGGATGAAATATACCCGGAGCGGGAGCGCGCGCATGCCTATGTATTGTGTCGTACATAATTGTGAACTTTTGTAGATTTTCTCTTTTTGCTTATTATTTCTGTTTGTTGTGTAGCGGCGGCGGGGCGGGGAGCGGGGCGCGGCAACCGCTTTTCGAGCCCCCCCCTTTCGGCGCCCCCCTCGGTTTCGCGTAGGGCCTGAATTTTCTCCCGTTTCGTTTCTGTTTTGCGTCTCGATGCTGCTGCCGCTGGTGCTGCGCCCCTCTCGGCTCGTTTGCTCCAGTTCGCGTTCCGCGTACGGGATCAACCTATTTTTATTAATCCGCATACAATGTGTTCGAGATGAACGATCGCGCTTTGGCCGCGCTCGAGCTTTTCTCGTTTTGATGTTTTTCTTTTGATACATGTGTATAGTACCTAAAAATATATGATTCGATTAATAGAAAATCGGATAGAATCAAATGAATTTATATATTTTATTATGCAAAATGAATCAATGTAATGAAAATTATATAAATATTTTCAAAATCATTAAGTAATGAAATTATATTTATAAATATAAAACATTTTATCGAATATTTGTGTAGGTATACTTACTTAAAATCTCGGTTAAACAATCATAAGTTCTTATTTTTAAGTAGTAAAAGTTGATTATATCTGAATATATGAATACAAATTAAAAAAAAATGTTTAGTTGCAGTTAAAAAGTTTTAACCAATGAACAAAATATAATACATATAAGGTCTGAATCATTTTCAAATTATTTTTGCTTAAACTAGTATAAAAACAAATTAAAGAATTGGTTATGATAATGTATATGCAAACAAGCCATAAAAACCATATTATTAGAATTTAATAAAAATTTCAAATCAATCAATAGAAACTATCTTATAATTTATACTGTTTTGAATATTTCAAATCTAATTTATTTTTTTTACACGAATCTGTATCATTGCTTATTCTACCATCTATTTAAACATTCCTACCAAATTTTACTTCGTATAAAGAATGCAACGTACCATAAATTAATCTCATTACGCACACAGAGCATCCGCAATCCGAAAATAAATCTTCCGAACGATTTCGACACACACACGAGAAAACTCCGAATGCGCCTTCCTAATATAAAATAATTGATTAGCGTTCGGCGGCGGGAAAAGTGCGCGCTTTTGATGTCCTCCTCGTCATCGTCGTCGTCGTCGCAGCAATTCCATCGCATTTCGGATTATCCGTCATGCGAAAAAAGGATTTTAATTGAAAGACGCGCCCTGGTCCCGTGCGCCCCGCCCTCCCCTACACACACGATCGGAGCGCGATTCGATTACCGCTCGTCCGATTCTACGCAATCTACGCACATCGCGTTAATTTCGGTCTTTTTTTATTCTTTTGTCTTTTCTTTTATTCTTTTTTTTTAATTTAAATTGATTTTTGTACTCTCTGCTGATTAACGTGTATGTTAGATTTTTATTTTTTTTATTCTTTTTTCTTTTTTTTAATTTAAATTGATTTTTGTACTCTCGGTTGATTAACGTGTATGTTAGATTTTTATTTTTTTTATTCTTTTTTCTTTTTTTTAATTTAAATTGATTTTTGTACTCTCTGCTGATTAACGTGTATGTTAGATTTTTATTTTTTTTATTATTTTTTCTTTTTTTGATTCTTTTTTTTAATTTAAATTGATTTTTGTACTCTCGGTTGATTAACGTGTATGTTAGATTTTTATTTTTTTTATTCTTTTGTCTTTTCTTTTATTCTTTTTTTTAATTTAAATTGATTTTTGTACTCTCTGCTGATTAACGTGTATGTTAGATTTTTATTTTTTTTATTCTTTTTTCTTTTTTTGATTCTTTTTTTTAATTTAAATTGATTTTTGTACTCTGCTGATTAACGTGTATGTTAGATTTTTATTTTTTTTATTATTTTTTCTTTTTTTGATTCTTTTTTTTAATTTAAATTGATTTTTGTACTCTCGGTTGATTAACGTGTATGTTAGATTTTAATTTTTTTTATTCTTTTGTCTTTTTTTTATTCTTTTTTTAATTTAAATTGATTTTTGTACTCTCAGTTGATTTGCGTTTGTGTTAGATTTTTAATTATTTTTTTGTTGCATTTTTTTTCATGTTCATTTGATGAGTCTATTGAACATTTGATTATGATTTTATAATATTTTTATGTAATTTTTGTATTTGAATATTTATGAAATGAATAAAAAAATGAAGTTCGTAGTTCGTAAGTCGTAGTGCTATATGATAAATTTAAATTATTTTAATCAAAAATGTTTATTTAATAACAATATTATTTATTATTAGATAATTTACTTAGAAATGCTAATCATTTTATTTAGATTAATTTTATTGAAAAAGTGTATCCAAAGAACTATCTTTATATTACAATATTATTTTTATATTATTGAATACGAATGCAAATGTTATATTTCAACATTGAATTCAATTATTTTCTTTTGAATTTCATAAAAATAAAATACAATTGAACCTGATGTAACAAATTTGTATAAAATTGATCTACTGATATACGCAAAAGTTTTCCATATTGATGTGTTAATCAAAACATCTAACAATTAAATAATAAAAACAACTGATTTAGTACAATCGTAAATTTAATAAAACCTTAATAATAAACACTCATCTCCCAGTTATAGAGGAATATGGGGAGACTTGATCCGTCTGGAAGACTCAATTGCTCCTTTTGTTTTTCGCCTCTAGCTTCTTTTCGAAAAATCATATTTTCGAAGTAATTATGTCTATACAATTGAAATTAAATTGAGTCAACTTTGACTGAATTTTTTTGAAAATACAATTTTCCTAATTGGAAATATAAGCAAAATCAAAAAGAGAAAAATCTAATCTCGCTATCTTTCCCTAAACAGCAGAAAAAAAATAAAATCATCAACATTTTCAAAATCCAAAAAAAAAAAATTAACACCAATCAAAAAAACCTTAAAACCTTAAAAAAAATTAAACAAACTCATAAAAAAAAAAACAGATAAATTTCGCATCGCTTCGTTTGGGCCTCTCGTATATACATACATACATAGGTACATAGAGAGAGAGAGAGCACAGGGGTGGTTCGAGGGCCCCCTTCATAACCGCGCTCGGCCCACCCACACACACGTTCCATATCCGCTATGTAATGTTTAATTTACCCTTTTATTTACTTTTTGCCATGTTTTTTGTCATGTACATTCGCCGGGGCCCGCGGCCCGGACGCGCCCCCCCTTTTGCCATCCCCTCCCTGGTGAGGGGCGCCCGCCCCGCCCCGCGCCGCCCCTGGTCCGCGGCTTCCGCTTCCATCCGACTAATCATATAAAACGTACACAAATTTTTCGCACAAACACAGAGGCGGCTCGCAGGTGGGCCCCGCCGCCCCCGTTTTGCCCACTGGTTGACCACGCGCCACCCCAAAAAACGGGATATAAAATTATAACGGCGTTCGGATGACGCACGTTCGGTATGCGTATACGGTGTGTTCAAATTTTCGTTTTTTTTTTTTTTTTAAATTTCGTTATTTTTTATTTTTTTATTTTTGGTATAGCTCGGTTTTTGTTTTTTCGTTGTAATAAAATGAAGCGAACTTTCGATTATATTATGTTACCAATTAGTTGGCGGCTGTCAACAATTATGATTCTCAAATTCTTTAATGTAAAAAGAAAAAAAAACGTTAATACGTTTTAAGAAGCATGAGATTAAAAGTACAGGTTTTGTAATTTTAATAGTTTACGATTGTTAAAAGAATAATTTTTATTTATTTTCATTTTTAATGTTATCTTTCAATTTTTGTATACCTAAAGAAATTTGATATGATGAAATTTCATCATATCAGATTTCATATCATAATTATAATTATAATTAATTCATTTATTAAAAATATTTTCATTTTAAATTCCCACTTTTAACTTCAGATTTTACTATTTTCTTGAATTTTCATGAATTTTGATTTATGTACATTTTATATTTATATTTTCACTGTAATATGTTCATTGAATCTTAAAATAAATGAGTCCATTTTCATTGGTTTGTTTTTATTTTAACTTTTAGAATATGCAAGGCTAGTAACAAATAAAATTAAAATAAAATTGAACAATATTTTATAAGAAAAAATACACACAATTATTATTCAATTTGTTTCACATTTTGAATGGTAAAGATGGGGATAAATAAAATATTAATAAAATACACACCAAAGCAATCCATCTTATTAAATTTTGAGCATTTTTTTTTTCAAATTCATTATAACATAAAAAAACCATCAAAAACATAATGAATTCTCTATTCAGTTTAAAAAATATTTCAGTTTTAATCAGATTTATCCAAACTTCCAAGAAAGCAAGTTTAATATTAAAAAAAATATATTCCTTTCATTATTTTAACTCAAACACATATGTATATCATTCGATCTATCAAATAGAAAAATTTAACTAAAACTACAAAAAAAGCACTCAACTCCCGCTGTAGATGTAAAGGCGCATACACACTTACCACATACACTCTATCATTATTTTATTATTCTTTTTCGATTGGACGGTTCGTTTACGAGCGTTATAGTTTATTCAGGATTTTATTAAAGCGGTCGCGCTGCAGCCGGAAAAACCCGGGAAAAAGCCGGAAAAACGCATGAATATTCGACGTATCCGCCACTTTACGATGGATGGCCTGTCTCCATACCATATATTGGTATGTATGTATGAAATTATGTACCATTTCGTTCCGAATCGAAATTCGGCATTGCATTAGCGAAAGCATAAAGTGTGTGTATGCCTTTCGGATGCACGACATGGTTATTGGCTTCGTGATGTCGATGGTATAAGATTCTGCGGTTGTAAAATGCGTCCAGATGAGATGGGTTCTAAGATGAGGTTTTTTTTTAGATTTTCTGTCGTATTGATGCTTTTTTTGAATGTTAACATTCGTATTATTTGATATTTTTTATAATTTAGTTTTTTTAATTTGATATATTGGTGTTATGACATTCTAAGCGAGGATTATATTTGGATGGGTCGTAGAATCATTGTGAAGTTGTTGATTAGATTAAATGGCTTCAGGGATGAATTGTTCTTTCTTTTAAATGCTTTTATTGAATGTTTTTATTCATAATAAAATTAGAGTTTTAGATGATTTTGTGTTTTCTTTTCATTTGAAAGCGTTAAGTCATTCTCAATAAGGTTTATATTTGGATGAATCATAGAATTATCGTTATCTATTCTTATACCATCGAGATAAGATTGCTTTAGACGTGAGATTTTTTCATATTTATTCATTTTTGAAAGTATTTTATTCATATTATTCGATATTTTTCAATGATTTAATCAATTTGATTCAATTGAATGATGTTGAATCATTCTGAGTTAGGATTATATAATATTTGGTTGGGTTATACATACAAGGATAATCATCAAGATTTATTTTTACGCTGAGATTATGTTGCTGAAAGGTGTTTTATTTATGATTTTATTTCGTATATATGCTTATATAGAAGTTTCTCATTTATACGAAAAACTATATGTAATGAACTTGTAATGAATAAGTAATAAGTGAGTAATATTTAAAGAAAATTGAAATTTTGGATTAGCTGTGATTTCCGATTGCTTATATCATATTTTGCTTCGTCGATAGTATTCCAGATAATCATGATAACACTATATTATTTAACTTTTAATGGGTATTACAAATTCAGTATAATTATACTAAATATCTTATATAAATTATTATTTGAAAATATTCTAGGTATCTATGAACTTTATTCATTTCGATTAGTATTTTTCTATAAACGTGCTTTGAACTTGTACAATTGAGAAAAAAATCTGATAGAATTTATATAAATAATTCATTTCGCGGAAAATAATTATGTTTACAGGCGTAGTCCGTAAATTGATTAAAAATTCTGGGAATTCGCGCTACGGTTAAAGGTTGGGGGTCGCACGTGTTTCTACGCTTGTTTACGTTCTCAATGCGAAAACTAAAAGAATCCTGCAAATGCGAAATTAAAATGTTCCCCTTAGAAATTAAAAAAATATTATATGTAATGCTTCGCGGATGTTTTCGTTAATGTTATTTGACGATGTGCGGAACGGTATTTGTATTAAAAAAAAGTTTCGTAACGCGAGCGTTCCGCTTATTTTTCAGATGTTCATTTCATCGTAATGTTTTTTTTTTCATCTCGTTTGTATAAATTCGAAAGTTTTTTAATTCGATTGTAGAATAGATTAATTGAAAAAAAAATTGAATTCGAAAAGTCAAATAATATAAATCAATCAGAAATGTTCGTCGTTTTATTTGCTTGAATTCATACAAGACACAATTAAAACTGGAATCTTACTATATTATCATTTTGATAAATAAAATGTATGAAATAATTATAAATATATGCAGGTATAAATAGATACATTTTATTTTTTTATACATCGGCAAATTCGTACTACACCGACTTAAGTAAAATTTTATTTAATTTAAGTATTGAGACATCTATCGAGGACTTACCAAAGTACAGAAAATTGTCGGAAAATCTAACTCAAATAATATGAAAATCTTTGGAAAATTTCAGGGAAATGTGTAGATGACAAAAATAAAAATATTCAAAGTATTTTTTGAGATTTATTGTGGTTTTATAAAATAATAAGTGAATATCTCGATAGATGAACTTATCTATTTCAGATTCTGGTTAGTATTCTATGAAAACGTAGGTATGAAGTTTGCAAATCTATCGACAGATTTTTCTCTCACTTATCTATTATTTTAAATTGTATAACCTTCTACGAAATGTATTATTATTTAATGAATAAAAATACGATTTAAATTTCCAAATTTATTTATTTTGATTTTTCATAATATTCCTCACATACGTAATATGTTTTCTATACGTGTATGAAATCACACATACTAAAAGATATAATTGTTCACAAAATATCATTTTATAATTCAATATACATATTGATTCCATTACTTTACTATGGTAACGTTATTTAAATATTTTACACCTAAACGTACACATCAAAAGCTGAAAAGGCAATATCATATTGACGAAAAACATTTTTTTAGGTATTCAACAATTTTTATGCAGCATCATAGTACTTGATTTCAATAACAATCAATTTGCTATATGAAAACAAAATAAAATTTATGAATTCGACTTGGAATAAATTTCCGTCGATTGTAATAGTGTGTGTATAATGGAAAACATATCAAAATGTTACAAGTTTATTTATCCTAATAAAAGTCAATTAATTTTATATAATATGCTAAAACTTACTTTTGACATTGTCAATATTTAGGTATATACAGTTTATTAATTAATAATTGGTGCAATATACGAAAAATATACTGTGATTTGCTTATATACTTTTTTTTTCTATAGGAAAAACTCAGTATTGTATACAGCCAAATTATGAGGAAAAAAATACATAAAAACGAATTGAGTTAATATAATAATTACAATTTTGGACGGGTAGCAAATAAGTTAGAAAGACGTCTTTTTTTTCACTTTTAATATCGAATTGCTCATCTAGAATGAAACGAGAATTCATGAGGTACATAAGAAATGCATGGGAGACAATGCGTCTATTTTACATTATTCAGCTAATATACAAAAAATATTTATTATCAATATTCAAAAGCCTCTGTTAAAATTGCATATTTATTGCTTATTCTTCACACAAAATTTGTCGAGGAAAATATCATAATATGTATAAGGGGTTCACCAGAAGCAACATTGATGCATTTCCATAATACACATTGTATTTGATAATCTAATTTCAAACTGTGGAAATTCGCAAGGATAATACCAGTGAGTTTCTATCTATAAATTTCACTATGTAAAACTGATTACACACTAACTACATTTACATTACAGTACCTAAACTGATTGCGTTCATAACAACCATGTAAGTTTATGAAATTATGAATTAAATGATAAATCACTATATTGATCAAAATCGTTTGAAAATTCTGTAATGAAAGATGCAGATATGGTTTTTAATATAGATAATACAATGCTGAATAGGAGAAGGTTTTCTTAGATAAACTTGTTTTTTTTTTTTATAATTTAAAACATTTTTTTACAGCTATGTTTCATATCAAAATAAGATTTTATATAAAAAACATTTTTTTAGGATTTATACACAAAATTGAAAAATTTTCTAATGCATTTTATATACACATTTATCACAAAAATAACGAAAACAAAAACGACACAAGACTTTGAAAAACTGCCAAAAACGAAAAATTCAATTCATATACCGAACTAATAGAACAATTTCATAAAATTTGGCACGACTCTACTCCCTGTGAAGATTTAACTCGGCACAGCATCCTCCGGAGAGTTCAAAGCACCTTCAGCCTCTTCAGTGACCGTAATCAAAGGAGGTGGTAAATTTTGCTTATCTCCATTACTTTCCATAGGAGAGTTTTCATTATTGAGCTTTTCGAACTTCGGAGACAGACTCGGGAGCATATTCTTGGTGGTCTGCTTAATTGTAGAGTAAAGATCTGGTGTAATTATTGGTAGAGATGCTCTTTTGCCTCTCAATCCAGCTGCAGCAGCTCTGCCTCCTAAAAGAGGCGATCCTGAAGCTATATCTCCTGGATAACAATCTAGGCTAGATTCTTCTTCGATCACATCAAATCCGTCCTCTTTAAAGTCTTTTTTGTCGTTTATGGGATCATCATCGATCAATCTAGGCGGTAAACTGTCGGCTCTGTGAAAAGTAGATTTATCGTGATTGATTTCGACGACAGTTTGCTCTTTCCTCACTGTGCCATTACCTAATTGTCTTTGTTGCTCTTGATAACGCTCTTCGTCTGTATCCGAAGAATGAACGCTGTCGCTATTCGCTATGACTCTCATTTTGGAAACATTTTCTATTTTATCTTGCAACTTGTGCAAGCTGACTTCTCTTGCTTGAATATCCGAAAGCAACGGTCCGTCTGTGGAGCCTTCGATGTTGTATTCTGGAGTTTTGATAATTTCGTCTCCAGCTATAATGGAATCCTGCTTGAAGATCGCAGCCGTTATTACAGGTTTATCTGGATCCGTAGGTGTCTTGGCTACTAAAGGCTCCGTAGAAGATTCGTACGGTAAATGAGTTTTCGGTGGCAATACGTATCCAGTATAAACTGGATAACCGTAATGTCCCTGTTCATAACCGATCTGATTCCCATAAGTGTAGCTAGGATTGTGCGAGCTCGTCGAAGATAAGCTCAAATCTGAAGTAGACAGACCAGTGTTGCTGTTCCCTAGAGGCTTCTGTTGGCCTGATGTTGGTCTAGGGCTGGTGTCTAATAGAGAATTAGCATTGTCAGCATCGTCGTCTGCGTCTACAGAAGCGTGTCCTGGAAGAGGCGATCTGTGAACTTGAGCTCTTTGTTGAGGAGATCTCGTTCTGAATTGATCTGCGTTGCTTTGTTGGACTTCCACGACAAATACTCCATCGTTGTTTGGTGAATATTTCATTTTTGTTTCGCGAGCTCCATGAGCGATATCCTGAAAAATGAAAATGATAAATTAAATTTGATTTACATAGACATATGTATATAAATATAGTAAAAAAGCACTACAAATCGAAAGAATTTAAGTAAAAAATCAGTCATGATGCTAGTGCTAGTTCATATGAATATCTATCATTACCATGAGTGAAAAAGGAGTTCACAAGATAATCGACGAATCAAAAATGTCACTAAATTTGATCGATTTGTATTGATTTTAACATTCATTGTAAGAACCGAATTATAAATCAATAAATCGAATCGAATGAATTGAATATTCGAAAGAAACAGCTGCACCTCAATATCAATCTAATCGATCCGATAGTACTTGAACCTGGCAACACTAGAACATCGAGCTCGACACAACATACACAAACTATCTATGAAAATCGCAATTGAAGCGTATCCACACTGCGCCATCGTCATTCGATAGTCTAACCGCATCCTTAATCTAATTTGACTTTGACAAATGGGCTTAAAGTGTACATAATACAACACACATCTAACGACAAGGGACGCTACCTTCGATATGATACACAAAGTGGTGAGAGCAAGTCGATACACCGTAGGTGATGTATCACAGAATAATGGACGGCCAGGGGTTGCCAATTAGCGAACTATCTCGTAAAATATTGCGAATCCCATTAACGCGAAATGTACGAGGTGTGTTCCAAAAGTCATGAAATGTGTTCCAAAAGTCACAAAATGTGTTTATTTTCTAGTTACAATGAGATTAAATTGGATAGAGAGGAAATTCAGATTTGTAATCAATTCAAAATCAATTTGATTTGAATATGAATTGAGTCAAAATCATTGATTTTATAAACATTTCTTTTGAAATTGCATCATAAGTGAGTACTAGAAACGATATTCGATAACAATATGCTGCGTCGTTCACTTTCCTGAAAATTTGACTCTCAACACTTCAAGTGACTCCCAAACTACAAATTGAAAGTTTCAAAGCATTAACTATCCTTTTTTTGTTCCCTGAGCTAATAAATTGAGCCAATATATATAATTTAAGAGGATCCAATTGAAACATCCTAGGAGGTACACAAGAGTCTGAAAATGCTTATAAAGAGTGCTTAGAAGAATATTTTAAAGATATTTGTATTTAAATAAAGAAATTCATGACTTATGGAACACTCCTCGTATAATATCATCGACAAGCTTATTGCCAGCAGCCCTGAAAATGCGAAAGGGTCGTTATGCGAAGCGTTCGCATTTCTAGCTTTTTATTTTCCCACATATCACATGCAGTACGTGCTAGATAAGGTTAGCTTCATATGAAATGCCGAAGGGATCGGTCGGCTTAATTGTGCGAAAGTCCGAATCGATTCGGTTTTGGTTAATTTGGGAAAATGTTTTTGTTTCGTTCGAAAGCTGATTCGATTCGATCGGGTTGTTTTTAGTATGAAAATTTCGATTCGATCGAAATGAATATTTATATCGACACAAATGCAGGGGGATGTGTTTCTTTGTTTGCGTTTCATTTTTCATGTTGAGGAATTGTTTTGAAGGAAAAATACATTATTCTTACATACGTTGTTTCATACTAACAAAATGAAATATTAAACTAGAGTGATCTACTATCTACGAGCGATACGTTTGTGAATTTATTATTCATATTCAATATTTGTATTTACACGAGTTGTACATTTCTGAATATACTTACATACGAATAAAGTTAAATCGAACAAAATTTTCAATAATAATATGTTTCCATATATAATACTTATTTACGATCAAATTTGTAGTTTTTTTATTCAGAATAATTTGAAAACGATGAAATATCGATTGTATCTCATATTTGAAAGTTTAAAATATGAAACGCTTCATATGATATGCGTCACTGATCGCATTTCATCAATCATTCATGTTCGGCGATATCTTCACGTGCAAATGTTGCAGTCGAGAACAAAACGAGGGTTAGCAGATGCCAGTGCCGTAGCCAGGTATATTTATAATATTTTTAAAGAAAAATTAATTTCGTACTAAAATACGTAAAACAAAATTTTTCTCACAAAAATTCGAAATGGGCATTTTTAACGCTTCTTTTCTAAGATTTCCCAAGAATTTCCCTCGACACGGCACTGTCGATTCATCGGCTCAGTACCTGCTACACCACATATCAATTTTCATCTCCGTACACTTGTCAAAACGTTATCTCGGATCGAGTTCGACACCGCCGAACATAATAAATCGAAAAGTTTGCCCCCGAACGGAGCAAAGTTCGATGGGTGAGTTTCGGTTTCGGAAACTCGAATGTGACAGTCTCATAAATTTTTCAATTTTCGAATTCGATCTGCGCAACTCGTCCATTGAATTATCTAATATTTTTTGACAGCCGAGTTTTGTTTTCTAGGTTTTAGAATAAATCTGATATAGTGTAGTAATGGATATAAAGTGATTGTGTATGCCGCATCAGGTGTTAGAGTTCAAGATTTGTCGGGTCTTATTGTTAGCAATAGTCACATGATGTTTTATTTTAATCACCACTCGATCATTTTTTCGAATATTTGATTGAAAAAAGTAATAGGAGACGTCCACTGTTGGGCAGAACGGAACGGACGCAAAGAGGAGGACGCCTATATGGCTATTTCCTTCTTTCCTATAGCTGTGTCCTTAGTCCACTCCGCTCGGCAGTAAACGTCCCTCATAATAATCTGACAGTTTACAAAACAATTTCTAAAAATGGATCAACTGTATCGATTAACTTCGATCGATTTAGCACAACTCTAGTCTAATGGCTCTACTTTTTCACTTTAAAGTGATTGATTAATTAAAAAATTCAATATTAATTAAGTAACAATTAATTAAAATAGTTTCATACTGACATTTCTGACTTCCGTCTCCACGATGAGATGGTTGTTCTTCAAGGTCATCGTGATGATGGAGCCGTTGGCCGGTGGCGGGTGTACGTCCGTTCCATTATCGTTTGTCTCGTTTCCTGCTCCGCCGCCGGAAAATCCAGATTCAGCAGATTTCAGCTGAAATTTACAACGAGATATTTCAAAATTACATAATACAAAAGTCACACATAGTAACGACACTAAAAAATAAAACGAATCGTTAAATTCGCCCTTAATTTACGAGCGAACTCGTTAACGATATATTATAAATCCCATTAGAGCTTTATACGTATCACAAAACCGATGCGGAGTTTTTACTTTTTAACAACCGAAGAATGAAACATTCGAAAATGAAAAAAATACATGAAATAAAATAACGAACCCGTACATGGGGACGATGTAAGTGCCGTATGTGAGTTTAATGAGCATTCGACACAGAAACTCCGAACAAGTTACGTGATTACGTTCATCGGTAACGAGATACCGTTATTCGCTTGTTCAAAATCAAATTTTAGTGTAATTAACATTGTTTGAAATGCGATATCGTTAGATATATGACAAAAAATAAAATGGATAATTTAATTTGGCGTTCTTTGTTCGGACGAATTTCGAATTTATATTTTCACAATCTGGACACAATTGCCATTTGGGGAAAATGCGAATTCGAATAGTTCGGTTTTAAGCGCAATATTCGATAAGCCACAGATTTACGATGCATTGTGAGAGTTTCATGCGCGGTCATTTGTGAAAAGTTTCGGTAATCCGATTCAATTAGGCTAGGAACACATTGGAATCGACGTGCATTTTCAATTTATTAATCTTCATGAAAATGAACGATTTTCATCCACGAATTTGAAATATTTCAACAGTGTGTTCCTAGCTTAAAATGATTCGCACTATAAAAAAATATATTTGAAACGAAACGAGTTAAAACCGCTGCGAATTTCGGGGATGCGATTAAACATGGCGAAACGGTTGGATGATCTGCGCTTTTGTGGTGATTGTATGTTTTTAATGTTTGTTTCGATTTGAATTATAGTGATTTTAAAATGGACACTTTTAGGATGATTTTATGCGCATATTCGGACGTTTGATGCAAAAAAAATAATGATTCATCGAGCTTTTAAAGGTCGCTTTTATATCGCTTACATTTGAATTTTCATAATGTGATTAAATTGTTTCAATGAATGAATGATTTAATTTAAAATTTTATTAAATAATTTCATTTGTTATTCATTTTATAATATTTCTAGAAACTTTCTCTAACGGTAACACATAAATCAAAATTCTTTGAATGAGCTATTATACACTCATAAAGGAAAATATCCTTTCGCATAATCCTATACAATTTCCGAACACCGTTCCGACGAATTCCGAAATTAGAGACTTATTGACCTACATTGGAACGTTTTCCTCGTTTAGTTTTTTTCTTGTTTCGATATAACGGTTTTCCGCGTTGTACTGAAGCGGTTTCAGCTCCACGAGTCCCTTTTTCCTTATGGTTTCGTGCTCGGGTAAATTGCTCGAGGGCGAGATAATAACCCTTATGCGAGATTGTATAATATCAATGTTATGCTCGTTTCATAACGCGTTTAACCCTTGTGTAATGTGCTATGTGTGCCTAAGTGTATCTTGCACTTTAATCAAACGCTTTTACTTTGCATAATCTCGCGCTTTCTTTTGTGCGCTCGCAATGATTCGACGCCATTTAGTGTTTTTTTTTTTCCATGTGAATATTTTTGAATTTATGCTAATTTGAGATTTTGTAATATTATTAAATGAACGTTGAAATTCATTAGATAATTTGAGCTTTGAATTCAGTACATTATCAGTACTAAACTTGACAGGTTAGTTTAGGTTGAATTGAATTAAAAATCGTAATATAGGTAATGTGGTCTAACGTAATCCAATCTAAAATGGTTGGATTACGTTGAGGTTAAATGATTTTTTTTTCTTTGTTCAATATAGATTAAATTGAGATGAGTTTTAAGTTTGATTTGGTTAGATTGAATGTCGTACTAATGGTCTGCTTCAAATGCAACGTGTTTACTATTATTCGTATCTATAAATCGAATATTCTTACATTTAGATCAATCTAATCAATAAAATATCAATCTATTGATGTTATAATTGTATTTTTCAATGCTTCTATTTAATAATTTCATCAAATATATGTCTAAAATAACAATTGATCGCTCAAATGTTTCGAAATGCAGAATTTTAAAGTCGAAATTACTGGCTGTTTCGACTTAATGATCTTTTGGGTTTTTGGAAGTGCAGTTTGAAAACCACATACATAGTAGTCGGTGTACTTTTTGGCAGCAACCTAAGCTGACTAGCCGAGGAATTCGGCCCTCCTACGAGGGCCAAGAGGGCGATAACCCTCACATCCTTCGAACCAAGACGCTAACTTTTTGCCGCGAAATTTTTAAATCGACCATTCAGTATTAAACAATTCAGCCCGCCAAACTTGTGCCTTTAAGTTGCATTTGGATCCTAAACTATTTTGATCTCAGATCGATAATATTTGATGCATAGATGGCTATTAGACTAGAAATTGAATGTGAAATTTTGATAGAATTTTCATCAATACAATCATCTGTGAAGCTTATAGTCGCAATAGTATTACAAGTTAAAGCTGTTTAGTGCTTTTACTCGATTTGCTATGTTGAATATTTTCGATTTTTTTCTAATATTTTCATCGATGCATCATGTAATAATACGAAAAAAATATACTACATACAATTTAAACATGTTCTAGGTATGCTCGAATGATGAATAAATGAAAATTATGGTATGAAAGTAATGCGAAGATTTCATTAGTGCGATGATTATTTTGCGACTTATTTTACTTTCAGTATTTATGATTAAATTATTGAAAAACTATTTATTTACATATTCTATGAATTTCTTCCCCGATTTCGACATTTGCACACATATCAAGAACCAATTGTGTGCGAAAGTGAAAAACTACCAAACAAAGAAACCGATCTTCGAAAAGAGCCCATCAAACCAACTCCATCAATCAAATCATATAATTTGATAAAGACAAAAAACATAATCAAAACTGAACTTCGACATTTCGACAGGAAAAGCGATTAGAGTGTGCATCGTTGCGTTTTGAATTAGAGTTTTGCACATTTCGGCCGACGACGACGAGTGCAACGAACCCAAAGAAGACGAGTGCATTATACGTTATGTTATGTTATATCGCGTTGCATTATGTTCTTTGCAGTTTTATTTTTCGGTTTCGGCACTCGAATTGCATGCAATGCAACGAACCAGTCGCTAGACGATGGAATATTGTTTTTCGCGGTTTTCGCAGGATTTTTCCTTTGCGGTTTCGGTTCGCTTTTGTGTATTGTTCGATTGGAATTATTGTCGAATTTTCAGTACACAAAAATATTCGATAGTAGTATATTGATTTGATTTTTGTATATTCGATGAATTTATTTTTGAATTATTGAAATGTGATGCTTTAACGTTCGGCTGTACGATCGCAATCAAGCTATTTAGCGAACTGTGAAGTTTCCATTGTTTATTTTTCGGCATGCAATTAGTTGTGGCGCATTTTCGGCTGCATTCACAATATGTCCATGTATTTATTATATGCACTATGTATATATGCAAAGATTATATCACGATACACAACATGATAATTAGCAGATTTCGACACATTTTCGCAAAGACGACTCGTCATATCGAAAATCTACAATGTAAAAATGCGAATATAAAAATTATTTAAAATTCGAATTTAGCATAAATTGAGGATCGTACGAGTTGTCGCCAAGATGCGAGAGATTGCACACCCGTCCGAAACTGTCGAAACGTTGACAGTCTCTTGGGAAATTGCGTTTCGAATTGAATTTCAAAGTGAAGAGACCGTTTGCACTAATGACGTTAACCGCGCAAGGTGTTCTTGCTTCGGCGACGAACGACTTCCGTTCGCGACGATTCAAATTTTTGTGATGCACCTTGAAATTTGTGATATCAAAGCCTTCGAAACTATATTTTGTGACCATAAATGTCTAAAAATGTATCATATATTCTTATTTTTTTTTAATTTTGATCGTATGTGTAGGACGGTTCTCGCGTTTGGGTGATTCGTCTATTGCAAAACTCAACGCCATCTTTTGTGAAAAAAAAGCAATTCATTTATTTAAAATGAAAATTTCATTTGTTTATATTTGCTTCTAATTTATGATCAACATGAAATTGAATTCAAAGTTCAGAGAAAATATTAATTCCTTTTCTAAGACTTTTGTGATTTTGCATAAAAAAATTCCATTCCTACGCAGATTGAAATTATCTACCGTCTTTAACGTGTTAATATTAATTCTATTGACAGAAGTTTGGTGTAAAATTAATTGCTTTTTGGGTTAAGATTAAAATTCTAATCAAACTTTTCTTATTTACTTGTATTATCATATTGATTACTCATTCTTTGTCTGAATTAACAAAACCAATTTTCAAGCTGTGCACTCTTTCCAAGCACATTTTGTTCAGACAAATCTTATTGAATTTTATATTGAAAAATTTAGCTTTTCAAAGATTCAATTGCAAACTAAATAAGAAAAGAAATCCACCGACATAATGGAAAATTTATTTCATATTATAATGAAAAGTTGGGCAATTTTCCCCAGTTAAGTCGTAATGCACGTACCGAGCATTCTGTGATTTTTTTTCGGAAACAAAAATTAGGAAAGGGGCGAGAATAATAATATGAGCGCTCATGAGCGTATATTGCGTTTTTCTTCCCGTTATTATTTAACTTTGTTAATGACGCTCGTCGTGGAAATTTGCAGAAACCGAAAAATTGCCAGAGAAATTTCTCGCTTCCTCGTTGACGAGTTTCTTTTACAACTTAATGGACTTCGGCTTCCCGTGTCGCGAAACTTTTCGACTACGTTTCGAGCTTCTAGCTTATGCGAAAAATTCATTATTCAACGCGACCCTATACTTAAATTATGTATCAAAAGTATAATTTTTAAACGAGCCATGCTGGAGGCCGACTATCTGGGAACATCTAAGCATATTTTTAAGAGTCGAATCAGTGGCAGCTTTTGGTTAGATTTATGCAGTTTGGCTGCATTCTCCGCCATCAGAGGGAAGTCGTTCAGATCGAGATAAGGGGTCGAAACGTTTTAGAAAAATCTCCTGACAGTCCTGACTTGGACCGCGAGATATATTCTCTTTCTACTTTTTTTCACTTTCTCGTGTATAAAATATTGTATTTTTCTTGTATTTCGAGTTGTTCGATAACGGCGAACGTCTACGAGAAATGGGCGCTGCTCTTATCGTGAAATCGTTTTGTAACGTGTCAGAATTGTTTCATGATTTTATTGTATAGATATATCAAAATGTGTCATATTAAAATAATCAATTTATAAGATTATTGAATCAAACATGAAAGTCGATTAAATTTTTATACATTTGAGCGTTCGATTTGCTCGAGAGATCGATTGAAGACTCGATTTTTCAATCGTTTAGCTACTTAGAAATGAGTAATCATTTTTTTTCTTATAATATTTGAAAAAAATTACCACTTACTATTTAGAAAGATACGATTAAAAGATCGGACATAATTGAATCAAATTATTAAATATGATTCATATCATTCCATTTACAATCCACACACATGCTATAATTACATTGCGTTCATTACCATGTCGAAGTATCAATTGTCATATTATAATTGTTAATATCAAGTATATCAATATTTAGATTGATATAAACGTGTTTAATTATAATCATTGTAATAAAATGATATATTTATGATATTGAACAAATATTTCGTACATAAACAAATAATGATAGTTCGCACTGTTCGTGTCTTTCTGTTCCGAATTCGGACGCGGCGAGTCGATCGAACAATAACAGACGATCGTATAAATTTTCATTTTTCGAAAGATACTCTTACAAAATATAAAAAAAGGTAATATTATTTATTTTCTGCACGATGTAACGGTACGCGTTTCTTTTGTGCGGTTTCGGTCGGACCTATAATCAAAGTTTCGCCATTGTCGATTTCACGAACGATCGTTTTGATATGACGCGACAGTCAAAATATTTTTTTCTCATAAAACATTTCTTTTCGCATTATATTGCGTTTTTGTCGACGTTTATTTTCAGGAAAATATCAAATTTGAACAGTTTTGTTCGTCGTTTTCGATAAAATGTTCTAATAAATGTGTAATTATTCTGTCCGTTTTCGTTCGAATGTCGAATGAATATGTGAAGAAATTATTACTCATACGAATCGTTAAATGTGATTATCATCTAAATCTAAATGGACTCGTGAAAGTCTAGTTTTATTGATATTAATATGAGGAAATGTACAAATCAATTCCATATAACGTATTAGTGTTGTCATTGTCGTTTGTGTTTATTCCGTCGATCTTGGATTATACTCGTAAAATCACACATATAAATTGGTTTCATTCAAATATTGTAAGTTAACATTATTTTTTAAATATTATCTAAAATTACTACTATGAATATGACATTTAAAAAAAATGATGTGCGCTTCTAAATTTTTCAATAATATAGCAACAAATAATTGATTTTCCTCAGAAGAACTTGATCACAAAAAAAACACCTATCTACTTATCTAATTTTGCAACTATAATTAATAAATATTTTCATATTTAGATATAATCATATCGAATATTTAGATATTCACACATAATAATATCAATATTATCACACTAATAATAATTACTAGACTAATATTAAATGCGAAAGAAGTGACATAGAATCCGCCATTTTGTTTCTTCACAACCAGAAAAACTCCTACGAAACATCAGATTTCCACTTTCAACCATAAGAAAAACTTTGAAATTTCTCAAATATAACTTAAACCAAACAAAGAAGAAACATCAAAAACCTATTTCCTTTCATCATATATCTACACACAATCGAAACTCAAAATTCACCAAACCTCCAAACGCATCACCACAATACATAACAACCCACTCCCAAACAGTCACTCCTGCAACTACGAATTGCCAAAACAGACTCAGTCATACTAAATCACATACTGCAATACATACATCCATCTCTGTTCCGCTGATTTCCTTCAATTCGCATCTGAACGACTGCCTGTATAACACATTCAAGACAAACTCCTCAGCATCATTTCTTCTTCGCACACGCACTCCGGCCACGAGACGATGCTGGTCCTTAAAATGGAGGTCCTTAGTCTAAAATGGAGGCTTCTTAGGCCCGGTGTGGTCTCCGTCGAGGGTTCGACGACCGGTCGACGACCGGGGTGGGCCGAATGCAGTTTCGCTGCACTCCGATGCGCTAGGGCCACGTAGCGAATTCGGGTTTTCAAAACGTCCTCGACGATGGTGGATGTTGTGGTCGATGTTATGGTGTTGGTTTGATGCGTCGAGGATGGATTCGTCTTCGGTCGTGGTCGTCGTGAGCGAGTTTGAGACTTTTGGGGGTGGTTGAGTGTCGAGTTTGTGAGTGAGTGAGGTTGTGGTCGGTGTTGGTGCAGTTTTATAGGTTTGCGTTGGAATGTTCGTAGGTTTATAGATTTTGTCGGTTTGTGTTGAAGGATGAAGATTTGAATTGAAATCGAAAGATTTAGTAGTGTGAGTTTTGGTTTTTTCGTTTTGAGATGTTTGATGATTCGTATTTGCCTTGGTTACGTTCACAGTTGAACGAAAATAGCACATTTAAATAATTCTTTAAAACTCAGACTTTCAATCATAGGTTGTCATTTTTTTTTAATTGAATTATATTATTACATTTTATGGTTTGAAATAATGTTATTTACAATATGAAAAAAAATAGACCAAGTTAAGACAACACTATGAAAATTAGAAACTAGCAATTTTCGTTATTCATTAAGAACAATTGTTGATGAAAATATTGAGTTTGATTGATGATGAGCTTTTATTAAAAAATGTCATAATAATAAAACTTTTTATATAAAAGTTAATCGTATGAAAGTATTATATTATGATTTTCTTCTATCATTTTCGAAATCGTTTGAAAAGTAAATTCGACTAACGAATTGTACGTAAGGAAGATAAATGTTGTAGCTTGTCACTCGATTCAATGAATTCGCTTTTGTATACTACAGGTCTGTTCTATTCTCATTATTTTTTCGCAATATCAAATTTTCGTTCTAAAATGAAAATGATACGGTTCATTATATGCTATTCCATTCATCTCGCGAAGGAAGCAACCGCTGTTGAAAATGCGGAGTGAAATGAATAACGTTTTCGTCAATTCTCTGGAGAAATTTTGTACAATCATGCTTACGTATTCACTTCATGAATATTTACAAACATCGAAACGTGCAGAGTCATCTGAAGAATCACCGAGAATGCTTAATTTCATATTGATTATTCACATCGAAGGGTTGAAATTAATGATTCAACGCTTTGATTCGAAATTAGCTTAATGAAACACTAAAATCATGCGAAAAATATACTGAATCGAATTTTGGAACTATTTAAAATTGAAACTTTTCCAACGACATCATAGAACAAATATTATATTTTAGACGTATAATTGCCGAGATGAATCCTTAAACTTATCTCAGAGTTAAATTCAACCACAAAGTTAGAGCAAACTTTATGTATAAGCCTATTACCAAATCTTAGTTTGACGCTAAGCATATTTTATTATATCCGACTATGCTCCACCAAGGATATTAAAATAAAATTTCTAACTATTTTTGAAAAACTTTAACAGTTCATTACTAAGGAAAAGTTCGATAGAAATCTGAAAATGTAAAAATTTCGTGTGAAACGTTTGATTATATTAAAGAATTTGGTACTCGTGGAGCGGACCAATTGTATGATATTTGATCTAACTTAACGTAAAATTATCTATAAACAAAAAACTTGATTCTAATCTAGCTTGATTCATTGACTACTGAGCAATTTTTTTTATATCAAATTAAGATTTGAGTCGAATCGAAGGGTGACTAGTATCAAGTCATAACAATAGGACTCGCACAATAGAAAATCCCAATTTTTTTTTCAAATAAACGAAAGTCTGATTCAAAATGCAATCTCTCGGCAAATATAAGCAGTCAGTCATTCAGTCATTCCGTCAAAGCATGAAATTCGACAGGACCGGTCGAGTGGGCCTTCTTCGCTTTCGTCCTTTTATTCGGTCGCTGATCGATGGCCGCAGACGATGACTGATGATGGCCCCGTTTTCCGGACGAACACCGGTCGCTCATATTTTACGCTGACGTGTCGAAAAATCGCCGACACGGACGTAGAGGGAATGTTATCCGACTTGGGCAGTGGTTGAGCGGTCGAGCGAGGTGCTAACTTCGGTCCGCGGTTGCGGTTTTCGGTTTTTGGTTTTTGGTTTTGCGGTGCGGATGTTAAACTGTTTGGTGGGATTTGTATGATGATTCGTATTCGCACTTTTTGAGCTTTGTCTTACTCATTCTATTGTAAATCTATTTCACTTGATCGCTTTTGTGATGTAGATAGATAATAGAGTGTGTGAGACAGAGTATGATAAAATATGGATAGAATTCATACAATCATGTTGAATGAGTTTTTAGTTGATGTTTCTATTATCATTTTTTTAACGCTGTAGTAAGTGAAAATGAGCCTTATAAGGATGAGAATATAGTCGATTGTATAAAAATGTATGTGATTGAATGTTATGTTATAGGAAATGTGAATGAATCTTTATATAGTTTGAATTAGCTTATTGTGAATTCGTAATAGTCATGAAAAAAATGCTAGTGGAAACCTCGTGTTATGATTTTAGATGAATAGTCGAATGGGACCACAGTGAGTTTTCGATGTCTATGAAAAATCTATGAAATGAAATTGAATATTTTTAGAAAAGATCACCAAAATGACACTTGATCAAACCTAATTAGATTTAAAACCTAATTAAACCCATCGAGTATCATGTCGATGATCTGTTTCAGAAGCACCTACCGAAAATTGCAACACAATGATTTGTTATGCGCGTTTCGTTAAAATTTAACTATCGAATAATTATCGTCAGCGCCCCGCCTAATTTTCATTATAATTTCATGGGACAGGTGAGCGAGTTGAAATTTTAATGAACACATAAAATCGGCCGTTGATTATCAACGTTCGTTAGTTGCGCATGCATCGTGTCCGATTTTTATTTTTGCATTTTTGCGCAACAAACTCGTTCTAGCGTACGCGTGTGTCTGTATAGCCATTATAACGCACACCGTTTCGTATTATTCGATATGGATATGCATTTTGTGGGCAAACGCGTTTCGCTAATTGCATTTTCGGATCGGACATATACTTATGTGCACTCTTTCATATCCCTCGTATGAAAATTTTCATACTTATTTTGTGATATTAAATCGCATTCTATTAATTTGAAACTCGCATACGAACGCATCTATATGATACTCAACAAAATTTGAATCAAGATTAAAACGTTACCGAACTCAATTTAATTTGATCTAACATGAAAAAAAAAATCATTTAATGTAACTTAAAGTAATCGAATCGGATCTATGACTTCCAATTTGAATAATTGAATGATTTTTCAACACAATTCTATTATGAAAAGTAGTAATTGCAATCATCGTTTAAGATGAAATGCTCAATTGTGTTTATTTATTTTCAGAAAAATTAATTGTTCAAATATTTTACTATAAATATTCGTTTGACTTTTCGAATATATTTAATGATTAGGACTTAAAATTTGAAGAAAAAAGGAATCTAACTTAACTAAACCGACCTGCCAAGTTTCATAACAATGGGATACAAGTACCATAATTTCAACTAAATATCACACGAATACACAGAAATCAACATAATTATATACAATAACAATAACGAAAATCCTCTATTATCATAAAACTAAACCCAAACAAACCCATTACCATGAACACAACACACCAAAACCCATCCCTAATTCGCCCGCAATAGAAAACATCTCGACCAACACAGCCTCAAAACTCATCTCGGCATTAAAACACAATAAAAATACCATCTCAGTGACACTTGAAAAACCACATACAGACAAACAGACGAAATTCGTTTCGGTTAGAAGCGAAAATTTCGTTCGTATTAGTGTCGGGCAGGTGAGCCGTTGCGCTTTTCGTTCGAGGCCAATGCACTTTTAATGCACTCTCCCGCAGCCATTATTATTTGCTCAAATACTGGACCGGCAGCTTTTTTGTGTTTGAAGAAATTTAAGGACCGAAAGTTTCGCCGATGTATGAAATTAAGTACCGTTCGTGCTGTTCAACGCGATGATTTATAAGCGCTCTTATATCACACGTTGAAGCGTACAGATTGCGATATGTGTTTCGAGGAGATTGCGAGATTTTTCAAACGAACGAGAGAGATTTTCTTTTTAGACAGGTGCAACAGGTGCATAGGCGTGTTGTTCGAATTCGTGTTGTACGAATATATTGTTAGGTGAAATGTTTGATTCGGTTTTTAGCTGGGTTGGATCAACAAGTATTGTATTTATGCGAAATTAGGCGTCCTTGGTGCTATGACGTAGATCGGATTTTAATCAAATTCTCTTAGAATAGACTAGTCTGTGTGTATATGGGGAATTTGCGTTGATGTGAATAGAGCGATTCAATTAATTCAAAAGATTATCTCGTAGAGACGACGGCATAATTATTTTGTTACTTTCCAACTAGACATGTTTGACTTATGTTATTTTCGAAACATTTTGCTCAATTAAATACAGAAATAAATCTTATTGATTGTATTTAATTGAATTATTATACAGATTTGATACACAAAAACAAATTAATAATTTTCGATATAAATATCAAGAATATTGTAAATGACGACTAAATTTCACAAAGGGCATAGGTGACTTTTTTTATCGAAATTAAGTTAAATACAGAAAATGGTTCTGTATCATAAATAGAACCATTTTCCGTATCTAACTTAATATCGATAAAAAAGGCCACTTGTGCCCTTTATGAAATTCAATCGTCAAATATGATTCAAATATTCATCGAATTTGACTATTGAATAGTTAACATTGTACACATGAATCAAAAGGAAAATTTGAATAAACGATCAAAACCCTAAATAAAAGATTTGACGATTTTTGTAATCGGTTTTTAGAACTAGATTCTAATAGACTACAGTTTTTCTGAAAACCCAACTATCAATTGCAATTTCTGTGAAAACTAAAATTCGACAATCAGTTTTATATAAAGTACGAATTCCTACGAATCTAAGACATAATCTTCATTTCCAATTCACACAGCCATCAGCATTAAAGCATCTCGACAACCGGCATCAAACGAAACTACAAACCGAATTAGCATAGAGCTGCAATATTCAAATCGCCAAAGCGCCATCGCGAACAGCTTCAAACCTCTCGACGCAACGCTGCCCGAAATCGCCGAAACCGCAACCAAAATCGAACCCGCCGAATGACCGAAAAGATAAAACGAAATAAGAAGAAATAAGCGACGAAGGAGAGAAGGATTGCGTCGTTATTATTACTTTGGCCGCCGTTCCGTTGTTCGACCTCATTCGAACAAAGAAAGGAGCCTTCGCTCCGGTCTCACGGAGGTGCTTCTTTTGGACGTTGGTCGTTTGGTCTTTTGGTCTTTTGGTCGTTTGGTGATGGTGTGGTCTTCGAATAAGAACAATGGACCGCTTCCGCATAATTCCGTTTTGCCGTTTTTCCGGGTAATGAGTGCTTTTTTTCCGATGGCGAGTTTCGTATTCGTATTCGGGGCGTGTTGATTGTGGTATGTCTCTATAGTGGAGATTGGTTAAGATTTATTGTTTGAGTTGAATGTTGATTATTTGATTTGGATTGATTCGGAATTGTATGAATTAGTTGGGGTGCTTATGTGAATATTTATTGTATCGAGCTTATGTTGAGTGTTCATTGTGTTTTGTTTTGAATTTTTGAGATTTTTTTTCATTAAAATTAAAATTTCGTTAGAATTTGGTGAAGATTTGTGAAAGTTTAATATGTGCAAGAAAAACATCATTTTCAATTGCTCCAAGATAGGATCAAATGGAATAATATTTTTTCTAAAGTATATTTTATAAGCTTTCCAAATATGTGCCATTTTTTTAAACAAAATTATATTAAAATTAAATTGTTATTACATCATTTAATGTAAGAAATTCTCACTCGCAATATAATGTTCTCATCGTACAATATTTTTTAATTTAATCGAATTCCGAGCATGGATCGTGCAATATCATAAATGTCGATCTTTATATATCGAATCCTATCACGAAATATTTTATAGGCATTATGTGATTATGAAGAGCACGTATGAGCTACCTTTAAGTACACCATAAATAAAACGGTTTATTGAAAATAACATTTTACGGCACATATGAAAGGACAACAATGTTTAATGACATTTTTATAATATCCTGTTGAAAATGAGAGACTTCCGTTTTAATTAACCGAACACTTTATGAACATTGAATCAATGCATTAATTTGAAAGAATAAATTATGATATTAATATAGAGTATCTGCATTCATCTGTTTACTATGGGAAATCATCTAATTATATAAAAGCGCTAATCAGTTTGTAATTCTGTGTGTCTGTGTGTCCATGTAACGCTTCAAAACTTCGTTTATACACAGTTTGAAACATTGTTGATATATTTAACGAGTTCATTGTTAGTTATCGATAAAAAATATCTACAAAAGGGGTATAAGTATGACTCGAATGATACACCAATTTCGCTTCAAAGAAAAACCTTTAAACGACACTTTAGCCGAAATAAGAACCGCAAATTCTTCAAGAGCGATCCATCGATAGATCACCACCCCCTTTCATCCCCATTCAAAAGCGATCTCGATATCTATTTCTTCAAGGGGTGTTATTTCCCACCCCATGTAGCGAGGGTTGAAAACTTCGCAGGTCCGTCGGCTATGCTAATAGATCGGGGCATTAATCATTCGTCGAGTTCGGAGGAAATTCGAAACACGAGTCTCGTAATTTAATTAAATATTTTAATTCGCGAATAAACACGAAAGACTCGAGAGGCGAATCGATGAAATTAGCCCGCCGCGTGTTAGTTTGCTTTGAATTAATTTTATCGCTGATTTATTGCGAAGCTGATTAATTGCTCGGTTGGGAAATCGGATATTCAAGTGTTTCGATTTTTGTTTCAGATCATGAAGCTTCCCGTTCCTTGTATATTCGGGAAATATAGAAGATTGAGGAAGAATGATGGAAGCTATTATTTTATTTGCGAATATTGCATACCGCTTAAATCGCATGTGAATACTGTGTTTGAGCTCGATATGTTGTGTAAATCTTCGGCGAGTAGACAATTAATTTGGAATCGATTATTTTTTAGACGATGTCACATTTGTGAAAATAGTTTGTATTGCCAAGTCGAAGAATATCCATATTTCGAAAAATATTGTCCTTTTGCCTGTCGTCATGCAGTTTATTTCTAATACTACATATGACGACTGAAAAGGCCAAGGGGTATAAGTGACATTTTTGCCGAAATTTAGTAACGCACAGGAATTGTTTCTATGCATACTCATTTATTTCGTGGCAAAATGATAAAACGAATTCAGAACGTGTGCCTCAATATTTCATCAAATCACTCGACCTCATTCTAATACATGTAGGTACATGATCAACTTTGAACGCACTTTTCTCGAAATCACCGCAAAGTCATTTGTACCCCTTGGCCTTTTCGGTTGTCATATAACAAAACAGATACCAAACGATTACTTTTATAAAATAAAAAATACGTGCTACAATCGTTTTTTTACTCAACACGCACACATGACAGGCTTGAATTTTCGATCAAAATTAAGTGAGTATTAAAGTTGTACCACGAGGAGTCGTTGTCCTGGTTCAACAGCCTCGCATTCGAATAAATCTGAGAGGCTTTACCTTTCCCTTCCCATAAACAAGGAACAAATCCCGAAGGAGCTTTGAAGCTTCCACTTTTGAAAAAATACGAGCACACACAGCCCTTGCGACAATCGTGTACAAATCGAAGGAAAACCTACTTAAACGCGAGGTTATTAAATGAGCTTAGGTTCCGTTACAGTTATACAATACGGTGACTTATTGAATTTGAGATATAAGTGTGATAATTTAACGTTTTCATTGTTTTGATTTTAATAATTCAAATATGTTTTTGGTTATAATATAATACAGGAAAATATTGTTTGATGTATGTACTTATACGTATCTATACTGAATGTGAGACTGCAATAGAATTCAACGAATGTTTTATGAAATATGGAAAAGTTGGTTTCGAAAATTAGAGGAATAGTTGAGAAAACCATCGCTCAATTTCATGTAAGTACAAGTTTTTCGCCTAGAGTCAAATAATTTACAGCTTTAATTAAATATTTTTTAGTTCGAATTCAGTTGTTTTCTATAAAATATGTCAAGAAAATTATTGAAATCAAAGTAGAAAATATTTTTCTTAAAATTAAAATTGTTCATTTGATAGTGAAAAACCTGGAGATTTTTTATATCTATTACAAAGCTACCGAGGAAATAAAGAATATTTTATGAAATTTTCATTCTAAATGAAATATATCATATATAAATCTATAAAGGTTCTATATAGGAAAAAACTTTAATATCATAAATTTTGAATCTTCCTCATTCGAAATACTTCGTTTTTTTGCAAAGATGCATTTTTCGAATGCCTCTCGAAACATCCTGACGAAATTGCATCCGCTTTCCGAGCCGTTTGCTAACAATTGATCATAATGTCGGCTTGAAACTTTCTCTCGGAGGTCATCTCCTTTTTCCTGTTGCTCTTTTTCTCCTCCGTTTTTAAACTCGAGCGCCAAATAGTGGCTGCAACAATGTTCTTTGTGGCCGCACAGATGCATATTTACGATAATGGACGTGAAATCTTCCGAACCGGTCTTCAGCAGAACGAAATGTAAGAAAAAAAAAATCTCCTGGTCGCTTTGTCATTCGAGATGAATATTTTTGTCTCGCAGACTTTGAATAACGATATGTAAATTTGCACTTCGACGATGCGAGATATCAAAGTACCGAAGGAATCATGTTGGCGGAAAATTGATAATTTGTGTTCAGTTGAAATTATTCATGTACAAAAATTGACAAAAAACATTTACATATCATTAAAATATTGAGCTTATAGATCACACAATATAATATCAATCACGACATTCTAAATGAAAATGTAAATTTTCAATGTGACATCTATCGAACTTTTCTCAAACTAAATCATATTTTCCGATTTTCATATAGGTGGTGTAATTCGATTTATGATTTCTCATCGTTTAAATTTTCGTGAATGTTTCAAAATGAATTATATCGAAACTCGAATAAAATATCTGCTTAAAATCTGGGATAATCGATGCAAAGCATCGGCTTTATATAAAAAAAAATTGAGCGGAAAAAAATATCTTGGCCGACCGCAGAGCAAACTCGAAATGTTTGCTTTTAGCGGAGAGCGGAAAAAAATTGAATTCAAAGGTTTTCTATTTGAATTTCAAATAGCAAGTGTCATCTGCGAAAGCCAAAAGCCAACATCTCAATCGGATAAATATTGTCATTCAAATCTAGCGGACCCCGATTTTCGTCCACTGCTAGCGGAAAAATATAGTGAGCAGATAAAATATATACAGAAGAGATTATTAAAGAGAAATTTTCGCTCGTCTGTCCCGATGGCGAAAAAGCTAACTGGAAATTTTCAGCTGAGAAAAAAACTGTGACATCGCTTAATTGAATCCGTCAATGTTTCAGTCGATTTTCGCAGACCCGAATTCGATTTGCGACCCCGTTCAAAAAACGGCTGAAATATCCCGTTTTAATAAGCGAGATAATTTTTGTTTTCGAATCGAAACTTTCTTCTTTATACAATTTTAACAAAGACAGTGAACCAATATTTATTCAATCATCGTCGTCTTTAATTTGTATCGATATTTTTTCCCGAAAGTATACAATTCTTATAATTCGTCTTTGTTGTTCGATTGTATTTACTCTCAATTGTAAATATCTCAAACAATTTCATAACTGAATCAATATTTATTTCATACAGATATTTCAGAAATAGCACACATGCGAACATTAAGTCGTCATTTTATTAACGAATTCTGTAAACACTGGTGTGGCACAATTATTGATTCGCATAAGTTAGAGCGTATTTACCACTTCAGGTCGGTTTCGAATGTACTCCTATTGATAAATAGTCCATTTTGAGATAATTGGACTACCAAATTATCAGAATCGAATCAACAGTAGCCAATTAAGCGTCAACCCACTTGAGCAACGTTTAAGAGAACCATCTGCATAATGGATTACATTTCGTGTCCTTTAATATAATATGTATCCATTATCTGTGAACCCAATGTATATTATTTCAAAGGATTAATATCAAATAACGATTAAATTGTATATACGTATGGATTACCTATGCTATTTCGGAAATATTATTCATTGATACAGGTCTATCATTATTTTCAAAATCTCAATTAATTATTCATTTAAAAGCAACCACTAGTTCAGAAACTGAAGAGTTATATCAGTAATCGAAAGTCGGTTGTAAAATTGATCGAATTTAAATGATGTAGACAATGTGGAAGAATCATTAAATTAACTCTTAAATGCAATAAATATTCTAAAGAAACTATCGAATCATCGCATCAATTAAGAAAAATTACTTAGACATGTACTGAAAACATATGGTAAAATGACTATTTCAAACCAAATTTTCATGCAAATTATGCAATTCATCACTAAAATTCATACATAATCACAAACTAGAAAATCTAAATCGTTTGCACACATTCACAGAAATAAATCTCGCAGATCAAATCCACACATCGTCGTGTCGTAACCCAACTTTCCAGTCGGATTTGCGGTCACCGAAAACAGCCCCATACTCGAACATAATCTCTAGCCTAGGGGTTGAATTTTAGTGTTTTTGCATATTTCATCTCAGTTTTGTTCTGCTGATGAAAACACAGATTGCTCTTTGTAGGGAAGCGAGACGTGCATGTTGTATTTGCGCGGTTTGCGGATTTTTGAACTGGGGGTTGATTTTATTTTCCAAGATTCATCAACAAATCATATAAAGATTTTACCTAGTTCTACATAATTTATTTTTCTAATGAATAAAAACAAATTCTTATTTTTTTTTTAGTTAAATGTAATTTGTTTTGATTAGATTTAATAAAAAGTAAACTAAAATATAGTAGTATTTTAAAATAAAAAGAATATAATTAATTTAATTTATAATGCAAAAAGGTTTCAAAACCATTTAATGCCAATGTTACTAAACTAAGTTTGAAAACCTGTGGCACAGAATCCTCCCCTTTATTCATGCTAGTGTAGAAAGGAAAAAAGACGTACACTTTTAATTAAGCGACACCTAAAAACACCTACATATTACACATACACTTCACAGGTATACTGTAGTGATGTACGTGTATAATAAATAGGCGAACTTGTTTTCGCGAAGGTGAATAAATGGAGTTTCGTTAGAAATATCTTCACTAACATTTTCTCTTAGAAAACCAGAAAAAAATATATTCACGTTACACTCCTTCCATCAATATTTCTTAACAAAATTTCAACACAATTTTTTAATGAAAATACAGGTGGACCTCGACTTTCGCACATAATTGGTTCTGAAAATGTGTGCAAAAGTCAAATTGTTCGAAAGCCGAGGTATATAAAAAAAATCCGGAATCGTTAATTTAAAAAGCTCCCGTAAAGATGATCTTGAAATTCTTTTTTTTATTAAATTGGTGCATATTCCCTTTATTCAAACACAAAGTTTCAGCACAATCCGTAATGTAGTTTCTTTATAGCTATTGATTATGTCAGTTGATATCGAGGGCGCTCGGCGATTTATTTTCAATGAACGAAAATATCGAACAAATAATTTGTTTGCAATTTAAATGGAATTTCATTTACTAATTTGCTGAAAACATTACAAATGACTTAAGATAAATCGACTTTATCAAAAAAAAAAATAAATAAATTAAGAATATGAGTGGTTCAGTATGTTCAAAATGCATTTAAAAAAAAAGAACTACTTTTCAAAAATGTGCGAAACAGCGAATCGTGCGAAAGTCGAGGTCCGCTTGTACTCTAGTAAAATATTCTCTACTCTCATAAAATCTTAAAATACACGAAACAAACTCAATCTACGTAAGCACACGTGAATGTTAACACGTAGAGGCGGCGAATTTTCCAAGAATTTCATCCACGTAGTGCGGCTACGTGCTAAATTCGAGGCTCTTTCTCACTTTGACGACACGATAACTCATTCCCGATTTTAATTATTTACCGTTCTAATTTTAACTTCGGATTTTAGCGCGTTTTGCATGCAGCCAATTTCGCATTTCGGTCGTCTTGACTAGTCTGTGTGTGTGTGTGTGTGGTGAGCTCGTTGCTTAATTAGCGTGCGTTAATTATGCACAGATGGACTTTTGTTACGAGGCGAACTCTCTTGGGAGATCGTCTTGAATATTAACTTTTAATCAAACGGGTTTTGTCTATTCAATTTATCGTTATTTTTTAATAAGGTGTTTTTAAAATTTTAACGAAGTTCTTCAACGTATAAAAAAATGAATTTGAATCTTTTAATGAGATTATTATATTTTGTATATAAATAATTTCGCTCGTTACTGAGTGTAATAATAATTTTTCATCTGTTAATTAAAATTATTTTATTTGAAGCGGTTTTCTTTGTGCTCTCAAATGAAATATTAATCTCGTCTACGAGAACAATGTTTGAAATTACAACTCAAATTACAGCTCATTATGTGTTTTTCTATGTGCGTCAATCAAAATCGATTTTCCTAATTATCAAAGGATATTTTCTAAAAACATCTTGAATGGCGATAATATGACCAGAACGCAGTTTTGGAACGTTACAGACACACACATAATAGCGCTATTATATATTTAGATATTTTCAAAAAACATCTTGAATGGCGATAATACGTAACGCATTATATGAATATATTCATCCGAAAAACTCCGTCTGCGTAACGATCTGATTTATTTTCGTTCGCAAACGACTTCTATGGAAAAAAAAGGAGAAATTTGTCCGTTTACATAACCGCATAAAATATGAACAGTAAAACATCGGGGATAAATCACTTCGGACATAGGGGGTTGAATGGGAGAAAGACAGAAGCGAAACCGCCCTTAGATTAGTGGGAAGGGTCCGTTTTACAAGCGAGGGTTGCGATATTCTATTATACATATGCACAGAATACCGAAAGAGACAAAGATTGCTCGAATTAATCAGATTTGAGATAACCTAAAAATGTGGGTATTGCGTAAAATAATTTATTTATGAAAAAAACTAATGTGACATAGTATTTTTAGTTTATTGAGTTTGAGTAGTGTGTGTCATCAATAAAAAATACATGAAATGAAATAAATAAATCGAATCCTGAAATTGTGAGGATCGTTAAAAAATAAATTTACAAATGAAGACTGTTGAAACTAAGGGGTACAAGTGCATGCATCTTCATGAAAAAGTCATTACAGTCAAATATCTGTTATTATTAAAGAAACATTAGAATAATATTAGGGGAGAATGAGAATACTATATCCTTCGGAATATTTGATCACCAATAATTGGATACCGATAATTATAATATCAAAAACGTGAATTATTTTTAATTGGTAGAGATCAAAATGAAAGGAACTAAGTAATATAACCCTCTTCTTTGTGAAATTATGATATACGAGTATCGATGCAGATACCGAAACAGTTTCTATCCCTATCAAAACCAAACGAATGAACGCATCCAAAACAATTTCTGCATTCAAATCCAATAATTTGAATACATCACTCACACCCCTTATCTTCTAGAGTTTTCACAACAACATTCATTCGATAACTTAAAATTTCTCAAATAAAAATGAAAACATCCTTCATTCCACGCTAGAATAAAGCAAACTAAAAGCTCTCTATCTATTCACACACCACACAAAACCCTCAAACTATCCAACCGATATACACCTGTACCATACAAAAAGCATCTCAAATCCTAGTTTCCAAGGACGACCGCTTATTAAAAGCAAGGTCGAAGTCTCGCACGCTAATTGGCGAAGCGACTTCGACCCCCTTGAACGTCTATGGCGGTTATCGTTTTATAGTGAAATTGCGAAATTAACGCGGAAATTTTCTTATCGGTTTCATTCCCTCGAACGAACGAGGACTTGTCGCACAAAGGGGTTGAAAAGCTGCTTTTCTCGACGGACGTAAATACGATTCGGGATTCTAGAATTTTGCGCTTTTACGGCTTTCGTTTAATTATGATGGTTTTATCTTTGAACGGACGGAATTGTCGAGGAAAATGTGGGTTCATATTACGTTTTTTTTTTATTTGAAATTAAAATATTTCCGTCATAAAATAGTTTCATGTACATGTATATATTTTGATCAATATTCGAAATGACCATATTTTAGAATTGATTGATCATTGTCTGAAATCTCAGCCAGGATCTAATGTTCACACTCATGTTAAATTCTATTTCAATATTTGCTTAACTAACCTATTCTGATTTGACTGAAACCTATTTCAACTTAACCTAAATTAAAAAAAAAAAACAATTCTAACATAACATGATGTAGAAAATATTGGAACTGAATCGAGTACAATTGTGTGCATCGGATTTTGTCCTACTTTCTCGAATTGCTATCGCTTCAACTATTGACTGCAACATTAAGTATGAATATAAACATAAATATGTATTTTGAATTTAATATTAATATAATATTTTTTCATATTAAATAAGGCATGCTTTAAAAAAAATTCAACAAAAAAGCAAAACTGAATGAAAAGACCGTTTAGAATATTGGAGAATCCCGTTCCTAAAGCGTCCATAATATAAATACATAATAAATATTATGAGTTAAGGAGGCACGATCTTGTTTGCTCGCGAAATTCCCAACCCTCTTCTCATAATCCGATAAAGGTCGTTTTAAATAATCGCCAAATTTCTTTCTCGAGCACTTATTCATCCCCTTATCGACTACGGACTGGAAAATCGCTCGTTCTTCACATTATATGGCAGTTCGAATGCGAGTTTTCGATCGGGAAATTCGGGAAAATCCCGTCCCATGCCCGAAATTTCCGTATAAGCGCATTTTAATATTTTCCGTTGTGAATTTTATTTATGTACTTTCACAATACACGCCGCGTACACAAGTGCGTACGTAATCCAATAAAGCGGAGAAAAAGGGCATGGGGTTGATTTAAAATTTATATGTACACACAGCCGCTGTGTATTCGCGTGGTATTGCATGGGAATTGAACGAGAATTGATAGCGTTTAGTATTGGAGTCGAACGATTATAAAACATCGATTTTGGTTTGATTGAATTCGAAAATGTAAAAAAAAATATATGTACAATCCATTCACGTTTCGAGAAATTGCAATATAATGTGTGTATAGAGAAGATTCTTACTGTATATTGTTGAAGTATTCCAATTTTGTTATAGTATTACATTCAAAATTCAATTGTTTGATTAATCATAATAGATTTTGAATATGATACTTTCATCAAAACTCTGATAGTAAAAATAATTCATTTACAAACACTTTTTTGATAATTATTCAGTCTCAATATTTTCACAAAGTTGATGCCATTTAGGATCTTATTTGAATCTTTGAATAGCAGCTTATCTGTTCGATAAAATTGTGAACTTTACAGAAAAAAACTTAAACTTAACGTTTAACTAAGCAAATAAGTTGCACTCCAACAATTAAAAGATCAATTTATAGTAAAATCATTAAAAATCCCAATTAATATTATATGAATAAAGGTTTGATCATTTTATAAACCGAAAAAATGCATCAATTTAGTAGGTGATAATATAACTATTGAAATTAGTTGTGGAAATTGTAATTTTATTAATCAATCAGCAATAAACAATATTAAGAATCGTATTCTTAAATACTCCAAATATAAAAGAAACTATGATACATTTCAATGAAATTCTTGCAAAATAATGAAAATCGATTAGTGGTAAGTGCCCACAATTGTGAACTTGTTTGGAATGGAAAAGATTGGAATGGGTGTAATTGATAAATCAATTCCAATAATGTATAGTATGATCTTCAAAATTCATCAATATACATCAAAATACAAAATAATAACGATCGATCTACACTATGATGAATTCAACCTAGTTACCTCGCACAACACGCGCTATCACAACGCGCTCCTTCTAAATATAAGCAGGTATCGCATCTTCGCCGGAAGCGAGCAGATGGCGGCCTTCGGAAAATTTTCCGAAAAATACGTTATTCCACCCTCGAGATGGCGAAAGAAGAAACTGCCGGCAATAAAAGCGGCCGCCCAAAGGGTTGGAAACCGGATGACACTTCGTCCAAGGTTTCGCTATTTTTTCATCTTCACCATGGCCCCACGAGGAGCGACAATCCTGGGCGAAATCGGATCGTCCGATTCACCCTAGTGGAAAATCTACCTCGAAAGGTATTTAAAAATAGATCGTTTTTTACGAATTCGCTGAGTGGATGTTCATTTTTTTTTATTTTATATATGACGACTGAAAAGGGCAAGGGGTAAAAGTGACTTTGCAGAGATTTCGAGAAAGGCACGTTTAATGTACCTATGCACATGTATTAGGAGGAGGTCGACTAATTTGATGATATATTGAGGTACACGTTCCGAATTCTTTTATATCATTTTGCCACCAAATAAATGAGCATGCATAGAAGCAATTCCCGTGAAATTTCGAAAAAAATATCATTTGTACCCCTTGGTCTTTTCGATCGTCATATATGTATATAGAGGAAGTTTGGTTTGGATACGTTTTTGCGTATTGAAGAGTTCCGAGTAGAGTTTTTCCTTCGTTCGCATCTTTTGATTAATGGGAATGTTTTAAATCTGTGATCCGTTTGATGTTTTGTATTCGGAAATATAAGTCGAAATCTCGAACGAAAAGTAATTTGAGATTTCTCAGTAATGTTTGCGAAATACTCAATTTTGTAGCGATATCGCGTAGCGTATTTAATTTATTATACTGCTCGATAAGAAGATCAACTTAATAAATATTGAACTTGTGTTACAATGTTATAATAATGAAAATTCACAACTTGCGAAATGCGAAACTGGAGGGGTATTAATGAATAAGATCTACGTATATTTATAACTCAGGTACAATGTAACTGTTATAAAGGACGTAAAATATTGTTTTACATAATTTTATACGATACTGTGCGAATTTATGAGAGTCAAACTTTCATATTACACCGAACACAAATAAAATAGAATATATACATTCAAACATATTTAGATGAAATTAAAAGTAAGAACGGTCGAAATATTCATACTCTTATTTAGCAAACTGAAATGTATAATAACTTCCAAATGAAAACGCTCAGATTTTAATTTTAAAATGCAATGAAACCTGGCATCGTTCACTGAAAATGCGACAAGGGTAAAAACATGAATCATCAAATTATATGTGTGCCACGGGCTGAAAAAAAAGCAACGACTCGTACAAAAATGAAGTTATTACAGCGGCTATGACGCGAAAAAAAAAATGTTCCCAGTTTTCGGCCTTTATCTTTGTACGACGAAAAAAAATGCTATTTTTTGACGACGGGATCGTAAACGGTGACACCGGTGCTGTAATTACGCATTATTGATAGCCGAAGTCGTTAAGGGCAAAAGCCACAGAAAAATCCTTCAGACGAGAGCGAAATTTCAGAAATAACGATGGGGAAAAAATTCGAAAATTTTCAACCCCAATCACGACTCGCGAAGTTCGCCGTACGTTCCGAATAGGGAATTTTTCGAATCGAATGAAAAAATAAAATGAAATAAAATACGTACGTATACAAGGCTGTGTGAGAAGCAGCCTTGGGAAATTCTCGTCAAAGTTAACTTTGCTTTTATCGACGATTTGAAGAATACGAATCTCGGTCCCCGCTCTCCCCTTTGGCGAAAATTCTATAAGTGGTTGTTATACTGAGTAAAAAGCGGTTCTGTGGGAAAAAATCTCGCAAATTATTTCGGAGGTTTTTTCCGTCGAGATTATTTCGACTTTGAAAAAGAGCCATTTATTTTCGCGATCGTTCCGAATTGTTTCGTAGTACGTATTTTTTTTTTCGATGTCGCTTTGCATTTTTCGTTACAATGTTCTCTTAATTAAAAGGCATTAATCGCGACGAGCTTTTTGACGCGCTTTTCAATTTTGATTGTTTATACGTCGTTCTTTCTTTCAAAGAATTCTGTAATGAAATGCTATTAAATTTTCAATTAGCCTCCTTTGTACGATATATTCTCTTTTTTATTGTGTTGAACATTGATAAGTTTTAACACAATTGCATTTTATTCTCGATTCAAAGTGAAATCTATCATTTTATTGAATTTTAAAATTTTAATTGCCAATCGATTTCTAAATGAAATGCTTGAAAGCAGGGCAAATTAGAGTTGTCATCACCGATATTTTTTTCTAAAAAATGGATTTGCAAAATGTTCATGTAAATGCATATATGACGGCTGAAAAAGCAAAGAGGTACAAGTGATATTTTTGCCGAAATTGAGTTATGTACAGGAATAACTTCTATATACGCTCATATATTTGGTGGCTAAAGGATATAAGCAAATTTGAATCGTGTGCTAAGATATATCATCAAATCACTCGTCCTCCTCTTAATACATGTAGGTACATGATCAACTTAGAGCGTGCTTTTCTTGAAATCATCGTGAAGTCACTTTTACCCCTTGGCCTTTTTAGTCGTCAATTAGTTTTTTCTTATCGAATCTATCAATGGAACATATCTTACAATGTATGCAGTATTTACTCATTACTCAAAAAGCAATACATTTCATCACGAAAAATTCCATAGCGAATTGCGTTAAAGTGGAATTTGCAAAAATCGAGTACCACTTGTACATATGACAACATAATACAGAACTGCCTTAAAATTGGCTCGTCTCTGACATTCGAAATTCCCTAATCTCTCGGACATCCATCCTTAGAAGCCTAAACGTCCAGAAATTAATCAGATCCTCGGAGACACGTCGCTATCTCAATTCGGCGCCGATAAGCGCCTAGCCCTACTACATCCCTTAGGAGACCTCGTTCCAGATTTCCACTAATGAAAAGCTAGATAAGACGTGGGTACGATTCGAGAGCGACCTTTGCCGACTGCTGGCCGAGTCGCGCCCGGCGACCCCGGTCGACCGCAGCCGGGGTCGCTCTGGAACATTTTTGGACTAATCTACATATAAGGGGTCGTTAGTGTATTTTGTTGTTGAAAAATCGAGATTTAGTTGTTGTATATTCGATTTGGTTGGGTGATATTTGAATAGTCGTGTCGGGATGTCGAAAGCTGTCCGCGCGAAATGTCGCCGTGTCCGTGTAATTAATAATGCAATGTAGATTAATGATTTAATTCTGATTGAAATAATCTAATTTGACATTGTATAATAGATTGTGTTCACAATGCCCCTATGAGCAATATAAGCGATGTCAGACAATGTTCTAATAATTTAATATTGTCTCAGACCAGAGATTCTCAACGGCGAATTCATTAGGCGTACACGTGTGTACTCCCCAAGTGAAGTTTCTTAATATTTCATACTTTGTCTGATAGGATAATTTCATGAGAAAATGATAGAAAATTACTTCGAAATCGATTCTGTGACAAAAATTTTAGCGAAAAATCAATAATATTTAACAGTCAAAGTCGAGATAAGTACAAATTCTAGAAAATTGAATGAAAATAGTCAATTTGTATAGAAAAAAATGCAATTAGCATCCGAGAAACTCGATCGAGCAGTAATCAGTTGCTGTTTAAATGTAAGAGAAAATCGAGTACCAACAATAAGTAACGTTTTCTTATATGAATTATTGAATCGCATACGAGTTTCTAGAACATATATCTAGTCATTTAATGTTACAAACACTTATAATATCTCATCACATATTACTATCAAAATTCTACCAGACATCAAATTTTCCAGCAAAGAATCATTCATACAACTGAAACATCCAAACTTTGAATCAACCTAACCAAAACACATAAAAAACAATCAAAACTAACATATCCCCATATAAAAAACATCACTATCTCAACAAATGCTCCCGTCAAGAATATCCGAACATAACATTACATACTCCTAGGGACAAACGTTGGCCGAACTATTCCACTCGCGCTGCCACTTTGTCTTTATTTAACCCGTTTATTACGCTTCTGTCCATTGTCTGGCGAGATATATAGTTCGAACCCCCCCTGTACATATATACATATATAAATGCAACCCTGTATATATAATATTGTATTGTTGTGCAAAATACGGCGTCTCGCGTGTTATTTGTGTGTCGCAGAGAAAGGCACCCTCATTATGCGCGAATTTCGCAAATTTCACATATTCGCATAAGCAGTTCCGCTCTCATAATTATTGTGTCGAGGGTTTTTCGGTCTAACTTTAGTACTGTGTGGATGTGTTTTTTTCCTTTTTCCCGCGTGAATTATTCATGCTCGATTATTTGTTGCGTAGTCGTTACGGTCGAGACGAAGAGATCTTGATTTTTTGTTTGTATTTGTATCTTTTTTTTTAGGGGAAATGTTTCAGGTATTCGTTGGAGATTTTTGTTAGTCGATTTGCATATTTGATGAAACGCGTTTTGTTGTGGATAGGTTTTTTTTTGGATTCGGATTCGAGACTCGATTGTAAAATTAGCGAAATCAGATATTATTAAAGAGTTATAACATGAATATGAAAAAAAGTCAAATTGTATTAATTAATAAAATTTTATCGAATTGTGAAATGGAAAATATTTACTATTTTCAGATTCGAAATATTGTGCCTCGGCGTTTTTAGAATCTTAGTGGTAATTTATAGACTATTTCATACTTGATTAAATTAAAAATCTTCATTATAGATACTGGTTAATCAGTGTAAAGCAAAAATAATTTTGAAAGTTTGTGATGAAATTAAATTTCATTAAACAGTCTAAAATATAAATCTGAAATAAACATTGGTAATATAATTTTTTTATCAACCCAAGAAAAATTTTAAACTATTATTTGACTGTATAAAATTCAAAGATCTGAATTAAATACCTATTCAAATTTATTTGCTTCAGATCTACATTATAATTTAACAATAATTTTAACCAATACACGAAACTGAAACAAAGCAACTGAAAAAAATTGCTCGATATTCCATACGAAAAATACACCCGAATCAAAAATCAAACGATCGAAAATAAAAATTAGGCTCCAAACAAATAAAAAAAAATCGCAAAATCGTATCGTTTTGACAAATGGTCGCTCACGTAGACGAATATTTATCTAAAGCGCGCACTTAACTCGGTTATTTATTGCCGCGAAATAAAACGGCGCCCTTTTCCGCCCATACCGTCCCGTCCCGTCCCGTCCCGTTCTGTCCCGTCCCGCCAAAGTTCGGGATTATAAACTCCCCATATTCCGAGGTGAATTGCGTCCGATTTTCCAGCGGGTGAGACGAAGCCTTCGCATATAAACAACGCCATTAGAGCGTCCCTCTGTCCTCTGTTTTTTGAAAGAAAAAAAATAAGTACTGTGGGGGATGGTTCGTGAGAGCGTAGGCGTCTAGAATTTTCACGCCTCGGAAACTTCGGCGCTTTTCTTTTTAGGTCGTATTATAATATATGAGATTTGTCTTCGCCTTTGTTGGAGATATAAATTATAATGGATTGTCGTTTTCGTATAGGAAATTTCGAAGTAAATGACGAATTTATGTGGTCGTTGAAATCCAATGAAATGTGAAGCAAATGTATTCATTATATTTCTAAGTATCATATTGGATTAATTTTTCATTTTTCATTTGTGACTTGCATGATGACTTATTTAGTATGAAGTGATATATTATATGATCCAATATTTATTGATATGTTCATCGAAAGATGAAATTACATAAGTTAATTTCTTATGCAAGCAAAAGATCAATCAATGTAATTTTTGAGTTGAAATAGGAAAACTGATGAATTTCATTACTAAATAAGGAGTGCATTATAATCTTTGAAATATACCTACATGAAATCATAAAATACATCAATTTTTAAAACAAGTTCATATGATATAAGCTGGAACATATTTTTCTTACGAAACATACATATCACATATTTCCGACCGAAAAAAAAATACTGTCGATCGAAAATTTTTCACTAAATCTTCCTCGATCTGAGCCTTTTTCGAACCGACAACGACGGTTACTTTTCCTCTCAAACAAAAGAAACATTCTATCGAAAATAGACGACTCCCGAACCGATACCATATAAATCAAACACAACGCGAATTATACGTAAAATTTGCCATCTCGTCTCGTTTCTGTTGCCTGATACGACTCGGCGGGAATTCGCTTTCTTACATTTTTTTCCTTCACCCATTTCGCTTTATTATCAAGACAAATTTTCCATCAATACATAATGCGCTCGAGAGAAAAAAAGATTCTATTTTACGAGAAAGAATCTCGTAACATCGAGCGAAGTTGTCAGGTGTACCGTTCGATACGTTTGTGTACATTAAATATTTTTTCATACGAATACAATAAACTGATACGCGAAAGAATGGATTTCGTTTGGGAATATTTAACGTGTTTCGTTATTTTTATTTATCGACTTTTTTGGCGGAAATAAAAACCGACAGCCGGCTAGAAGCGTTATTTTTATATTAACGTGATTTATCGCGTTTACGGATGTATTTATTTTTTTATCGCGTACGTTTTGCGAGTGGGATTCGTTATTTTTATCCGAACTCGTGTCAGCTTCTGCCATTAAGATATTCTATTTCAGTGTGAGGGCATATTTAGATTAATACCTTCGTCAAGATCAGAAAAATAACGATAGAAGACGTTTCGGTTGAAGAGGAATCTCGACAAATATCGCATTTCTTTTGATAATAAATCTCGAATGTTAAATCGATACTCGTATTAAATAATGTGATCACACTTAATTGATGTGATTTATTTAAGGAAATTGTGAATTTGAATAACAAATGGGAAATTTCTAAGATGAATATATTCGAAACTGCATTTCACTTAAGCTCGATGACGATGGAACGTTTCTAAGCACATTCAATTCTAATAAGCTTTCTTGGCTCACACGTGTGATATGCAAATGTGTCGAGTATGTCGAGTGCAGAATATTTATCACTCGAGAGGATTCGCGAACGACACAAAAGTCAAAATCGAGTTAATTATTTCAGAACAATTCGACATTCCCATATTTCTCATACAATCAAAATTCAGATACGTATCGTTAGCTGCTCAAAGATTGATAATATTGAGGTCAAGTATACATATTTATAACTGAATTCGAATTAGAACTAATGGTGAAGTCTATTAGTTCGACAGGTAGTCATGTCAAAAGAACAGTATACTGAGCAACACAAAGTAATGTATGTAATGTAGTATCATATTGCAAACAGACGAGCAATCAAATTAAAATTAATATTGGATATTTTAGACGATGAAGTCAGAAACATAATGTTAACACCATCAATTTTAAGAGAAATTCGTTTTTTTGCTGCTCCGTCTTATGCACTCTATTATCTAAATATCCTATTCATTGTTATAAGACTGATACAAAATGCACCATCATATACAAACAAGAGCTTTGATTGCTCGTTTATACCCAACATATAATACAACCAGAAAAGTCGCACTATACATTGCACAGCTTGCAATTCTTTCAAAGAGGCTTCCATTAAAACAAAACAACACAACCTCAACCACACCTAGGATCAATACGAAACACTAAACGTTGACAAATTCGACATAAATGATTAATGAACTAAAACTCACCTCAGTCGAGGGAGACCTGGGCCTCTTGTCCGGCAGAGGGTCGGCGCTTCCGCCCCTGAGCCCTCCCTGGTAGCCTGCTCCTCTTCTGTCCCTCCTGTACCTTCGCCAGATCACCCTGTACATGAAACATCGGTCGTGAAAAGTTAATCGACTTTGCAATTGGTCGGATGAATGTTTCAGACGCGGCGTCGATGAAAATCACGTTGTTTAGTATAAATATCGGATCAGTTTTATTACGTGTTTGTATTTGAGATTTTTTTTTAAATACGAGCATATTTTGGAATGTTTGATTTGGTTGGGTTATTTGAATGGAAATATTTTGATGATGTATCAATAAAATGGAAATTTAATTAAGAAAAAAATATCGTATTCTATAAAATTCTATTCGCACAATAGATGGAAAATGTATGAAAAAACATTTTTCTATTCGATTTACTCTGAAATCGCTAGATTATCTTTACTGTTCGACCGTAATTTTATTATTTCGCTATTGACTATGAGCTTCAAAGGAAAAAACCCAAACGCATTTGACCATTCTAGCACATAAAGTTTCCAAAATATTACCCTTTTTTTTGAGACAAAAATTAATCTTTTATCAAACAAACATTAAGGACCGGTCTTTTCAATCGTTAATAATACCTACTTGTGTTATTTAACTTGCAAAGAATTCACGAAAACACCATATCAACTTTCAAACTCTATAAACAAAAATAATATGAACTCTATTTGAATAAAAAAACCGGTCTATCATCGATTAATTTTCAATAAAAAAAATACAAAATTCAAATTTTCAATACATGAATGTACAAAAATATATCATTAATCAAAAATTAATTACATTCAAAATTCCTACTGAAGCCTACTCCACGAATTCATTTCACAACCGCACGTTACTAAAACTAAACCTCGCATAATCTAGAAATTATATTTCACGTTTACGAATCGAGTTAGCACCGACACTACTAACTACAGTCATACTTAATTGAACGCGAAATTATTAATTATTCTACGCGAAGGGTGTGTTCCCAAGCATCCTTCCTCGAGGGACGTAATTTTCGGTCGGATGAGCGCAGTCCTCGTGGAAAAAGTGTTTTTCATTACGGAAAATTTAACACCATAACCGGGTGTCTTAACCCATAACTAATTATATTATTCAGCGTATCTTCAACTCTGCGAATTTCGTGAGCGAATACGAAGCTTATGATGTATTGATACATTATACAATATGACGCGATATTATTATGGGAGGAATCGCGGTCTGGATGGGATCGTGTAATATTTTCGCGAATTTAGACTTTTCGGTGTAATAAAATCGACGAAGCGCGTCGAATGTTCAATCTAACGATTTTCATTGAAACTCGTTTCGAGGAAATACGTATATAATTCGAATATGTATTTCAAAATTTTGATTAAAACTGTATAGAAGCCAAATCCTTTTCAGTAGAATGAAAAAAAAATTAACTGTTTTTGTAGAACTTTGCCAACTTAAAGAATATTAGAATTTGATAACTATTTTTTTGAAAAGTCAGTTTCCATAGAAGCCCTACTATTATCTGAAGATTTCTTTGCTTTCTTCTTATTTTTTTCGACGGAAATCCTTCGCAGTAGTTTCTTTCTAAAAATAAACAAGCACGCTATCTGAAAATAAAGGATTCCTCTCCGTTGTGCGGAAAAAATGAATTTCATCCGCATCAAAAGGCTGCAAAGTCGCACAATAAATCGTACGCTAAAATATTATACTACACGTGTCTCCGACTGCTTTGACGCTCACCTTTTTGTCTGAGGGGATAAAACAAAACGTACCGCAAGAATAATGGATTTCGAGCATTTAAACTGTATCATATTTTTTCGTCTACCACCATCCGAAAAACACATGGAAAATTAAACGTCAGAGTGGAAAAACAACTTGTCGGACGCAGGCTGTATATGGGAACAAATTCGGAAAACAAAGGTCCTGACGAGAATACGATTCGTTATCGGCTCCTAAAATTAAATTTTAAGCATTTTAAGCGTTTTATGCTTACCTCAGTCCACAGGCCAGGAACAGGGCGATTAGCAGAGGCACCAGTGTGGCGAAACAGGCCAGGAACAAAGTTTGTAGGTCGGTGAAGCCTGCAAACAATGCGAAAACTGTCGGAGAGTTAGTTATTCAATAGAAAGTGGCACTGAACACACAAAGCATACTTCGCCGATCCGTTCATACGTATAATTATCGCTTCTATTATATGGGACGAATCATGTGAAACGCTAAAGGCAGGTCTAACTTTATTTTATACAATAACTGGAGGTGTGTTTAATCGATAGAAATGTAAAAATGTGTAGGTTTTGAAAGATTTTTTTTTCAAAAGTGATATTATATGAATGTTATAACAGTAAAGAATATCGCATATAAAATAAAGTGCGACATAAAAATCCACACTACATCTAATAAATTGGTCAATACGCTATCCAAGCACATTTTAAGTACAACTGTAAATAAAACAAAACATTGTTTTCCTACAATAAACAAAATCATTCTATCGATCAACTCCAACTTCTAACGAGCGAAATTCAACAAATCCAATAAAATCGAACCAAATCAAATAAATATACATAAACACGTGTATTTTTCACGCATTTCCCGCAGGTACGACAATAAGGAATCCAATTTAACATTATTCTTCCTTATATCTTCAAACGGGTCGGTTTTCCCTAAGTTAAGGGCACGAGCTGATCGATTTTTCCCTCTAACCCTCTTCTCATTTTTTCATCGAGCCCTTTGTGTCCTCGATCCGGTTGAATAATGAACGAATCGTTAAAATTTAACAGACTCCCTATACCGAGTATATCGACGTTTCGCAATACGTTTGTCTTGTATATTCGTGTGCTAAATTATGCGTCAGTCAAACCGTGTAGAGTTGATTGGATTAGTTCGATCCATTGATTGCGTTTGAAGGATGTTTTAGGTGGCGTGAAATTTTTGAAGAAAGGATTTGGCGGTGAATGGAAATGTTTTTGAAGGAAATTATTAGTGAATGGGTGTAATAAAAATGTAGCGAGAGGGAAAAGCGATGTGGATTCGAGTTCTGAAGTGAAATATGTGTGTGAAAAATTCTAAATTGTAAACTTTATAACTAAACAACGACTGGCCTGAACCAGTAATGGGACATTTGCCGAAAACTTTTCGCATAAACTGCCGTTTCTATCGTGCTATTGAAATTTCTTATTTGTATTAGGATAAATTTGTAACATATTTTTAAATAGAATTTGAAAAGTTTTATCTTAAACACAATTTATTTTTTAATATTTGAATATTTCATTCAATTTTTTTGTAAATAATGCTGATTTATTATTTTAATAAAACATCATTCATGATTAACTAGAAACTAGAAGTAAATTTTTAATAATACCTATCAAAATTTTACATTTTTTATTTATTATCATGTAAATATTTTTCATTAAAAAATATTCAATGTCGAATTTTTCATTACTGGCGAATCAATACTTAAAAGTAGAACTAGTGGCTAAATGTCCTTTATGTAAGAGAACAGTCTTTTGGAAAACCTTTCTTTGATGAAAAGTTTTAAATATGAAAAATGTTTCAGAATCAGAATCAGGTGCCATAATTGTTAATTATCACTTGTTTTAAGAGAAAAAAAATAAAATTTCCGAAATGCTCTTTACAAACTCTTAGTTAAATCATTTCAATAATCACTGTGTATCGATTTTACCACCTAACACTACTCTCCACCCCAATATATTTTCATACTAACTTATAGCCACATATAAAACGACTTCCTACATAGTTTCAAAATCATCAAATCAAATCATCCAACACAAATTTCAACAACAAATTAAAAGACCTGAACGTCTAAGGGTGCGTGCACTCCAAGGCAGCTTTGGACATCTGCCGCCGTGAAATATTCATATTTAATGGTGAAAACGCACATAAGGGCGCTCATTCCGCCTCTGTATCAAATATATATATATTCAGGGTTTTTCGGAAGCGACGGCCCCGCAATAAATATTCATAATGAGGGGCGTTTTGAAAGCAATTTGGCCGTTTCGCCTTGCGACGAGGGCGACAAATTAATTTTTTTACCCCGGGACCCCTACGGCGAGTTCGGGACTGGAAAATAATTAAATACACTTTCTTGCGAGACTCGAATTAACGTCCGAATTTGTTTCGCTTTTGCTGCCGAATTGGAAAACACGCCGCGAACGGAGAATTGAATTCAAGATGTGAATTAGTGTTTCTATATAACCGAGACTTTTCTCATTACTAGAACAAGGGACAAGGCTCTGGGTAGTTCTAGGATTTCTCGAGATTCGATTCATTATGTTTGATCCACTTTTGATTTTCATTATGTCATTAAAATTTTTATTATAAATCAGTTTCTGCAACCACAGATTTGCTAGAAATTCTTTGGACACAAAGCTGAATGTGAACTGTTGTATAGGAATCCGCGTTTCCATTGTAAATCCCATTTCTTATGCAGGCTATGCATAATATTTAATACGATTAAGGTCTTACTCGTGAAATTTCAAAATATAATGACACAGAAACCTTCCTAGATATGCACAAAATAATCCAAAAAAGTTTCACTGCGAAAGGACCAGCTGTTTAGGAGTCTAAAAACAATACGTATTCATATTTATTTGTATTCAATGCAATTCGTTTACAAGTCAAACTATCAAAACAATTCTAATTTCAAGAAAATTCAAGACTGCGAGAAAAATCCGGAAAACTCTTCAAACCCTAACGAACTAACCGTTCGAATCTCTACATGGATTTTTCCGACTTTTATCTGAAAAATCTCGATTTTCCGAATCTTTTCACTACAAAGTTCTAAACATCGACCATATCGAAACGGCGCATCACTTTTACGTAATATCGCAGCGCACATACGATATATGAGTTTTCCCGGCAGTTTGACAGTATCTCTGTTCGAGAGGAAATATAAGCGGATCATTTGTCAGTTGGGGGTCTCGTTTATAAGGGGGTGGCCAAAAACCACCCCCCGAAATTGCCGTGCAATTATGTCGATGGAACTAATGTATCGGAGCGCGATTAGGCTCGCGATGTTCCGAGAGAAAATTGGCGATTTTATCGCCGGTTAATGGAGAAAAACCGGTAATAGAGGTTCTATTGGGATGGGGATGGGTTTTGGGTTATGGTGTGTCTTATGTGTGCACCTAAGTGAATGTTCTTGATTGGATATCAATCTGTGAAATTGGATTTCACCTGTTTGTATCTGTTGGTGATGGGATCTATTGACGTGTCTTTGAAATGTTTGATTTAACTTTTTTCGATATATTTTCATTTGATTCGGTTAATAATAGCAAAATTTTTATATATTTTTTTATAATATAATAGATGTTATAGGTGTAGAAAAGCTAGAAACTCGCCGTTAGTACTAATTGAATCGTAGCCAATACAAGGAACGAACACTTAAAGCAAACGATCGAGTAAAACCGTGTTCAACATTTTTATACTAGCAAAATGCTTTTTTTTTATAAGAAGAAGAGAATCGATGAAACGCACACACGTGTCCTTTTTCCTACGCTTTAGTAAAAAAAATGAGAGCTGATCATTTCGTGTAAATTAGATTTTCCCATCCGAAAGTTTGAGAGAGGACCAACGTAACATAAGAGAGAAAAAAATCCCCATCACCTCGGTCCTTCACAAAATGCAGAAAAAACTAATCTCGTCCCTTTTTCTCTCGCGTTCGCCCCATTTCCATCAAGAGTTCACATAAATTGCAATATACAATTTTACACATAAGCGAAAGAGGCCATTTTGTTGTGAGCTTTCATTTAGACCCTAATTTATGTAATTTTCACCAAGAAAAAAAATACATTCGTAAAAGAAAACTTCGGACTGTTGCAGCCGAATAAGACGTCGCAGGACCGAACCGTTAACAATGATTTAAATGCAAATCGGCGTCGACTCTTTTCCAAAACGCGAAACGGACTTTTGCATTATTCATGGAAATTGTATTAAACTGCAATCAAGCCGCGGTGGTTCTGTTCAGAGTTTTATCGTGTAAGGAATTATTAGAGACCGCACTAAAATTCCGCAGTGACCGTTCCAAATTTTTCCTTTGGCCGCGTTTTCAAAACGACCGTTACGTATAATATGTATGTGTATTAAAATATGCGGCATAATTTCATGCGAGGAAATATTTCGGCGGAAAGCTTTCGATAAATTGCTCGTAAAAGAAATATTTCGGACGTAGCGAGTATTTAAAATTGCATGTGGGGAATATATTGCGATTTTATTTTCATTTCAGCAAAAAAGTTTCGTATGAATGTGCTGAAGATGATGTTTTGTGTATACGATTTGAATACACATGTATTTTCATTCTATTTAATGAAATGTGAGTCCTGAAACGAAACAATGCAACTGAAAACAAAAGTTTTTGTTTTGCTTTTCAAATACACTCCTTTTTATTTTCATATCTTTCAAGTATAATATTCATATGATTCTGACTAAAAAATCTTTATTTTGAATTGAAATTCGAATGAAATATAAGTAACCGATATTAATACTTTGATGGACGCATAAAGTTACCATTAAATTTTACCAGGGACTGCATTTTCAGATTTTAAATAAAAAAATCATTTTCAATATTTTTGTAACCATGCTCGACAATACGAGTAAGCTCATACCTCTATTTACGAATTGTCTAATTTCTAAGCAAAGAAAGATGTACATACGCAAGTAAATACAGATATATAAGTGCATGTACTAACAGCGACTAATGTGTAAAAGTCAAATTCAATTCAATAAAAAAATATATGAAAAATTAATAGAATTTTCACTGACATTCAAAAATTTTCCATTACAGACAAACATTCAAAGAACTCTCACTCAACAGCGTCTCGCGCATTTTCGCAGCATTTGGAGAATTTCCTCTTTATAGACCGAAAAAAAAAGATCTTTTCACGTACACGAATAGTCGGTAGACATTCACGAATGACAAATGCGAACCTTTTCCGACCCGGAACAGATAGATATAATATTAGAAGCGGAGGTAAACAACGCAAGCCACATATTAAAACGGAATTGCTTTTCGCGTGTTCGTTCCGCTTGTTTGCACCGATATGTGTGCATGTTTGTGTTCGTCTGCTCGATTCGTAAACATTTACACTCAGTTAATTTAACTGGCTGTATTTAATTCGGACGCTTTAGTGCTGTTACACGGATTTGAATTGGATCGATCTAGAGTACAGCGACTTAGGAATTTCGTATAAGGAATTTTAAATGATAATTTGAGAATTTAATAATGTGAATGTTAGGCATTTATATGTAATTTGTGAGAGATTTTGAACTTCGATTGACGTCTAATAGATGGTTAAATCAATGGAACGATACTTAGTGAATTAAGTTAACTTGTTTAAAATTTAGGTTAGGTTGATTTTTTTTAATGAATTTCTCCCATAATTTGGCGGGTTGACTGATTTTTTTTAATTAAGCACATGAAGCATTTTAAAAATGATGTAATTTGTTTTTTTCTGACATAATGAAATACTCTAGCTATTGGATTGAGATTAAAAAAAATAGCTTTAAAATGAACCTAGTCTTTAAAATGTATTTTTTATAGATTTAATTACGTTGATTTTGGAACAAATAATGTAGATTTGATTAGGTCAGGTCGGTTAACGTTTCAGATTAGGTTAGGTCAAATGTCACAGTGTTGATATAACCTAACCTAACCTAATTCATTGCCTATCATTTAATAATTTCAAAAGTGAATATGGTTCAAGATGTATTCATTTACATATGAGTTACTTAAAACAGCAAACTTTTTATGAGCTGTTATTAAAATTAAAATATTTCGGACGCAGTGAATGAACGTTTATCTATATTATAAATACGCTAACGATGCTCGAAATTTTCAGACACAGCCGTGGCTCGAACCCGGGCGTTCAATTCACAAGCCCGCGCCTTACACTCCAAACTATACGTCGTAATTACAAAACTTCATTGTTTAACATATTTAAGACGAGATTTTTTTTTTATTTCACACATAGATGGCAATACGAAATTTGATGAATTCCGAACTATTTTGATACACATGCGCCTACTGCTAGTTTTTCCATAAATCTCCTTATAAAAATCCTTTGAAATAATGATCATGAGATTATTTTTCCATTCAAATGATTTAATTAAAATTTTTGCTCCTTTAAAAAATTTCCCAAGTTTCCAAATCCTCATTGCGTCTATGTTACAATTCGTTATAACAAAGATCACACACCGTTCCAAATCGCCTATAAGCGAATTATCTCAGATGGTTATCGCATTGCACAGACGAAATAACTCCTCGCCCGCCCATTTGCGTTGATAATCGTATTTGTTATGGCTAAAAGCCTTCCGGTCTCCAAACTAGGGTTGCCCTGCTAATTGCGATCTTAATTGAACTACCCCCTTTGAACACGGTCGACTAGACGAGCCCAATGGAGTTTAGTGCCCATCGGTTGCACGTTTAAAGGCTCGATTTTTAAGATCTCATTCAATTTCCGTCCATTCGAGAAAAGTCGACTGACGTAAATCGAACAAAAGTCCGTTCAAAGTCAGTTCAGAGGCGGTTTTAATTAACGGTTCGTTCACGTGAATTTTCTGTTTGATGGTTTCCAATTTTTCATTTTTAGTCTATTTTATGATTGAGGTTGAATTTTTTGGAAAATGTAAGGTTTGGGAAGATGTGCTTTAGTTTGTTCGGGGATGTTTTAGCTGACGTGATTTGTGACGATTGATGGTAATGGGGATTTTAATTGGATTCTTATTGCCGATTGAATCTAGTGAATTCGTTTTCATAACGTTCCAATTGTCTGAAGTATCCACTTTTAGGTGGATAGATCGACATATCTCTCGTTATCAAATATTAAAATATTTTATAGATTGAAAGTTTGAAATGTCTAAGAACATCTTTATATATCAATTGGAAAAGTAAAAATATGTGAAAATTCACTCAAACATAACACAGAAATATATGATCAATCAAACAAAGGAGACAAATTGAAAACGTCTATACGACAGAAAATACACAACAAAACATACATGACATAAGTTTGGAAACTTTCACCCTTCCTTCAACAAATTCCACACAATACACTCGGTAAGAAGAAAACAGTTCACTTAAACATCATTGATTCGCTTCATTGCAGATGAGACACGTACGCACACGGACATTCATTACGAAAAGTCACAAAATCAAAATCAATCTGACGAATTCATAGCTGCTAATCGTACGGATTTTTTTTATACATAGTATACCTTCATAATGTAAAAATTCCTTAACAACTTTCATCTGAAAAATAACCGAGTGTATTTATGAAACTTTTGGTTATGGCTTTGCTTAAATCGAACGATCGCATGAGTATTGAGTCTAAAGTTGGTTAGCGGAAGAATATCGTCGGATCAGTCGACGACCTCGTGCGGGGGCTCCAGTCTGGTCGCGCCCCCTTGGCGCCTCCGCCCTTCGGCGACGACGCCACCCTCCGATTTATTGCGGCGGGGGGCGCATTCCCGTTTCCTGCCGAATTCTCAGCCACGCACACAAAAGACACTTTTCCTACTTTTTGCATCGATATACGTCCTAACAATAAGATGCTTTTCGCGATATATTATTATGTGTGTAAATATGTGATGAATGCGATTGTTCGGTAGACAGTGGCTTTTATATTGTGTAATATTATATTTGTTTTGGAAATGGAATATGATTTTTTTTAATGAATAGATTGAAGATCTCAACAAATTTATTTCATAAAAGTGAAGATTTTTTTCAGGAAATTTATTTTTTTTATGATTTTGGAACGTCACTGGTTTTCATGCGTATATTCGTTATTAAGTTAGTGACTGCAGTGAAAATGCTTCGTATTATGCGACGACAGGTTTTTTCACATTTCGAGCGAGTATCGAGAAAATATCGTAATATTTCAGATTTTTCATTTGCATAATGCTTTTGGGGTTCACTGTTTTTCGCATTTCCAGACATTGGCTTTGATTAGTTCCAGTACATATAGCATCGTCGTAAAGATATTCAGCGAAAGGAATATTTTTATTGTTTCGTATATTTTTATCAGTTCATTTTTCATACAATATAATAAAATGAAACAAGATTATATTCAAAAACTTGAATTTTCCACATAAAAACATCTGCTTATCGTAAAAATAAACGACTCTGTTTAAATATAAATCTAGTTTAGCAATAAATTCGATCTCTAACAGAAACAACTTAATTTTCTCCCCTACATTCCAATTTCATTATTGCGGCCCGAATACGACTACGATACGATATACGTTTCAGTTTATTGTTTACTAAATTCTAAAGTGAATAGATTTCGATTCTGCGGCCGAACAAAACTCCAGAATTTAATTTAAAACACAAAACTAAGTTTTAATTGTCGTCAATTCGAATACAAACAAAACGCTCGAAACTTCCGCGAATCGATACCGCGATATTCTATGTATTATTATATGAACATAAAGCCCATTCGAACGAACGCAGTATTGTTAAAACATCAATTCAAAGTCTTGTAATCAAACCAAACATTAATTATATCCGTTTTGAATTATTCCATTATCGCTGACGACAGAACTGCGAACTCCGAACAATAAATACTGTGTTCGACAGCGTGTAAAATTTCATTTAACTCATTCGTAGAAAGTTGATCGTTTTATGTACTTTCACATGTAAAATTCGCCTAAAATTCATATAACAAATGTAATTTTGATTCATTCTAAAACAATTAATAAAATATTATTATAAATAATTATATTCAATTTGAAATAAATCAAAATTAAATAAGGATTCTTTATAAAACATTTAGCTTTTCTTTTTCTCGGTGTTTATCTCGAACAAGAGTGATATCTGCACAATATGCGTTTTGTTTGTTTCCGCAAAGACTGCAAAATACGACATTGCTATTTCCTTTAGGTATAGTATGTGCATGTTATATGTGTGTTTTATCGAAGTGCAAATCTATTGCATTTCCTTATACGTATCAGACTTCGTTTTCATTGGCGTTATCTAGAACTCGACAGGAACTAGAGGGGAATTCTTTGAATGGAGTCGTCGGCCAAAAACCGTTCCGTCAATCTCTTTTTGGATTGAGAGGAGTTTTTGGCAACTTTTATTACATAAAAGAGAAAAGACAGGGAAAAAATGGCACTGAGGAGGAAAGCGAATTGGCGTTTGAACGTAAATACACATACGTTTCTCTGCGATGAAAAAGTTAGAAAACTAGTTAACGAAAGACGCATTCTATTACGTATAGAACATACTAAACTCATATCCTGAATATATTCTATCATAGAAGGAAAATATGTTATCAAATACTGAATATATTTTATTTTAATAATTTATTTATAAAATGTAAATTTTCTTCGTAACAAAATCTAACGAGCAAATTCTACTTAAAAGATTACTTTTCACTAATTCAGTGGTTGAAGAGCAGATGCTAAAACATTTTTTTCTTAAGTACGAGTACTATACTATGTATTTTATATGAAGTATTTTTCTTTACGTTCAAGTCGAATGGTTCATAAAAGCAATCTTGTTGAGAAATGGGCATCAAATTTTATCGTCGCGGCCGAAGTTTAATTCCATATAAAAATATAGCACCGAAGCATTTGAAATTTATGTTCACAGTATTACGTACTAGATATGAAACATTGCAGTCGCTTAAAAAAAAGTGTAACGAGCATTCGTACATTAAAGAAAATTAACCACACCTCTGCTGAAATTAATTTTCTGAAATAAATTCGTACAAGTACTTTTTCGGTTAAAATGTGTACTCTCATAATTCACATTTTATGCTTTAATTTCGACCTGTTTAATTTTCAAACCACTAAATCAAAAACAAATATAATGAAACAACACTAAATTATTAATAATATAAGCATGAAAAATTTCACCGAAAAATTATATTCATACCAAACACAACCCATACGCATTTACACACATATGAAAACTTAAGCATATTTAAACCGTTACTTTTGAAAAGGTCACATTTTGAGCGAACAATGTAAAGAACACATGTCCTTTTCAAAAGTCACAATTAATTTAACCTAAAAAAGTAATTCAATAAACTCACTCGTATCCGGAGCGTCGTTCTCCAAAAAGAACCCGGTACGGTTGACGTGCGGCATAATTGTCACAACACTTTTGTTAGCGTCCAAGTTTTCACTCTTCTCAATCTCAACCAGCTCCACATAGTCCTCGTCAGCACCCTTGGCTTTTCTAGCACCACCACTCTTCTTCACATCTCCTTCAGTATCGGGCAAACCCGTCGTGTGATTCAACTTGGGCTCCGCGGTTAAGAACTGAGCTTGAGGAACGGGCCAAGCCGACTTCGGAGGAACGAAAGGTTTCCTCGTCTGCACTTCGACTCCTGGATCCTTAACCGTTGATAATCCAGTGAAATTTTCGATAGGCATCCCTATCAAGAATTCAAATCTAGGAACGTCTTCGTGGGTAGGCCTATTTTTGACTATAGGCTCAGAATTCTGCTCTTTAATATGAAACATGTCTGTCAGAGAATCGTCCCTATCGATTTCAGCGCCCATCAAGCCCTCTTCGAACGGATTGCTATTCATCGAAGTGGCATTGATTTGCTTCTCCAGCTCGGGGCTTAAAAAATCAGTGCTTTTGGCTAAAAAGTCGACATCCGAAGGCTCCTGGAACGGCAACTTATCAGAGTTCACATAGCCAGACTCCCGATTCCTTTCGAGATTCAGCATATACTCTTCAAGGGGCGAAGCCTCTTCAGACGGATTGTAGCTATCGTACACATCCGATTTAGGTTCTTGAGTGGATTTGACATCGTAGCCGGACTGTTGGCCGAGGCTGTCTTCGGCTCCGGCTTCGGAAGACGACTGCTGCTGATGCCACCGATCAGTGGCGTTGGTGGACGATCCGATTTCTGTGTTGTCATCGTGTCGTGACCCACACCGAGCTGGATGATGCAGCAGCGATCCAATGGTCAACAAAGAGAGCAGCCAGAATTTCGCAGCCACGTTGTGCGACGTCATTTCGCCGGAGCGAGAGCGGCGCGCGTCCACGACCATAAAAACCATTTCAGATTATAGAAAATCTCTTTTTCGATTTATTTCAAGTCGTTTTTGCTTGTTTCTGGTTCAGACTGATCTGATTTTTCGTAAAACGTCGACGTTCGTTGCGCTCTTGCGATGTGTCGGTCTCATCGTGGTGTTTGTTTTTTGGGGATTTCGATTTTTTTCCATTATCCTTTTGCAGTTGGATAGTTCTGTTGTTTTTATTTGGATTCGAAAGTTAGAATTCGAGACTAATTGGTGTTTTCAATTGGAACATTTTAGTGTTGAGATTAGCGTTTGGCACATTCGACAGCGTGAAGCTTCAGCAACATTCATGTCCATGTCTGAAATTAAAACAAAAGTTCATTTTAGTTTTTAGAATTGAAAAATCTTTCATTTTCGTTTGAAAGAAAGGGATATTTTCGTCGCTTTTAAATTCGACGAAACGAAGTGTTTCTGTAGCGATGCTTCATTTAACATTAATGAAATGAAATGTCTTATTTTGATATTTTTCTAAAGGAGAAAGGTAACGGTGACAGAAATATGAAAGCTTTTTTTAATATCTCTCTGGTTTGTTGTTTTATTTATGCCGGGGAAACGTAGCGAAAAGCTGTTTCATATTTAAATAAAACATTTCACAATTAAGCTACACAGAATGGCTCTCAGAGAGATCCGACGACAAATAGTGAAGCCGAATAACTGTTTATTGTCATCTCCTTGGAAAAACACCGAATTTGTTTATTCAGAGGAAATTATGTCACGCGCTCGATTCGCTCTCAACTTTTATCATTCCCATATAAATTATTAATAAACGGAGCGAATTTTTCCGAAAATTCGAATCACCGACAATAACATTTCGTCGAATATTATTCATCGATTCATACATTCGACAACCATTTATTCGAGACGATACAAATTGGCCGCTCCCCGATGGAATCGCATAAAAATACAACCTTCCCCCAGAGTCCGAATCCGAATTTACGAGTTCGAATCTTCGATTTTTTTTCCAAATATTTATATATCGGTCGATAGAAAAAAAAAAACAGATATAAAATCGCGATGCGTGTAATTAATTGATTACGCTACATTAAATCGGACACGGTCATTTTCCCGTTGATCCTTCGTTACGATGACCGAGCGAAACGTATATTGGTATTCAATTTTTATCGTTTGTTTGTTTGCTTTTTGCTGTTTGCCGAATTTAATTTTGTCTGGTGGAAAATCCTTTGAATTTATCGAACGCTTTCGTTGCATAATACCGTTGCGTTAACTGTAATTTTGTGGAAACTCGAAGCTTTTGAAGTTTTGTATCTTAGCTCATGTTTGTTTCAAAATATATTAATCGACAGAAGTTATTAGTTTAATTCGAAACAAATTTCTTGGATCAAACTCTACTTCTAAAACTAAAGTTTATAATCAAAATTTATCAAGTTTTAGAATATGAGAGAATTTTAATTAACGCATTCAATACATGTGTGGTATTTCGGTAGCAATTCATTTTATTTTTTGCCCTTATAGCGAACCGTTCCCGCGAGGACGATAATTTCAGAGCGCTTCCACAAAAGTTGTAGATAAAACCGAGAAAATATTATCTGTAGCACTTTGCTCGAGGAAAAAAATGGGGAAATAATGGCAATAAAGCTGAAAATGTTGAAAGTAAAACGCGACTAATTAGGACGATTTCCGTAGCTTCAAAGCGACATGAAAATAAAATATTTTCCTCTCAGCGGCGTGAAATACTTCTAATAGTGATACATATATAATATTTTGCACTTTGGTCTTTTTCCTTTTTAATTTTTTCATTTGAAAAATATGTATGTGAAAGTTACATAAATTCTTAAAATGTACGTATAATGAAATATTTATATGAAAAAACTTGTAAGACATCCCGAAACAAAATTTGAAAAATGTGAGAACTTTTATTTTACATGGAAAACGATTATGTATTTCTGAAACTTCGTTTGCATATTCAATTTTTCCACGTATGAAAAAATTCCCCGTGTTTGATGAATATCATTTATATTTTCATACGAAATCCATGAATAAAATCTTTTTTTTTAATAATTCCCACACTGATAGATACACAATTTCTTATTCCAAATCATTCCAAATAAATCAAATAAAAATCTATACATTTTAACAATGTCAATCTACTCTAATGGAAAAATGTGATATTTCAACGAAAACACTCTCAAATCTGTACTGTAATAAATCAAAACCGAAAACAACCGACCGGAAAATTCAAACTTTTATTCCATCAAGAAAATCCCTCGACCCGATGGAATCTCGTATATCGGAAATTCCCTCTATTCTCCTATGCAACTTTAACACCCCAAGACGTGCATCTTGCTCCGATATGAACGTGCTTTATCTCATCATCCATCACGGAGCGATCTTAAGCGACGATACACCACGTTCGTCGCTTTTGTCCCCAGTCTCCCCCGAAACCTTCTCTCGAATAATATGTATGTAAAAGTTTCTCTCTTCCTAGAGATTTTTCCAATTGAAAAAATGTCTGTCACGTGCGCACACATGATATTCCTCGATTTTCCCTAAGGGCGCCTTCTCCCTCGATGCACACGAGGGTAAGAACAATGAGGGTGCACGTTGTGCGATGATCGACTCCAGTGAACCGTTATTGTTCGCGGGGAAATTTTAGCTGATCTTAAGGCCGTTTATTATACTGCGGTTAATTTGCTCGAGGGTGTGTTTTGGTGTGTTGCAGATTTTAGTATTTTAATTCGAACGCGTAACAATGCGAATTTATAAAGGAGGAATTGTGTCAGAATAATTTTTTGTACGGAGCGTAGTAATGTAATGTGTGCGTGCGGAAAATTTTTATTTTTTAACCGAGCTCCGAAGGAAATAAGAATTCTTGGGGGAGGAAAGCTATCTTGGGCGCGGTACACTTTTTTCCTTTTTTCATTCTCTAAATTTTTTTATATTATATTTTTTAGCATGAATACATCACCGTTTTTTATTTCGAGTCATTTCATTTCGCTCCGGGAAAATAGATTTTTAATTTACGAAATCCGCTTCTATATATTTTCATCCTATTTAAATACAAAAAAAAGTTTAAGTGATAAACTGTTAGCAATAATGAGTTATGAGAAGGTGCAAAGTAATAAAACAGCTCAATCGTTAGCCACTTTTAGACTTTTATACGAAATTTCATTCGAAAGCCCTCTTCATTTCGAGTGCGTTTTAACTTGAAGTATCGATCTGCCCTTCGCAAAGTGAAACAGAACCTCTTTTGAAAAAAAAAATGTAAATTCATATCTATTCATAAAACGGCACTTTTTCACACGTACGTTTCTATTTTATATCACGTTTTTTAGGAAATGTCGAAAAAAAACCATGAATAAATTGAGCTAGTATTCTGTTTGATGTTCGCATCACATCGAGCTTCAAATTCGGCACCGATCGCGCATTTTTTCAACATTTATGAAAAATTTATAAAAACACTTTCAACCAGCAGCACATGCGCATGAATAAAACTGAAACTCGATTGAAATATACATTAGATAATTTCGATATAAATCGAATTCGCGTAGAAAACTTTCCAGACGGCGCAACTTTATCTGACAATTTTCAAACTCAACTTTATCACATTTCACATTCATCGAAAAACGTCATCGAAATTGCACACCGTACACACGTAACACGACACTGCTGCTCATATTATAATAAAATATTGATAATAATAATATAACAATAACGCGTTTTTAGTGCAACTTTCGTCCTTTTATTTTCATTTTTGCAACGTCGTATACTTATCGCACGCACTGTCTACGTCTCTATTATACGCCTGTCATACACCTGTCGTATACTTTTTTACGACTTGTTTCATACAAAGGTATATATTATTAAGTTTGTAGTCCACGCGTGCGGACAAGAGAGCCTTCGGCATCAGATGGTGCGAACTTTCCGTTCATCTTTATGCACGACGAAGCGTGCAAACTTCAACGGGAAAAGGACCGAAACTTGACATAAAAGTCAAAGATCGAACGATTCCATTTTCGCGAAGAATAATTGCAGCTTTTTGACTAATCGCGATCCTTAATGCACTTCGACGTCGTATTGTGCTAGGATTCTATAATAGTCTAGCTGAGAGGGTCTCTTTATGCCCGACTCCCCTCTTTTGCGCTTCTTCGGATGGCTAATCCGAAAAGTACGTAAAAGTCAACTCTCAGACGTCTGCCGAATGAGCTCGGATGTCTGCAAAAATCTCCATGGGTCCTCTCTCGAAGACGTTATGCTTAATGGCCCGACTGTGGTGTGTGTCGTCGTTTACGACCCTCGAGGATTATAAAAATTCTCATCGGTTGGCAAAATACAGCGTGCAACGGGCGATAAATGTCGATCTGGTCGGATTACGCTGTGTTTCAAGCGTCGAGATTTTGTAGGATTTTCTCCTAAAATAAGTCAGATGCATTATATGAAAGTATTAGAAACTTTGAAATCTAAAATTTTTATTATTTTATAATACTTTATGAAAACTTTTGGACTAGAAGCTAACTATCCTGAACCGAAAATAATTCAAAGTTAAGAAAATCGTTAAAAAAAGGAGGTTCGGGTCCGACTCAGATTCTTGCATCATTTAAAACAAAAGATTAAACTATTACAGTGCAGAAATACAAAAAGAGAGAGACCTTCCAAAACATAATCTCTAGCGATTACTTCTTCACTTCAGTGAATGACTTAAGCCCTAACCTTCAATATGTTGTTACTCAATTCGATTATCTATTGATGTATTTTTCTCATAAAGTCTGAATTAATACGTCTATAGGGGGAAAAAACGTTAACTCGTGCTACGTAATACTCGAGTTTAGTAACTAAAGATCGAAAGTTAAGGCCTTACAAATATATCTAAATATATTTGACTGAGGTATCCTTCTCTTCTGGTCCTTGTATCAGTTCTAGCTCTATAAGTTATGACTGATTTGCAACTCAAATGAGTAGTGTATCTACCATTGAACTTCACTCGAACTAAACATCATATATTTGATCACAAAAACAAATAAATAAACAAATGACGAAAAAGGCCACAAATAAAATTTTAGCCGAAATTACAGAAAACGCTTCTATGTACGCTCATAATAAAAGGATATAAACGAATTCGGAACGCATTGCCTCAATACATCATCAAATCAATCGACCTCCTAATACACTTACTCAACTTTTGACCTTGCTTTTCTCTAAACCACCTCTTAGTCACTTGCACTCTTCGGCCTTTCGATCGAACACCATCCACACATCAACAGACCTCCTCCTAATACACTTAATCAACTTTCGAGCGCGCTTTTCTCTGAATTCCAACAAAGTCACTTGCACCCTTCGTCCATTCGATCGAAAAACCATCCGCACATGAACAGACCCATCAAATTTCCCACCTCGACCACCGCACACATCGTCCACGTGATAAATCAATGCCACTTTTCTCGTTCGACGTGCGCGTGCAGTAATGGCGCACGTGACCCCGCGTTAATGCAGTCTACGCTAAGGGCACGTGCACTCGACGACCTGACCTGACGTGCTCACGTGTGCTGCCGACTCCTCGAAACTAAGGAGTATGTGCTCGACTCCTCGATACTCCTCGGCTGTCAGGACACGTATCGTAATGGACGGCCGGGGACGCGTTGTTTATTTAACGAACGAAATCCGTATCGGAGACGTGAGGATTGACGATGTTTTTCCATATTGGGTGTGTGTGTGTGTGTGTGTGTAAGGGTGGTGTAAGGTTCGTGGTGTGGAGCCGAATTAGCATATCTTTATTGGGAAATCATCCGAGGTGGTGAAATCGAGACGTTATCTGCCGAACGAACTTGATAGATGACTGCGTCGATGCTGTTTATCGCGGTTTAATAGAAAATGTGTGCGGATTTATGACGCTTTTAGAATGTATCGTAAAATTTATTTTCATAATGTTTGATTTAGGAGAAAAAAATTGAATCAGTGATTCCCAATTCAGGTACGCGTAACCCAGTTTTCATTTATTTAGATACGTGTATATAGAAATAAATTTGAATTAGATAAAAAGATACTACAAGTTAAATATCGGCTGGAACCTCACCAAACAAAAAATGAAACTCATTCTAACCTGACTTAAAAAAAATCTAATCCTAATCTAAATCCTAACTTAACCTTACCTAACATGACCCATTGAATACTGTCTGATAACTACCCCACAAGTACTAAAAAATCTTAAGGATCAAGATGATTTTCATAAACTTTCAATCTTTCATGCTTTCTCACCAACTATCAATTAAATCCATTTCAAAACATCCTCACACTAATCAGACCCAATTCAAATCAAACCTCTCTTGAAAAAAAAAACACTCAATTCGAAAAACATCACATACAAACTTTCTCAACAATTAATTCATTCAATGACGAATCGAATCCATTCCAAATCATCCTCACTCTAATCACATCCAATTCAAATCAAACCTTCCCTTAAAAAAAAAACACTCAATCCCAAAAACATCCGAACCAACAAAAACCCCCACTCACAATGAAAAAAAAGCGACCTCTGACCCCCAAAAGCCCCTCCCAGGACCCTGCGACTAATTAGATTGCATAATTTATACGGGAGGCGTCCTCGGAGCGAAAGGTCGCCGGCGTCGGGGGCAGTTTAGCGTACCTTTGACGATCGGCCATCGAAGGGAGGTCGCGCCAGAGGAGAGGTCGCGCCAGAAGAGAGGTCGCGCCAGAAGAGAGGTCGCGCCGGAAGGCTTTTATGAATATTTACACAATGGAAGGCTCCGGCCAGGAATATGGCCGCAAGACGACGTCCCGTCGAACTAAGATCGAGCGAAAGCCTCGCTTTTCGTAAGAGAGGTGTATGTGTTGTATTTGTGTATCGGTTTTGTATTGTGTTGGGTGTATGTGGAGATGGTGAGGCTGCGGACGTATTGATGGTGTGTGTCGTAAAGACGTAACGATCGCAAAGCGAAGATGAAGGTTTCGGGATTTTTCTTTTTCGAGAAAGTGGTTTTCGAAATCGAAAATCTATGTGTGGGTGTTTTGTTAATGTAGACTTTTTTTCATGCAATAGTAAAATTTTTATACCTAATAAAATGACACTCGATAGAAATTAATCAATATTATTGATTTTATTAAAAACTAACAAATTTAATTTTAATTAATATTGAATGAACGTAGTATATTGTTCAACAGATATGGTTCAGTCAACACCCAAAGTGACAATTTGAGAATTGGCTTTCCATTATTGGAAGGCTTGGCTAGGATTTAATTCACTTATTTAGAGTGAATTTAATTTCGAAATTTTCTATGCTAGATTACTTTTTTCCTTTTTTGTTTAATTAAAATTAAATTTTAATTTAGTTGAGATTAAGATATAAATTAGGTTACGTTAATTTGAGCTAGCTAATATTAAAACTAAATCATTAAACATAATATTTTAAAACAAAATTCACAAAGAGTTTGATTCGAAATTGTTATTATTGCCATTGTTAAAATGTGTGAATATACATAAAAATAAACTGGAAAACTTTTCGTTTTCAAGAAAAATATATCAAAACAAAGTGCATTCGAAATCGTAGAAATACAAAGATCACTTTGAACAAATTTCCGACGATGAACGACTTAACAACTCGCGAAAGTTTTTGAATAATCCTTCTTACGTCTAGTCTAAAGCGAGTATATATTCTTACAAAAGCGACAAAGTATATTCGAACTGAAAAGACGACTCCCTTCAAAAACTCAAATTATACCAGATCCGATCGCGAAATCAAAACTAAAATCATCAAAATTTTCAAAAGTTCGTCAAATCAAACTCGTCCAACCCTAGCATTGATACGGACGGCGTCACACTGACCCACTTAACACTTGTCGCAAAACCATAATCATCCACTTTGACCGGCGATATATTATCGTACATACAATACGTACTCTAATCTTCCACTCAGCACTCAAAGCTGACCTCCGCGGTCAATCATGCGATGCACATTTGCGCATCGGACGTGTGCGACAAATTGAGAAATTGGCAGCGATACTCTAGTGTGGTTGGAAAAAAAAATGTGAAAAAATAGAGATTGTATTATTGTGTGTTTGTTATTTTGGAATGGAACGAATGTTGCACCTTTGCGCTTTTCGGAGCGGAACCCAATTTTCGGAGCTGGAACCTGAAAGCGTTTCACGTGCCAACGCCTATTATTCAACGCTCTACGATAGACTAGTTCGATTTGTTTTACTGATCCAATACTGTCTATAAAATACGATAGACTATTTTTTTCTGTGGAAATATTCTCGACTGTATATGAAAAAAATCAATCTTTGCCTCTCTGTGACAGCTGAATGATTTTTTGATTCAAAAATTGTGTGCACACGTAGAAAAGTGTTATATTATATTTGTATTATTGGGGAAATTTCACATTTTATGATAGAAAATTATCAGATGTGATATTACACATAACGATGTAATACTTTATACCTTTGTATTTATGAATTTAATGTTATTTTAAATTTATACGTTCATTAAACTAGAAGCTATTCAGTTACAAATAACAATAATGAAAATATCATGAACAATTTCATATGATTTAACGAAATAAACATTGTAGATTTAAATTTCAATTTAATCATTTTCATTTATTAAAAAAACTATACAACATTTTTCTATCGCTTGAAATCCATAGAACCTTGAGTA